>VDFB02137365.1:24626945-24706001 GCA_007258455.2 Sequoia sempervirens | reverse complement strand
GTGAGTCAAATATGGGATATCGTAGCTCTTCCACCAAGAATTCATATCTGGACTCATGTTCCTCTAACTGAAGAATTGAAGCAAGGGTGGCCATAGCATCAACTACTTTGTTCTCAGCCCTAGGGATTTGCTAAAAGGTGACAAAAGTAAAATACCATCTTAATGAATCAACCATTTTTTTGTAAGGTACCAACTTGTCATCTTTTGTTTGGTATTGTTCATTGACTTGGTTGATGATCAGTTGAGAATCCCCATAGATATGTAGTTCTGTGATATTCCACTCTATGGCTATTTTTAGTCCATTTGTCAAAGCCTCATACTCAGCTATGTTGTTTGTGCATGGAAAGAGTAACTTGTAAGATTTAGGAATAGTATACCCATGAGGAGAAACAAACAAACACACCCAGCCTTAACTATTTTGCATGAAACTACTCAAAGAATAGTTTCTAGGATCTTTCAGTCATGTACATAAGATGCTCATCTGGAAAGTTGACTTGAATGGGCATATTATCTTGAATAGGGAAATTAGCCAGTTGATCTGCAATAGCTTGGCCTTTGATTGCTTTGCACTCAATATACTCTATGTCAAATTCAGAAAGAATCATCATCCATTTAGTAAGTCTACCCGTGAGAGCAGCTTTACCGAGCAAGTATTTGAGAGGATCAATTTTTGCTATGAGGTGTATGGTGTGCGCGAACATATAGTGTCACAATTTTTGAGAAGCAAACACTACTACGAGGCAAGATTTTTCAATACTAGTATAATTAACCCTACAAGAAACAAGAGTGCCACTAATATAATATATTATGTATTCCTTTCCCTTTGTTCATCTAATTGAGCCAACAATGCCCCCAAAGGAAGAGTCGAGATTGATATAAATGACAGTTTTCCTGCATCGGGAGGTGCATTAAAATGGGAGGATTTTCTGGCATTCTTTAATTTGATCCATGCCTCTTAAGGCAATCCTCATTCCATTACACATTGAACACCTTTATACCCTTGTTGAAAGGCCAGGCCTTCCTATCCGCCAATTGTGAAATAAACCTCCTTATGCATTTGAAGGCTCCCCTCGAAGACCTCTTCATTTGGTCGACATTTTGGGAGGTGGCATGTTTATAATGGCTTGAACCTTTTCAGGGTCCACTTCTATTCCTTTAGTTGAAATGATGAATCCCAATAATTTGCCAGAAGTAACACCAAATGCACACTTTTTTGGGTTTAATCTTAGTTGAAATTGTTCCATGCAATCTAGAATCACTTTTAAATCAGCCAAATGTGTTCCTCTTCTCTTAGACTTAGCCAGGGTGTCATCCACATAATCTTCCATATTCTTATGCATCATGTCATGGAAGATGGTTGTCATAGCTCTTTGGTAAGTAGCTCCTGCATTTTTCAATCCAAAGGGCATGACATTCCAACAATAAGTACCCCAAGCACATGTGAATGCAGTCTTTTCTTGATCCTCAGGAGCTATCTTGATCTGATTATACCCATAAAACCATCCATCGTTAATGATCGCGATATCTCGCCATGTCCACTATCATGTCTATGTTAGGAAGTGGAAAATCATCCTTTGGGCATGCTCATACATCTCTAAAGTCCGTAAGTAGATTCAATGGTTTTATCAGTTTGTAAAATAGGTACAATGTTGGAACCAATCAGCATATTCCTATGCCTCTATAATGAATCCTCGCACTCAAGGAGCTTCTTAATCTCACTAAAAGAGTTATATGAGGGTGCATTTTTCTCAACTTCTGTTTGACTAGTTTCACACCTAGAGCTATGGACAAATGATGCATAATGAGATTAGTGTCCAACCCTGGCATGTCTGAGTATGTCCATGCAAAGTTAATTTCCTTCTTTTGGAGGAACTCAGTATAGGCTTTCTTTTCTTCAGGTGATAGAGATTTAGCCAAGTGTACAATTTTTGGAACTTCCTCTATGCCCAAATTAACAGCTTCTGTAGGTTCAACCACCGGCGATCATTCTGGAAATAGCTTGGGAGACTATCACGGCTACCATCCCAGAGGGTGCCTCTCGAGGCCTCACCTCATTACCGCCTTTATTTTTACTTTTTTTGGTTCTAACACCGCCACATAGTGGTTTTCGCCATCAAAACTCTTATTCTTTTTTTCATTTCTTTTTATCTTATGACTAAGGTACTTGATGTCAGATTCTGTCATACTGGTAGCCGATTCACTGGTGGAAGAGACTACAGGTTCAATGGCATTTAGATAGCAGGTGATCTCATAGTCATTGTGAAATGTCAAGAGTTGAGGCTCTTGGTAACGTTGAGACCAATCAATAAGGTTGGGGTGAACAAGGGGTAGGTTGATGACCGGTTCAAGATTAAGGATATAGGTGATGTCATCTCTGGTGACTGTAGAATTGGAATCTGTCAAGTTTCCCTCTAAAGTGTCTAAATCAGAATTTATCCTAGCAAGTGAAGAAGAATCGCTTCACTAATGCATTACGTCCTTAAATCTTCTAATCTAACACATGGACTCGGCCACATCAGCTGAGAACTGCATAATAACATCCATATCCAAGTCAACTGTTGCATCTGAGAGTGAATCCCATCCAAACTCATGAGAGTCTATTTCTGAATTATTGTTGGAGCCTCGTGATGTAGAAGCCTCAAGATTTGGAAGAGGCTCCTCTCCTCTAGCAATTTGCTCAATCACAAAATTATCTAAATTATCACCATCCGTTGCAGCTGGGATGGAGACACTATCCATAGTCAATCTTGCATTCATATAGTCACTATCTATTGCAAATGAGATAGGAGGACTATCAATTATTAAATCTCTTGAATCTTCCCAAAGGAGATTTGTTGAAGGTACCCAATCATCTATTATGTCTTGTTGATTGGTCAAACCGGCATTATTACCCTCGGTGGTCATCTTTTACTATCCCACCCATCTAAATGGGGACAAGCATTTATTGTTGTTCATAAAGCTTCCAGGCCAACCGGGTTTCTTATACTTACGCAAAAAGATCATGATTGGAGTGGTTCGCCTCAGCATCTAACCCTGCGGACTAAGAGGGCTATATCCCTGATAACCCATCTTCTTGACAAAGTATATCCCTCCTCTCCCATGTGACTTAGGAGAGGGGAGAAATTTCATTGTGTTGGTATTTCTCCTCTTTGTATATCCAATCTCGAATAGCTACTTCCTCTTTTTCATCTTGTATTGGTACTGAGGATTCAACAAACTTGTCAAATAGTGTCATTGCTAAAGATGATGGTTTCATCTCCTGTGAAGGCTTTCCATATGTCCTAGGGGAAACAGGCATCTTTGCAAAAGAGTCAAGTTGATACCCCCCCATGCCAAGGTCTACTGACTTAAATTTGTTTTGACAGTCTGCTAAAGTTGTTTCATAATCCTCTGCTGCTCGGTTAAGAGGGACATGAACATTAGCTGAGATTGAGTTAATTGATAAGGTGTTATCCCTTGGTATGCAAATTTTGTTCCATTGTAGGGGAACTTAACACACTGGTGGTAGGTAGGATCTATTAATCGCCACATATCATGAATCCAGCTGGTATACCCAAGAAATGTTGTATGCAAGGTCCAGTATCAACACAATTTGAAACAAGATATCTTTTCAACTGGGCTAACTCCATTGTGAAGGACAACTAACTTCTTAGAACTTCGCTCGCTTCATCATCATAGGCCTTTTATGGTGATCTTCTTTCTAGTGTCGACACTTGCCTCAATAGCCCAAAGTTTTTAACAAATTCAAAGTACAGATATTTAATCTAGCACTTCTATCAATCAACACGGCTTGACATCGGTTTTATGAATCATGACTTCACCGTGAAGGGCAAGATTGTGTGGATGGCTTAGGGATTTTTCATCATCTTCAGAGAAAGAAAGGTAATGTGGGCTAGTAATGTGATTCACCATGCCTTGGAATTGGTCTATATCAATGTTGTTGGGGACATTTGTTGTGCGCAAAGCATCCTCAAGGATCTGCTTATGCCTAGGGGACAACTCTAGAAGCTCTAAGATTGAGATCTGTGCTGGAGTTTTCTGTAACTGATCTACAAGATTGTAGTTTGGTTTGAGAGTAGTGGCGGACTTTATAGTGACATTCTTGGATGCCACTTGCTTGGATTTGTTGGATGGACCTGAACTAGGCCCTCTGAGAATAATAGGGGCTTGACTCCTAGTAACAGCATTAAGGGCTTGGGAAGATAACCTAGAATGAGGACCTCTCAGCACCACAACAAGTTGGTTGTCAAAAATAGGGGGAGAGTCATAACCATGTGGGTCCTTACTCCTTATCATATTAACACTTGGCTCCACAACTTCAAGCATGTTTATCACATTTTCTGCCACTGTATAGGTGTAGTTGATTGCAGCTTTGCCATTCTGTGATTTAGAGGTTTCCCCCTTGTCGTAATTAGGCAAAGTTTCCTTAAAAGCCTTATGATCAGCATTGGTATTTAGGCCATCAACTTGAAGCTTTCCACTTTCTATAAAATCTTGGACGATATGTTTTAATCTCCAACAGTTTTCAACAATATGGCCAGGGCCATTATGAAATTTACAGAATGCCTTGTCATCCCACCAATGTGGCTTAGGATCTGGAATGTGAAATTTTGCAGGATCCTAAGGATGTGCCAAGTTGTTAGCAATGAGAGTTTTGAGAATATCCTCATATGAGTCACCCAATTTGGTAAATTCCCGTCAGCTTCCTAGTTTTTGGCCTCGACATCTTGGTTTACTTTCTGTTGTGAGGTATTGCTTCATTGCTTCTTGCATAGCCTTTAGTCAAATTAAGAACACTTTGATCTCTTGATTGGGAAGAATCCACAACTCCATCATTGACAACTTGTTTGCTTTTGTTCCAATTGTTGTTCTTCCCTTTATCCTTATTGTTGTGTTGACCATTGTTGGTATTATTGTTATGTCTGGTCAAAATGCCTTGTTCTTTTAGAATATCCTCAATGCGGCATGCAGTTTCAATCATGGTATCAAAGGAAGTGAAGACTATCTTTTGATCTCTATATCTCATTTCCCAAGCAATTCAAATTACTAAATAAGTATGTCAATCTTTTCATCCTCATGGATCGGGCTATAGGATACCGAGCATTGTCTCTCCACCTTTGGTAAGAAGGTAACAAAGGGTTCCTCTCGGGATTTTGTTTCAAGTTGCATAGGTCCAACATAGTAAATGCATCTTGACAGACATATGTATGGAACTAATCTATGAACAAGTTCCCCCTTCAAAAGCCTTGACAAGAGGAGTGATATTGGTAAACCATTCCATTGCTTGTCCTTTTTAAGCACTCCTAGGAACAACCTCATCAAATAGGAGTCATCCTAATGGAATTCAAAGCTCATAGTATAGAACTAACGCACATGGTCGTGTGGATCACCACCGCCATCATATTTATCGTATTGTGGGAATTCCACCCTCTTTGGAAAATCTTTCATACTCACACTCTTGTCAAATGGATTAGGACAAATTGAGTCTAGTGAGAATGAGCTCTTAGGTTGCATCATTTTCTCCATCATTTGCTTCATTTGGTGGATTTCTTCCTCTTGAGAGGGATTTTTCTTTTGTATTTTGTTGTCCACATCAAAATTATAAGGGACTCTGGCACCCTTGTTGATTAGACTTTCCAAGAACTTATCTTTGTTTTGTTCCAAATACCTCTCCACATACTGTTGGAAGATAGGCTCTTGTTGTATTCGCATGAAGTCTTGAGTATCAAAGTCATAATGTGAGCTACCACCTCCATGTTGGGAACCAGGATGTACATGTTGGGAGTGTGGTCTTGAATTTTTGGGAGGAGTTTGCCTCCTATAGTGAGCATACTGAGAGGACCTTCTTCCTCTAGGACTAGGAGATCTTGAAGGGGTCCTTGACCGCCTTCTACTTCTTGGTGTTCGAAGGTGGAGGGAGGAGAATTGAGGTCCAATCGCTAGCACCCCTTGCATTGTATTGTTTGTTTAAATTGCGGGCTAACTGCCTATCTTGGGTTCCCTCTTGAGCCGAAGTTTCCCTTTGTAATCTAAATCGTGCTTCTTGATCTCTTCCCTCAAGTTGTCTAAACTTTTCTTGCTTTGCAACTTGTTCATCTAGAAAGGCTTTCTTTTCGCGTTCAATTCTTCTAAGCCTATCACTTGTGAACCTTGAGGTATGTTGAAGTGGTGAGCTTGGTCTAGACTGTTTGAACAAGTCATTGGTATACGTTGTATTGACATGAGCATCGCGAGGTTCATTGTCTTGGCCTTCGTGTTGTGACCATTGTTCTTGGTGAGCTCGTCTCTTATACCTTTCATCCCGTTGATGGGCATCCAAATATCTTGCATTAATGAGGGGTGAACCAAGTTGATCATCATGAGAAGAATTTCCAAATATCATGTTGTTTCTGTGTTGTTCATAGATATCATCAAGATTTTGATCCATGGCTTCCCTCTCCCGCTGAGTGACAGTATAACTCATATCCATACCTGAGTGGGAAGGTGCTGAGGGGGTACTCAAGTCACTAAAATGGCTCTTTGGGTCAAAATAGGTTTCAGACTGACTCCTAGGTGACTGGTCAAATATTGGTTCCTTTTCCTTTCTCTTTTGACGAGTTTGAATTGGGGGTAGTTGGTTTAAGACTATCTGAGGTCGCTTTCCTTAGCTCACTTGATATCTTGTTGTGACTGACATGAAAGGGAGAATTCGGGTAAACAGACAATTCTAAGAAACGTCAATACTAGACTAGGATAGTAAAAGTTTTCTCTTGTCTGAGAGAAATGGTGAAATAGAACTGTTGCAAATAGGTGCAAACCAACACTTCCATAGAGGTGCTCAATTCTTGGGTGAACACCCTAGCACATATGGATTAGGAGGATGACTTACACAAAGTGTACTGAGTTTGAATTGTATGAAAATGGGTGGACAAGGAGACTACTAGCACTCTCCAAGTGTGTTATCAATGAGTCTAAAAATTTATCTATTTGACAGGAACAATTCCTAATTTGCCAATCTCAAGCAAAATCACTTATGAGATCAAGGATCACTAATTCAAAAGGTCAAGGACACATAAACCCTAAATATAGAACAAGTCTCTAAAACTAGGACAAGTCACCTAATCGAAGAACTCAATATTTCAGTTTGTTGTTTGTTTTCAAAGATCAAGCAAGTATATCAACAGATTTTGATCAAGCACATAAGTTTCAATCAGACAAGTTGTGATACAAAAAGTAGTCGATAACAGATCTATCAAGGACAAAGAAACTTGATAGTATCGGGGGAGTCTTGTTTGAAGATGTTTGGACAATGTTTAAGACTCAAAAACAAACACATAGCTATCCCTACCAAAGAAAATGGTGAGAAGCCAAAAACTTTGCCCCATTGCTTATGCGCATACGTGCACCTTACACAGCCGTGTCACCCCCTAGAGGGCCTTGTTTTTGGTGTGTTTCCAAGGACTCATCAGTTGCACGCTCAAAGGTTACTCCTTGTAGTGTGGGCCGGTCGCAAACTACCCAAACGTCCAGGTGTATGCCTATGATGGGAATCTGTGTATGATCAACATACGGAGAGATTCTTCCCCCTCCTTGCGCAAAGATTATGACTCCTTTCGGAGGTGAACCGGGTAGGAAACTAACTAAGAGGTTTTTACTTGGCTTCCGTTCACAATAACCTTCGGTGCCTCTGATACAAAGCTTGGGCCTTGCAGCCACACCAACACCTGAAAATCACACACCCCCGCGGTCGAGCGGCACCACCAAAGGTAATAAATGTAGCCTTTTCCCCATGATGACGCCCAAGTCATGGAAAAGAAGTTACTATGGTCTTGGAGTCTTTAGACTCAACAAGACGTTCTTTATTATAGTGAGGTGGAATCACCGGCGATAGGTGTGTACTCACTTGGGTCGCTCCCAGAGGTTCAACTTCCGGCAGGCCCTCTAAAGGTGACACTGGACATGGCTCGGATTCGGGTTTCTGATTTTCTGATTCTCCCAAAAGGAGAAGAGCATACTTCTCTAGCCCATCTCTTTACCCAAACACGCTAAACAACCTTAATCACCGAGCTAGTTTCACTTCACCAAATCCACATGCTTTTGGGTTTCTGATTCTCTCAATGAGAGAAGAGCATAATCCCCTGACGAGTGAAAGTGTTAAAGATTCACTACCTTGCTCTGCTCCCTAAGAGTTTGTCATATTAGTAAGATCATCAGGAGCCTGGATTTGTCCATGGTCATCACCTCCATGTAACAAAGAGCCAAATTCCCTACTCACTATCAAAACTCCTAAGAATTTTAACGAAACCCTAATTAGACTATGTGAATTGAAAAGCAGGAAAACAAACACAATTTTTTTTTAAATAAGATCTTTGACAAGTATAAGTGTTTGTTTTCAAGTCTTTGTCATGCGTCCTGCAATCAAACCGTTAGTGTTTCAGTTTCAATCGGGTGTCCTCAAACCTGCTATGCTATGAAAAAGAATTTAAGAACCAGATTTAAAAAAAATCTTAATTTTAATCTAGTCAAAATTTAATCTAAAAGAATTAGTTAACAAAACCTAAATTAAACTAAATTAATCTTAATACTAAACTAAAAAATTTAAACAAAAACTAATTCTAAATTAATAAAAATTAAAAAAAATCTAATCTAAATTAAAAAAAAAAAAAAAATCTAATCTAAATCTTCAATAATTCCAATTTAAATTAACAAAGTTAAAAAATCTACTTTAAATTAACAAAGTTTAAAAAAATCTAATTTGAATTTCAGAAACTAAAAAAAAATCTAATTTAAATATCTAAATTAAAGACTAAACCAAACTAACTAAAAACTAAACTAAATTAAGATTAAAAACTAAATTAAAATTAAAAACTAAACTAAATTAAAAACTAAAAATTAAAAACTAAATTAAAAACATGCATAAAAATCTTCAAATTTGATTTCTGAAAAGTCTGTTTATAATGAGTAGACAAAAACAAAAACCCAGAAATTTTTTGAAACAAAAAATAAAACCCAGAAATCGTTTTTTGATCCAGCAAGTAGAAGATAAAAAAATATTTTTTTAAACCTTTAGCCAGGGGAAAAAAATGACGCGCGACGGTTTCTGTGCAGCTATTTTCTCTATATCCGTGAAAGAAATCAAAAAACTGAAAGATACCCAGATCGGATATCGACCCTGGCTACAAAACCCAGAAATTGTTTTTCTTAAAACTGAGTGGAAGATGGATTTATGAAGCAAAACTAAAAATGGCTCAAATAAAAAAATGACTTTCATCAAACTTCAACATGAATACTTAACAAAACTCAGCATAAAAACTGTTTGACAAAATAGCTCAATGAAAACCCTTATGTGAATACAAGTATCACCTAAAAAGCGGTCAATGGAAGAATCATAAATGAAAATATATAAATGAAAATGTATAACACAGTAGGCGCCAAAATGTATAACTGAAAATATGTTATACTTCTGTGAATCATTGCATGCAAGGATATTCAATAATGAGTCCTTGCAAATCAATTCACAGCTCTCTATCCGAGAAGAGCAGAAATTGATATTATGGCCCTCAGATTAACCCAGTTACCCCTGCAAATACAGTATCGGAACGAGAAATTCAAAGAGGAGAAGCAAGAATGCCAATCTCCATGAATCTTGTTCTTGCAATGCAACAATGAAAACTAATCTAAATGATTGTAAAATGCAATAAACAAAACTAATTTATTGAAATAAAAATTGATCTACATGCAATGCCATAAATGAATTACTTTGCAAATTAATCTACTATGAAGATTAAGCTAAAATGTAATATTAAACTATATGCTCTAAAACTAAGATGCTTATAAAATCAAACTAATATGTAATCTCAAATGATAAAACTCAAGAAAATTTGTAGCATAAGTCTGATGTAAAAATTCGTGATCTCTTTGAAATGAGAATGAGAGGGCTCATTTTATAGGAAAAAGTGGAATTGAAGGCAAATTCAGGAGCAATGTGGGATAAATAGAAAAATAGAAACAAATCTTAATTGGAATTCTTTTTTTAGTTTATTTCCCTTTTAACTGATTTGTTTCCATTTTTTTCATCACAGGATATTCTGAGAAGATATTTCATTTATTTTATTTAATTTAAGATGATAATATCTCTTTAATAAAATAAAATAAGATTATGTAATTTAGAAATGAATATTAATAAAATAAAATAAAATTATTTAATTAAAAATAGATTTAATTAAATAGCATCATTTTATTTAAGTAATATTAACTTCAATTAAATAACATTATTTTATTTATTAAAAGGGATTTATTTCTTTTGATTAAATAACATTAATGAAGCATTCAAACCTTAGGAAAAATTGAAACATTTGAAATAGTTATGAATTGATTAAGAAATTTGATTTGAAAATGCGACAATAATTGATTTAGAAAGTTGATGTTGACAAATTAAATAAATGGGGCTCAAAGTCTAGGTGATCATTTTAGGTTGCATACAGTAAGTACCTTGTGATGAGATTTATGGTGACAAGTGAGTAACCATGGGGATGAGAGAGGTTTTTGTGAGAATAAATGTGAATTTAAATTCACATGATGAGAAGTACCTTGTGGATAAGACAAGGTGCTTATAAAGGAAGTTGAGAAGTACCTTGCAGATAAGACAATGTCCTTATGAAGGAATCCCTTGTCCCATGTGACTGATGTGACATATCAATGACACACATGGGGAAGAGGAGAGCTTTGGAGGAATAAAATTGAATTTTAAATTCACATGGGGAAGAGGTCAAGGCTTAAAAAGGAAAGTACTTATGAAGAGTTGACTTAGAGGAAATACCAAAGATGGAATGTAATTAGATTAAGGTTATGCAAACAAGTGATTAAGAAGATTAATGCAAGATTAGAAGCAAGTCAAAAAATATGGAGGATGTGACATTAATCCTGATTAAAGGTGTGCACATCCTAATCATGGATTAATTAAGCTAATCTAGATTAGCAGAGGATTATGGAAGATGTGACATGTGAGGAATTAAATAAATGTATTATTTATTTAACTCTTTTGAAGAAAAGGGGAATAAAGAGGTAAGGTATTTAATTATTAACTAAATACCTTAGGGATTTAGAAGAATTAAGGGTATTAATTAAATAATAGCAATATTACTTAATTAATGAAAATAAGAGGATATTTAGATGAAAATGGACAAATTTGGACAAATTTAAGTGTCCAAATTTAGGTGTCTACAGGGGTAAATCAGTTTAAACTGCACTTTTGGGAGATAAATGAAAAATACAAAATGAATGCGATAATGCAATGTCACACATGAAACATCAAATTTAAACCTGAATTTGACAAAATCTAGAAAGATTCAGTAGATTTGAGAAGGTTGTGAGTTTATGCACATGTCACAACAAGCTTGTGTTGAGTGTCCTCCTAGGACTCATTCGACCAAGGGTGAATGGGTCTTGCTATAAGGGTTCAAAATTTTCTTTTATAGTCCTCTACTCTTAGGTCTATGCTCCCAATTCCTTCAGGTTTCACAATCCAAAATTTGGAATTAAATTTTGAAAGTGGGTTTCTATGGTTTGATGACAATGTTGACAATTTGATAACTTTGAAGAATTGCACTTTTGATGAATCTTCAACGTAAGATCTACAACACACGCAAAAGGAAAAAATTGTTTGTTTTTGGTGAATGGGATCCTTGGTCAAACCTCGTTTTGGTAATTAAACCTTGAAATGGAATAATGAAACATGAAAAGAATCATGAATGAACACTTTCTATGTTGCAACTCACCAAACCCTTGAATTGAGATCTCCTTGAAGGACTGGAATCTAAGAAATCCCTCCAATGTATTGATCTTGCATGAATGACCTGATTGGATGTTGATCTTGATGCTTGAAACCTACACCACAATGTTATCTCCAAAAACATGCAAGAATGATGATAACTTTGACATGATGCTTGAGATCTTGCATGCTACAAAAAATGACTAGGAAATGTACTCTTGAACACCTTTGACAATAATCTCTTCTCTAGTAAAGTTCACCTCTTGCTAGATAGATTTGAATTCATAAAAAGACCTTGTATTTATAGAAAAATTACTAATTTCCAAAAAATTAAACATTACAAGATGACATTTAAAAATTGAATTTGGATCATAAAAAGGCTGCCAAAAATATATTAATTTTTTTAATTTAGCAACTAATGGAGACCCATTTTCCCAACGGCGAATGGGTCTTTACCTAAATTGCTTGGACCTATTCATTTTGAGGTGTTAAAAATGGTAATTGCATTAATTAAATATTGATCCCCCTTTTAGAAATTGTAATTAATTAGGCTTGTAGATGTATAATTGGGCCAAATAGAGGCTTAATCAAGTTCAATTAATTAAGAGACCCAAACATAATGTGAAAATTTAAAGGAGTACATTTTTTGACACTAAAAATAGTATAATGGTTTGAAATATTGTAAAGGTTTCTATTTAGGTTAGACTCTATATTATATGAGTAGTCACTAGTCTCATGGAAAGAATTTGACCACCCACACCATTTTAAATTAAGAAAATATTTAAACCTTTCTTATTTAATTTTCATTTTCTTTATTCTACAATTATTCATAGTTTATTTTACAAATATTTATTGAATCTATTGTAATCCATTACTATCAAAACATTAGAGGACTATATATAGTGTAATTTTACTAGGTTGATGGAGTTGTAAGTAACTAGAATTGGATATATTTGAGAGGATTTGTGACCATGTTTATCATCAGTTTCATCATTAACCTAGCTACCTAAATAGATAAATATATGTAAATTGAATATAGTAATAATTAGCAAAGAGCAACACTAACAACTAAATACATAGCCACAATTTGTGAGGATTCATTTTGAGCTTTATTTATTTTATTATTTAAAGTATATTTGGGATTACCCTCATGATCAAGAGCTTTTTTGGGCTCAACGTATAGAATATGTCTATAACCCTCTCATTCATTGACCTTTTCCAATAGCTAATGTGATGGTAGGTATCTTATTGTTTGATAAAGTTGGCCACCTTGATTATGTCTTCATAAGAACCTTAGGATTAGGATTTAACACTAAAAAAAAAAAACTAACATGTTTGGGAGTTCTTATTTGATAACAATTACAAAGTTGTGCTTGTTTAGATTTAAGGTTGTATGTGAAATAAATAAAAATATGGAATTCATTTAAAGGAGTTTAAACTTTGTTTAATTTTTTTGTGATGTGTGTAACATTTCATATCTTATTAATTATAGAAGAATTCTTTTAGGTTTGTATAGTAGTCATGAATCTACTAAATACCTCAATTACAAACCTTTGGTTAGGATCATATAAAGAGAGTATAACTTGTTGATACTTGATGTGTTTTCATTTCTCTTTAAGTATCGCGTATTATACTTCTATGGTCACCTTCACTATTCATATAGAGGAAAAATTACATAGGAGTCATGTTCCTATTATCTAGCCCCTAATTACCCACAATCTAATCATGAATTTTGTCTCATTAATATAGATAAACACATGTTCTTAGGTCTAAGATTAAAATTACTTCTCTAAACTTTTATAATTACAATTTTAAAACCAAACATATGTTCAAAATTATTATCTTAATAATGAAATTCAAATTCTAAATTTCATCCAAATAAAACTAAGATAAATAACACAAAGTGTATTCAACTTTTAAATAATTATTAGATATTTTTATTTTTTTCTAAACTTGTTAATTTTATATTTATTTCCCTTTCTATTCAACTAAGACTTTTGCTAGCCCATTGATAACCAAACTACTGTAAATTGTGTTTAAATTTAATTTAGAAAAATACAAGCGAAATACTGAATAAACCAGATGCATAGAAACACTTAGTTCTTATGAAATGAGTTGAGTGTAGATGTTCCCCCAAAGGAAAATGGAAATACTCATGGAAAGCTTTCGTCAACATGCATCTGTACATGCTTCTTGCCTCTCTATAGCTGTACTGTCTTGTAATAGTGTTTTTTAAATTTTTGTAATTGTTTTTTGTTCAACTGTCATGTTATTGCTGGTTTTTCTTACAGTCGCTTACCACAATCTATTTGTAATATCTTTGTAATCTGTTATTTTATCAATACAAGCAAAAGTTGGAATAAATAGAGTAAAAAATAAAAATAAAAACTGTAGGCATTCATAAGGTTTCTTAGTGATTGTACAGATGATAGTGGCAGGTTTTTTTCTATTTATTCTCTATGAATCGAAGACAGTCCATACATAAGGAAATTAAAATCATGCATTAGATTCCACTTGTCATCCATGACAAGATATATACTTAGCACTAGGAGTCCCACTCGTCCGTACACTGCAATACTAGGATTAGTACATTTTATAGTTATTTGAATTAACCACTAAATGTTGTTGCGTTTACACCAAAATATTGATAACAGGATCTTCCTGTACAGTTATGATATAATGTTTTTAAAGAATCTCAATAAAGTCCACAATGTCTCTCTAAAAACCTGAGACATCATATCTTCCCAGTACACAGAATTGAATGTAAATCTTTTTGGATTTAACTGTGTATAATAGGATAGTTTAGATGATATTATAATTAAGAGAATTTGTATTGGATTGATTTCAAAATCTATTTGAAATTTATAAATCCAGCATTCAATTGAGAGAATTGATACAATGATTCATAATTCAAAAAATAAAAACAATATTAACGAATACTTGTTAAATTTTGGTGTGGGCAATTTTAAAGTACCTAGGGCAATGTTTTGTAAAATGTCCTTGACATCTCTACAATTTCACTAAGAAAACAAGTGACGCAAGCGTCGAGTTCCTGCCAAGAGGTAAAAAAAACATCTAGCTATGAGTGAGAAAAAGGAACTAGATAGGAGATAGGAATATAAATGTATTAAATTTAGGTAGGAAAGTTTGAAATAATTTGCAATGGTGCATTAATGCGTGGAATGTTTAGGGTCCATGGGCAACGTGGTCCCAAAATTGTATATTTGGGTAACATGTATACGTGGACCTTTTAATAGATATTCCAATGAATACTTGTAATTTTATGAGTTTGTACACATTTGCAACAAGAAACATCCTTTATGATCTTATTCAGGAAGCAAAAATGTATTGTTGTTTTGTTTAAATTATTACATACAAGTAATCTTAAATGTTTGTAACAACGCTTGAGTTATCTGTGTATACATGCATGCATGTATACATGTATCCACGTGCACACAATGCATAGAAGAGTGAAAAGCATTGTCGGCATCTGAACAAGTCTTAAAGCATGAGGAGACTCAAGTTGCATTTGCAATATTAGAAGAAAGAAAACAGGAGAAATAAACTACTTATGAACAATGCACAATTTTTAATTTTTTTTTTAATAAACTTTTCGCCCCATAAATTCATTAGTCATTTCAATTCCAACAAAGTTTTGATGTAGGAATATTTCAAAAGCATCAAATATCATTTGCAACAATTTACAAAAATATGTGTCCAGAGGCCAAAAAATATTGTATTTTTTACATGTCCCTGCATTATTGCATATAGACACATATCTATATGCATTTTCAAACAAAGTTTACCATACTTCTTTTTTTTGCTTTAATGTCTATTTGTAAATAAAATTATGTTTAGTGCTCTAGTGTAATGTGTATTTGTAAACTTTTTTAAGATCAATTAATCTTTTTTTTAATTTAATATGAAAGTGAGTTCTATATAAAGCTATTGATTTTATTAGAAATAAGATTTTAATTTTGTTAATGTAATATGAAAACATATTTTTGTGTATAGAACAATGTAATTATATTACAATAAATTCTTAGATGAATCACTAGGAAGCTATTGTTTTTATTACAAATAAGATTTTAATCTTGTTTATGTAATACGAATAGATATTTTTGTGTATATATATTAAACAAAAAATAATTTGCAAAGATACAAAGAACCTTATTACGTAAGATAAAATGTAGCTACACTAAAATAGTTGATATGTTTATAGCACTTTGCATTGAGAATAAAATGTAATAATTTGATTTATTAAAATGTAATAAGTCAAATAAATATTACAATAAATTCTTAGATGAATCATTAGAAAGCTATTGATTTTGTTATAAATAAGATCTTAATCTTGTTTATGTAATATGAATAAATATTTTTGTGTATATATATTAAACAAAAAATAATTTTCAAAGATATAAAGAACCTTATTACCTAAGATAAAATGTAGCTACACTTAAATAATTCACATGTTTATAGCACTTTGCATTGAAATTATTGAGAGAGATACATTTGTAACAATGCTCGAGGCATCTATGTATACATGTATGCATGTACACATGTATCGATGTGCACATAATGCAGACAAGAGTGAAAGGAATCCCTGGCATTTGAACGAGTCTGAAAGCACGATGGGACTCAACTTGCATTTGCAGTATTAAATGAAAGAAAATAGGAGAAAGAAACTACTTATTAGCAATGCATATATCGAAGGGAAGCATAAAAATAGGATCCATGTAAACATTTATACATGCATGGATGTGTACATGTGTCCATGTAATTTGGTATGTAAACAAGAATCTATACATGCCTGCGTGCATAAAGCTAGAAATGTCAGAAACAATTTGCATTTGCAGTATTAAATGAAAGAAAACAGGAAAGATTAATTATTTATTAGCAATGCATTTATCGAAGGAATGCATAAATATATGGATCAATGCAAACATTTATGCATGTAACGATGTGTACATGTTCCCATGTAATTTGGTATGTAAACAAGAATCTAAATATTCTTGCGTGCATAAAGTTAGAAATGTCAGAAACAACTTGCATCTGAAAGATATACAAAAAACATTTATGATTGAAACAAAAGAATAATACATTATTGTTTTTTGAACAAGTGTATAAAGGATATCTAATGATGCATTTGAATGCATGTATACATGTAAATATTTGTTAAATCTAATGGTACATTTTAGCCTCCAAGAAACTGTCATATGTGCTCTTAGTTATCTGTAATAAACAAGATGTAGAAAAAACATTTTGAAAAGAACTTTTGAATACAATTGTATGTTATATGATAGTTATTTTGAAAGCCCTCAGTGTTTAATTGCATAACCTTGATATTTTCTTCATTTTTCCCTCTGTTTGGTATGGTGTGAATTTTGTTGTGATGGATGAAGGTATATTTGAGATATAGATAGATAAAGCTATGTAAGGGTAATAAAGAAGAATGAGCTATGTAAGTGCAACAAAGAGAGGGAATTGAGAGAATGATTAGATGCAAGTAAGGTATATGAATACCTTATGAAAAGTATTTGATATGGGAGGCAAGGATATGAGAGCCTAGATATGAGAATGAATGGAATGGCATGAATACTTATGCATTCACCCAGAATGCTTTTAACTGGTAGCATTGGCCAATCACATTTCTCCATTTAACATATTACTTATTTTTTTGTATAGTTTGAATTTGGAGAGCTATTTGAATGCATAAATTGATTAAATAAATTTAAGCAAAGGTACAGTTTAAAAGTTGGTAGCTAGAGGTATGTAATCCACGAATGCAGATTAAATACATTAAAATATCAGGAAAATGCGAGAGCATAAATTGATTAAATAAATTTAAGCAAAGGCATAGTTTATAGAACTGGCGGGTAGATGTACGTAATGCATGAATACAAATTAAATGCATTAAATGGCATCTGGCTCAAGGTGAAGGCACTGGAATGGCTTGGTGGCCACGTGTGGCTAGGGTACTTTGGTCATTTAATATAGAGTTAAGCTACTTGTTATGCATCTATATTACTTTGCGTGTGTTGTTTTTGTGTTCTATAAGTGCGTGTTCTGAAGAATGCAACAAATTGATATGATTGCAAGGCAAGCATATAAATGGATTTTGAAATGCATTTGATTTGAGAAGAAAGGACGTACAAGGGTAGAAATGGAAATGAATGGAATCGATAGGGTATGAAGTGATCATTTCTTCCAACAAAGGGTGGAAGAATGTCTAGTTTGTTATTGGTTATGCTTTTTAAAATCATCATAGGGCTAAGTGTCTCAATACAAGCATAGAAAACAGACTCATGTCCCATTTCTCACTCTCCTTCGTACTGAACAAGGTGCCGAGAACCTTGAGCTTCATCGAAATGCGACAAGAGAAGAATAGATATAAATATATAATGATATTTAAGGATACAAGAGTCAAAAGAGAAAACAAAGTAGAAGTTGTTATGCATATACTATGAAAATAATAAATACATGGACTTTTTGATAGATATACCAATGAATACTTGTATTTCTACATGTGTGTATGTATACATTTGCAGTAAGAAATGTACTTTATGATCTAATTCAAGAAGAAAAAATGTATTTTTTTTTGTTTGAATTATTAAATGCAAATAATCTTAAAGATTTCTAAGAATGCTTGATCCATCTATGTATACATGCATGCATGTATACATGTATCCATGTGCTCAGAATGCATAGAAGAGTGAAAAGCATCCTTGACATTTGAACGAGAAATTTGAATGGAAAACACTAAAATTGATTAGAAATAGAAATTTATAATCAAAACATTCTAAATGCATCAAAGCACAATGAGACTCAACTTGCATTTGCAGTAGTAAATGAAAGAAAACAAGGAAAATGAACTACTTATCACCAATGCATATATGGAAGGAATGCATAAATACATGGATCCATGTAAGCATTTGTGCATGCATGGATGTGTACATGTGTCCATGTAATTTGGTACGTAAACAAGAATCTATATATGCCTATGTGCATAAAGTTAGAAATGTCAGAAACAATTTGCATTTGAAACATATACATTAGTGTTTTTTGAACAAGTGTATAAAGGATATCTAATGATGCATTTGAATGCATGTATACATGTAAATATTTGTTAAATCTGATGATACATTTTAGTCTCCAAGAAACTGTCATACGTGCTCTTAGTTATCTGTAATAAACAGGATGTAGAAAAAATGTTTTGAAAAGAGCTCTTGAATACAAGTATATGTTATGATAGTTATTTTGAAAGCCCTCAGTGTTTAATTGCATAACCTTGATATTTTCTTCATCTTTTTCTTTGTTTGGTATGGTGTGAATTTGGTTGTGATGGATGAAGGTACATTTGAGGTATAGATAGATAAAGATATGTGAGGGTAAAAAAGAAGAATGAGCTATGCATGTGCAACAAAGAGAGGGAATTGAGAGAATGATGAGATGCAAGTAAGGTATATGAATAAGTTATGAAAAGTATTTGATATGGGAGGCAAGGATATTGAAGAGTCGATATGAGAATGAATGGAATGCAAATGTTACAAGTTTATCATTTTTTAGTTATATGCTTAAAATTAAATGCAAGAAATAAAAATTTGAATGAGGGAGTTGGATTGAATGAAAAAGGGAATGCAACAGATTTTTGTGATCCAAGACAAGCATATAAATGGATTTTGAAATTTATTTGATTTCAGAAAAAGGGACGTGCAAGGGTAGAAATGGAAATGAATGGAATTGATAGGGTATAAAGTGATAATTTCTTCCAACAAAGGGTGGAAGAATGTCTAGTTTGTTATTGGTTATGATTTTTAAAATCATCATAGGGCTGAGTGTCTCAATAGAAACACAGAAAAAAGACTCATGTCCCATTTCTCACTCTCCTTCGTATTGAACAAGGTTTCGATATCCTTGAGCTTCCTCGAAATGCGACAAGAGAAGAATAGATATAAATATATAATGATATTTAAGGATATTACCTTAGAATTTATATTGCAATAACTTGAATATGACCTTCAAAAATATTGGAAAAACAATAAAATATTTATCAAATTAGAGAGATATACACTTGCTAAAATGAACTCTAAAATAACATATATCATTTTTTCTTGTCTTCATAGCTTGCCTATATTATTCTGTAATACCACTTGTAATGAATCAAATTGCACAATAAAACAATAGAGTAAGAAATATACTACAAATACTTGATAATAGTAAGTTAGTTTCAAGAGACAAGTTCTCAAAGTTTCCAAGAAGAACACAATTCAGAATATGATGATAATAAACTAACTACAAGTTTCTATAAACGCCCTACTTATTTCTTAGAAATCACCCAAGGTAATGTAGATTTAAAATATGGAAATATATGTACATTTTGTTTTTGAGCAGCCAACATCTTATATGCAACCATTGGAGTGATTAGACCGTCTCTAGTAGGAATGCAAACAGATACATCAAGACGGATTAGCTTTACCAAAAACTTGTAAAAAAAGTCAAAATGAAAACAATAAATATGGTAGGTCATGAAACCGAAAAAATGCAAATGCTGATGCGTTAGAAAACAATAAATGCATGGACATAGAAATACGTAGAGCTATTCACAGATATATGCATGAATGCATCGACAGACACATGTATACACAGAAAACAGAAGTACATGGACAGATGGAGAAATGAATTCATGTATACATGGATCCATGCATATTTGCATATAGATACAAAGGCATACGCTACATGAAAGGATGTATTCATATACACATGGAAATATGGATGAAGGCATATATGCATATATGCATGTATGGACAATATGCATGATTGTATGTCAACATACAACTTTTGATATGTTACAGACATAAGTAGATGTGTTACAGAGAGAGCTGTGAAGATACATGGATGTGTAGAAATATGCATATATGCATCTGCAAATGGGCAGAGACAAAGACATATACATAGGTGCATGAGTCCATAGATGCATATATACATGTATCCATGCAAGATATTGATAGATGCATATATACATGGATGTGTGCATGTAATCTATAGGAGCATATATGCATAAATTGATGTATATATGTAGCCATAGATACACCCATACATATATAGACAGATGCATAAAGAGATGGTGAGATATATGCATAAATCGATATATGCATGATTGCATCTATGGATACACAGATACATAATGAGATGAAGAAAAATAGATATTTATATATGCATAAACGGAACCATATAAAATTGAAATATGTTTAGCATATTGTAATCAATAAGTATTTAGACTGAATACCTTGATAGTGGCATGTTAACTGTGTCATTTTTATCAAGTTTCTAGTGTTCATTTACCCTTGTAAAAATGCATATGTAATTAATTAGGTAGTTGTTAATTAGTCTTTAAATACATAATAATTAAAAGAAAGAAATAATGATAATTATCGTTGTGCATATTTCAGTTATAAATCAAAGCCAATTAACAAAGTAGCAATGGAAAACGATGTGCATGTTAATATGTTAGAGAGCATATATTTCTCCATTAGTGTATAAGGATGTCATGAGTTGTGATTTCTACTTGCATGTAGTTGTATTAAACAATTAATAGTAAGTATAGAATGACCCAATCGGGTTGGAAACTGAATATTTATGTGGCTTTTAGATGATACCAGGTTTGGAGCCATGAGACTTGTTAGATGCTAAAACATGACAGTAATCATAGCATATCAGCTAATAGCACCAGATGACATTCCACTCATGTCAATCTAGTCAGTTCCATATTTCTCATTTACCCTTGTTTGATCTGATATGTGACTAATTAGGTAACTGTTAACTAGTGTTTAAATACACAGAAATGAAAAGAAAGAAATAAATACAATTATGCTTCTATACATATTAGTTGTCAATGAAAGTGAAATAACAAAGTAGCAGTAGAAAACCATGTGCATGTTAATATGTTGGAGACCATGAATGTCTGCATCACTGTATAATTATCTAGAAAGCCCTTTGTTTGACTGCATAGCTGTGATATTTTGTTCATAATTTTCTTTGTTCTGTATGGTGCAAATGTTGTTGTGATACATGATACACATGTAGGAATGCATAGAAACCCTATATGCATACATACATGTATCCATGCATAGTATTCAAAGATGCATAAATGCATATACCAATGTCTACCTATTTTCTGTATGCTCCCATTGTTTGCATTTATGCCTATGAGGACAATAAACATGACTTTTAACAAAATCCCTCTATGCTTTATGCTTTCATGACAACGGAAAAGCTCAAAGCAACACACTGTCGACTTATTCTTTGAAAGCATAGCTAAAGGTACATAATTCATTGATGCAAAATCAATGCATTGAATGGCATTTGACTAAAGAGGAGGTTGTTTGGATTTCTAATTAGTCTTTTAATATATAACAATTAAAAGAGAGAAATAAGTATAATTATCCTTGGCCACATTTCACATTTTCACCTTTCAATCAAAGTCAATTAAAAAAATAGCAATAAGACCTAAAGAAGGTTCAAGGAGTATGTTGGTAGAAAACCATATTCTGGACAATGGCTAGAGAATGTGTTGAAATCTCTTTATAAACTTTGAAGCAAATGCATTTTTCCTCTGTTTACTTTCATTGTACATCTTAAATGGAAGTTGGGTGTTGCATTTCTACAATGCATTTGGATACTTTGATTATAAAATCGTAGATAAGATCATTTTAAGTGTTATCCATTCAAATCTTTCATTTGAGTCTCGGAGGCAATGCACAATTGTCCCATAAAGAGAGCTTTGGAACAAAAGTGTTGTCATAAAGGATAGAGGGGTATTGTCAAATATTGTGGTTATTGTCATGATAGGCACACATGCAAAATATGGAAGCATAGAGAAAGCAAGTGAACTCTTTAAAAATCCCATGAAACATAGTCTTTCTATGCATCCATGCATAGAGGTATGCATGTATATATGTGTACATGTAATTATCGTACATGTTGACATAATAATTAAAACAAAGAAATAATTACAATTATCCTTGTGTACATTTGAACTATTGATCAAAGGAAATTGACAAATTAGTACTAGGAAACCATGTGTGTGTTAATATGTTGGATAACATGTACTTGTGCATAGGTGTATATGGATATGGAAACCTGAATTTGAAAATGAATGGAGTGGAAATGGTATGAATTTAACAATTTTCAGCTCTACATAGAAAATTAAATGCAAGATATAAATAGATTATTAAATGTATTTGAAACAGGAAGAAAAGATATTGAAGCCTGGAAATACAAATGAATGGAATAAAAATCCTATGAAGTCATCATTTCTTTCATCATAGGGTGCAGCAATTGCTAGTTTGTTATTGGTTATGCTTTATAAAATCATCATAAGGCTGATTGTCTAGATAGATATATAGAAGAAAAGCTCAAAGCCCATTCCTTACTCTTTGTCATACACAAAAAGGTGTTGAGATCCTTGAGTTTTTAGATCATGAAATTAGGAAAATGTGAATGGTAGTGCATATCGGGTGCAGTTAGTGCTTGAGGCAATAAGCAATTGCATATCTTAGTATCTTTAGATTTTAGATCGCATAGGTAACATGTGCTTCATATTCATCTAGTTAGGGTAATATGATCACTTTGTGCATATTGCTATTTAATTCTGGAAGTTGATGTTTCAAAAGTTATTTTTTTTATTTCGAAAGTGGTATTTATCTGTTTTGTTGTTTGTGTTTCAAAGTGAATGCATTAAATGGCATGTGGATTTGTCATGGAATATATATTTAAGTGACTAGAGATGCATTGTGATTACTTTGAGCATTTCAATTTTGTTATTTTGCAGATTTGTGGTCACAGGAGATGTTGTTGCTACAGAGTCAAGACCCAAAAATGAGCTACTTGATACATGTATCCATAGATACATGGATGTGGACATCCATCATGGTATCCATAGATGCGTAGATACATGTATCCATAGATACATCGACACATATATGGATAGGTGCATGTATACATATGCACATAGAAGCATAGATACATATATGCATGGATGCATCTATAGGTAGAAGAATACATAGAAACATAGTTACATGGATAGATAGATACATGCATAGCTGGATACATAAATGCTTAAATATGCATGTATGGAAATATCCATGGATTGCATATGAATTTGCATAGATACATATATCCATGCATGCATGTATTGTAGTACACATGGATGCATGTATATGTGTACCTATGGGTAGGATGCATGGAAGCATGTAAATAGAAGAATTTTGTGAAATGTCATAGCAATTGTCCTCATAGGCACATATGCAAAAAATGGAAGCATACAAAAGGCAAGTGAACTGTTTGACAAAAGTCATCGAATAAATGTGGATCCATGAAATGTGGTTTGAAAGGGATTATGTAGAAGCCCTTTTTTCTATTATGTTGACTGCATGTGAGTCCTGTAAAGACTATATATCTTCAATTGTTGTAGAGGTGTCTCATAGAGAGAGCTTTAGAACCAATGTGTTGTTAACCTATGCCATAATGAGAAGTTTGGAACAATCTAAACCTAAACTCTGCAATTGTAGCTAAGGCATTCTTATACTTTGATTATAAATTCATATTTTAAACTACTTTTAGTATTATCTATTCAAATTTCTTGTTGAAATGAGAAGGTTTCATCTACGTTTGATAGAAATTATGTAGAAACTATCTTGTCCATTTTACTTTGTGCATGTGAGCCCTGTAAAGTTTGTGTATTTTTTATTACTTCAAAGCGGTCCCATAAAGAGAGCTTTGGAACCAAAATTATGTCAATGTGTGCGATAATGAGAGTTTTCTCCTTGAACCTTGTTATATATTGAAAGACTAAATAGCAATCCAAATAGTCTCCCCTTTAGTCAGATTCCATTGAATGCATTTATTTTGGATCAATGAATTATGTACCTTCAGCCACTAGTTTTAATCAAACAATGCATATGGACTTAGAATCAAAAGTTGTTTCCTGTGAACCCATTTTTAATTTTCCTATGCATTTGCCCGGAATGCTTTTAACCGGTAGCATCACCCAATCACATTTCACCATTTAACATATTACTTATTTTTTTGTATAGTTTGAATTTGGAAAGCTATTTTTTATATTGGAAAATTAGCATTTATCTATTTTCCTATTCATCTGAGTAGCTTTATAAATCATTTTCGTCTTAAAAATTTGGGAAAATGTGAATGCACAAATTGATTAAATAAATTTAAGCAAAGGCATAGTTTTAAAACTGGCGGCTAGAGGTACGTAATCCATGAATGTAGATTAAATGCATTAAAATATGAGGAAAATGTGAGCATAGTGCATGAATACAAATTAAATGCATTAAATGGCATCTGGCTAGAGGTGAATGCGCTGCAATGGCTTGGTGGCCACGCATGGGCAGGGTACTTTGGTCATTTAATATAGAGTTAAGTCACTTGCTATGCATATCTATTACTTTGTGTATGTTGTTTTTTGTGTTCTACAAGCCCGTGTTCTCTAAACCTAAGCTCTACAATTGCTTTGAGCTTTTTCGCTATGGTGAAAGCATAAAGGATAAAGGAATTTTGTGAACTATTATAGTTAATGTGCTCATAGGCACATATGCAAAATATGGAAGCATATACAAGGGAAGTGAACTGTTCAAACAAACTCTTCAAAGAAATGTGGTCCCATGGAATGCAATAAGTATTCATAATGGACACTTTGGTTTTCGCATGTTAACTTTGTCAGGTAATGCAATTTGACATGTAATGGGTGAAAGAAACATATATGCATTGTCTTGTGGGGTAGAAGTGGGCATATTATTCCAATATCTTGAATGTTCAAACCATTGATTGCATAACAATATCAAGGAAGAGCATAGAGGTCTATCAAAAACTAAGCAACATAAGAAAAGAAATGTTGAAGTCATGACATGAACAATAGAACTATTCAATAGTGAACTCAATGTCTCTAATAATTATTGCAAAATTTGTTAATGCCATAGATGAAGTAATATGAATAAAAATTTAGTTTCTGCTTTTCTTGAAATGCAATTCAAAAACTGCTATAAATGCATAACACAAGGTTGTGTAACATATTGCCACTCTTGTGTCTAATTTCTTTGGACATAAATGCTTTACACATTTAATTGCAATAGTAACATGTCTACGAAAATGGAACAAGAGAGATGAGGAATACAAGATGGAAAAATGAAAACATAAAACAAAATTTTATATAGTCATTATATTGAAGAATTTCAATTGCATTTCAAGAAAAGAAAAAAAGACAATTTGGAAAGATGACCTTGCAATGTGCTATTGGATGATCAAGTATACTTGCAGCAATGTAGAAAGGATTGTTTAAATAGACTTGAAAGCACAGATCGATGTTACAAGGATAGTCTAGACAAATGAGTATTGTGAGTGACATATACTATGTTATTCATAAAAAGAAAACAAAATTCTTATGTAGATTCATTTTGACAATAAAGAGCCTAAGTAAGAAATTTTGTTGCTTATAATGCAAATTGCATTTTATAATTTTAAAATACTTATTGTTATTTGTGTACCTAATAATGTTAGAATCCAAGATCACCTGCATGCAAGATGGATACCTGTCACATGCAAAAGATATGAAGAACCGAAAAAGATGTTCTCTGTAAAACCTCTCAAAAAATGCATTAAGAGAATCAATTATTACAAAGTGATCAATCCTTATGAAGGAGATCAAGAAACCCTAAAAGGGAAACCCTAAATGAAACCCTAGTGTGCATAATTAATAATTAATTAATTATTAATGTGCCTAAGTTTAGCTTAAGTAATAAAGAGGAATAAGGGACTTAATTAATTAATCAATGTGATGTAATTAATTAAGCATAATAACTTATTACTCTAACACCCCCCCAAGATGAACTTAGGAAGAAGCTAAAACACTAGAATAAGATGCATGAAAGCAAAGATGGGTCCCGACAACGAGGCCTGATCAGGTACCCATTTACAAATGCAAGAATGAGTAAGAGAAGGAAAAACCCAGTGGGACAAAACCCCCCTTACAATGAGATAACATGCTACAAAGAAGCACTGGAAGAACTCTGTAGAGTAACACTAGAACTTGATATAGGCAAGCAAGGAAATATTCTTCTGTATACTACTGAAATCGGATGAGAGTCACTGATTGACTCTAGGAATCATGATAAAGTAATAGAAAACCCAATGCCACGGAACACTCGAAAACTCCAAATGGGAACAAATCTGGAATCTATGAAGCAGCAAGCAATTATTGAATGATGTATTACTGAAAACGAAGTGCAAAGATGCAAGATGCACTCTCCCAACTGCCAAAACATCCAAGTAATCGCCAAACAACCCATCGGGACAAATCTGGACTAAGAGATAAACTTGGGATAGATACAGAAAAAGTGCATGGACAGCAACCTAGAGCTCCTCAATACCTTTCTGACGCTTCAAACGAGGTGAAAAATGGAGATCGTGGCAAAAAGTTATGAGCTCGGAAGCATAAAAAGTACATCTGACTTCAAACAGAAATAAATGTAGGAAAACTGTAAAATACTGAAAAATAAACAGCACTACTGGAAAGTGCTCGGAACCAGCTTTCCGGTGATATCTCGTTTGCCCGATTTCGATACCGTATGCCCAAGTTATGGCCAAAAAAAATTGCTCTTTTAGGAAAAACTAGGGTTAGGAGGGCAAAGGGGGTCGTACGGCCGCTGCGTCATGATGACGTCATGGGTTTGCGAGCATAAATTTGATGGCCGTCTGGTCATCGAGGGCAAAAAATCGTCCCCCTGCAAAAAAAAAATTTGGCCCTTAGTGGTGCATATGACCCATGGGTGAGGCTAAAGAAGTGGTCGGTCGGGGGGCTGCGAGGATACGGTTCCCCATATGACCCAGTGGGGGCTCCGAGCAGTGGGGAGCTGGATGGGGGGCTCGGTGCGAGGGCCCCTGCACGATATAAGCCCTCGGCTCCTCGGTGGAGCAACAGGTGGACCCGTGGGTGGGCGGTGGCAGAGATGATTTACACTAGGTGTGGCGGCGCAAACCAAAATGCATTTTGATATTTTCTCAATTTTGAGCCAGGGGAATGCGAGGGAGGCCCACCACATTTTTTGCCTCCCAGTCCAACTTCTGAAATCGACAAGCGGCGTTTACAGGGTTTTAGCCCTTTGACGCGTGTTGGTTTGAGCCCAAAGTGAGCCAAAATAATACCCAGATCTTGCAAAAAGATGCAAAACCCTTGCACTTGAAACTCGAAAGGCCATATCTTGATCCGCGAGAGCCAGCTTGCAGTGCGGAGCTCTAATACCATGTTAGAATCCAAGATCTGCATGCAAGATGGATACATCACATGCAAAGATATGAAGAGAACGAAAAAGATGTTCTCTGTAAAACCTCTCTTAAAAATGCATTAAGAGAATCAATTATTACAAAGTGATCAATCCTTATGAAGGAGATCGAAAGAAACCCTAAATGAAACCCTAGTGTGCACACTTAATAATTAATAATTAATTAATTATTAATGTGCCTAAGTTTAGCTTAAGTAATAAAGAGGAATAAGTGACTTAATTAATTAATCAATTTGATGTAATTAATTAAGCATAATAACTTATTACTCTAACAAATAATATAGAACATATTTTGCATATCTATGCATTAGTGTAATTTTGTTATTGCAATGGTGCCATAAGCTCTTTAAGATACACTGAAGGAGAAATACAATCCAAGGTTGTTGGCATCCTGATAAAAAAGATGATGAGATACATCCAATTAATGTATGCCACAACATCTTATTCAATGAAGATGATTTGGATACGGACATTATAAATGAGAATCCTTATTGGTGTGTGAGTAATCCTCTTTTTCAAGACTTTTCAAGGAAATTGCATATGAATACTATCAATAAACAGGTCGAATCAGATTTATTAATTGACTTTGATTGATCGGTCAAATGTGCACAAGGATAGTTATAAGTATTTCTTTGTTTTAATTATTATGAATGTAAATACTATTTAACAGTGACCTAATTAATTAGATATGAAATGATAGAAGGGAAAAGAAGATTAATTAATTAAGATAATTTGATTCATTAAATAATAAGGTGAATTATCATTCAAAAGTACATAAATTAGAAGTTTGGAAAAATCCCTCTTTTCTTTATGCTTTAATGACAACGAGAAAGCTGAAAGCAATTGTGGAGTTTAGGCTTATATCTGTAAATTGTATTTTCCTAACAGTTTATAAAGCCTTCTCAACACATTGTCCACATATTTTTCCAAAGGTCCCATTATGGCACATGCTAACAGCACAGTGGCTCTAAAGCTTGCACTGTGGAACAGTTCTGCAGTGATTGAAGATATGTAATCTTTAGAGGACTCATAAGCACCAAGTTATTGTTAAGCTCCCATATTGTACACTGGACAAAAGACAATTGTTCATCCAAGGAACTAGTCTATGAAGATTAGTGTAGGTTGAGCACTGTGAAACCCAATCTGCCTATAGACTCTAAAATGAAAGAAAATTGATGAAAACAACTATTTATTGCCTAAAGTAACTTGTCTACGAGTGTCCTTTTTGGAACCATGACAACCTTTGCCCTGTCACTATAAAATCTTTCATAGAAAAGACATATAGACACACACATATATATATGCATATGTATACATATGCACAAATGCATCTATGTAGACACATATAAATGCATGTATGGATGTAAACATACATGCATGCATGCATATACACATAGATGCATCTATACACACATACATATATGCATAAATACATAAATGCATAGATGTATCCAGAGATATATGCATACATGCATACATGCATCTACAAATGTTTACATAGATATGCACATAGATAGATGCATATGTACATAGAGACATGCATACATACATACATGCACCAACACATCACACACAAAGTGATAGTGATAGTCCAAGTAAATCACTATGAAACACAGCTTCATTATGAACTTTAATGTAAGGAAACTCTGAAAATTAACAAATTATCACCTCAAGTAACTCATTTCTGGATCTGGACTCTGTAACTATAACATCTCCTGCTCAGTTGCTGCAAACTCTTCCTCAGAACATGTGCCTATAGAACTCAAGAACAACACACACAAAGTAATAGAGATGCATAGCAAGTGGCTTAACCCTATATTAAATGACCAAAGTACCCTGGGCACATGTGGCCACCAAGACATTCTAGCGCCTTCACCTCAAGCCAGATGCCATTTAATGCATTTAATTTGTATTTATGCATTACGTACGTCTACCTGCTAGTTTTAAAAACTATGCCTTTGCTTAAATTTATTTAATCAATCTATGCGCTCACATTTTCCTGATATTTTAATGCATTTAATCTACATTCATGGACTATGTACCTCTAGCCGCTAGTTTTAAAACTATGCCTTTGCTTAAATTTATTTAATCAATCTATGCATTCACATTTTCCCGGATTGTTAAGATGAAAATGATTTATAAAGCTACTTGGACAAATAGGAAAATAGATAGATGCTAATTTTCCAATATAAAAAATAACTCTCCAAATTAAAACTATACAAAAAAATAAGTAATATGTGAAATGGCGAAATGTGATTGGTCGATGCAACCAGTTAAAAGCATTTTGGGCAAATGCATAAGTATTCCTGCCTTGATGCTAGGAATGAATAAAATTCAGACTATACAAAACAGTTTATCCAAGTGAGTGCTAGAAAGCCAAAGGAAAAGCTTTAGTCTTCAAATGCTTGGAAAACTTCCTAGTCAAATAGTAGACCATGAGCATTCGACACATACCAATCAATTCTATGATTTTAAAGATTGAATATATGCATATTTTAAGCCATCTGTTATCTGTTCTTTGTATATGTCTAAACTTTTTTTGAATTCACTTGCAAGTTGCAATGATTGTGAAGCATTGTGTGTTCAAATGATTTTAAATAAAGTTACACGAACATATGAACAATAATATAATGTGGAATACAGTGGATGCCTATGCAAAGATGAAAATAGTTGGCTCTTTTGGCAATTTCTCAAGACTCTCTAAGTTAATATAGTTAGGCTAGGAATATGTGAGGTATACATATGATCATTGAAAAGAAGTTCTATCTGTAACAATATAAGGCAAAGAGGGAAATATTATTTTTTTAATGATTTGTGTATTTTGATTCAAAAATTTTTAATATATGTGTTATTATCAGTCATGCATTTGAAAAAAATGTTACTCCATATACAAATAAATTTAAGCAGAGGCATAGATCTCAAAACTCATAGCATTTATTAATACAAAGGGGACGTTTACAGTGACAGAGCAAAAGTTCCTGTGCTCATTTAATGAACACCAAGAGACAAATTACTCAAGGTAAAAAATTGCTACTTTTATTTATTAAATCCATGTCTTATCATGCTTAGATGAATGTATATATCCTGTTCGAAAGCTCCTATTTTATTAAAAGTAGGGAAACTGGTCAGAAAGATTGTGTATCTGTCAATGTGAATAGGGAAGATTGATTCAACTGATATGGAGGATAAAGATGACTAATAATTAACTATGACTAACCACTCAACACAATTAATTCATCAGTCAATTAGCTTGATTGATCGTTGAATTAACTTGTTTGAAAGCTATCATGTTAAGCGAATTAGCTAATATGCCACATACAGTATGACATTTGAGATTCAAATAAGTCTCATGTACGCAAATATGCTATCATGTTAAAGCCACGTAAACATTGATATTCCAACTCCATGGGCTCATTGTATTTCCATTTGCCCAAGTTCATTTCATTCCATTAGCTAGCACTAATTATTAAATGTTTAAACCAGCTACATGCAAACAGAAATCACAACCCATAGTATCCAACATATTAACACACACATGGTTTTCTAGTGCTAGTTTGTTAATTTCCTTTGATCAACAGTTCAAATGTACACAAGGATAATTGTAATTATTTCTTTGTTTTAATTATTATGTACTTAAAGACTAATTAGCAGCTGCCTAATTATTTAACTAATAGTATTGGCATGCAATTTTGTTCACAAGTCTTCAAAAATAGCAGTATTCACACACCAATAACGATTCTCATTTGTAACCTCCCTATCCAAATCATCTTCATTCAATAAGATGTTGTGACATACATTAATTGGATGTATCTCATCATCTTTGTTATTAGGATGCCAACAACCTTGAATAGTATTTTTCCTTGAGTGTATCTAGATGCCATGAATTATGAATTCTACTTGCATGTGGCTTGATTGCACAAGTAATAGTAAGTGCTACATAATGGTACAAATCACAACTCATAGCATCCATATACACCTATGCACAAATACATGCTATCTAACACTTTAACACGTACATGGTTTTCCAGTGCTAGTTTGTTAATTTCCTTTGATTAATAGTTCAAATGTACACAAGGATAATTGTAATTGTTTCTTTCTTTTAAGTGCTATGTACTTAAAGACTAATTAGCAAAATTTGTATATTTTTTATTATTGCAAAATAGTCCCATAAAGAGAGCTTTGGAACCAAAATTATGTCAACATGTGCAATAATGAGAGCTTTCGAAGAATGAGTTAACAGTGTATTGCTTTGAGCTTTTCTGTTATCATCAAAGCATAAAGAATAGAGGAATTTTGTTAAAATTCATGGTTATTGTCCTCGTAGGCATAAATGCAAACAATGGGAGCATACAGAAAATAGGTGAACTATTTGAGAAAACTCGTCAAAGAAAAACTATTATATATGATTATTTGTTTATATATTCATTCATTTGTAGAAGGAAAAATGGGAAACTAATACAACAGTAGATAGTTATAACCCCCAAAAAGAATCAAACCTGGAACATGAGCAACATCCAAAAAATTATGCTTTAAAGTACCTAATGCACTAGAGAATTTACCATAGCAGAATACAAATTTTCATTTGCACAGAGATAGACAAAAGAATGCAGTAGAAACCTATTTTCTACCAGCAAGCATTTATATTCTATCAGAGGTCGTGGTGATTGTTCTCGTAGGAAAACATGTAAAATACAAAAGCATTTATAATCCAAGTGAACTATTTTACAAAACTCCTCAGGAAAATGTGCTTCCAAGGAATGCAATGAGAAATATGAGACGATACAAGGGTAAATGAGAAATATGAACTTGCCTAAATCAACATGAATGAAATGTGAGATAGAGCTATTGGGTAATATGCTACATATACTATGACATTTAAGCTTCAAATAAGTCTCATGGCTGTAAGCCTGCTATCATGTAAAAGCCACATAAATATTCATTTTGCAATTGGATGGGGTCATTCTATTTCCATTTACCTAAGTTAATTTCATTTGGTTGTCTAGCAGTAACTATCAACTATTTCATCAAACTTCATTCAAGCAAAAATCACAACACATGGTATCCTTATAGAATTATGCACAAATACATACTATCTACCATATTAACATGGACATAGTTTTCTATTGTTGCTTTGTTAATTGGCTTTGAGTTATAGGTGTAATGTGCACAAGGATAATTATAACTATTGCTTCTTTTTAAGTGTTATGTATTTAAACACTAATTAACTGTTACCTAATTAATTAGATATGAGATGATAGAAGAGTAAGTGAGAACTAGACACTAGATAAAAATGACAAAGTTAACATGTGAATATCAAGGTGCCCAGACTAAATACTCATTGCATTCCAGGGGACCACATTTCACCCAGAAATTTTGTCAAACAGTTCACTTGTGCTGTCTATGCCTCCATATTTTGCATGTGTGCCTAGGAAGAAAATAACCATGACATCTGATAATAGTAAAATTCCTCTATCCTTCATGCTTTGCTAATAGTCAAAAAGCTCAAAGCAATTGCAGAGTTTGGGTTTGCTTCTCTAAATTCGGTTTCTTAACAGTTTCCAAAGCATTTTGAACACATTGTCCTTACATTCCTCCAAAGCTCTTACTATGTGACAAGTCCAAAGCACATTGGCTCCAAAGCTCTCACTATGGGAGAGCTCTACACAATGGACAAAAGGGTTTCTACATAATGCCTATGAAACCACATTTCATAACAAGTTCTACCTGTTGTTCAATGCCAAACTAGCTGCCAATGAATAGCAAAAGCTTTAAAACTCTCAGTTAACATGTAAAGGGCTGGATAAAATGTATACATAGACACATAGCTGCACACAAGCATTTAAAGCAGATACAATAGTAATCTGTTATATACACACATACATACATGGTAACATAGATACATGCATACATATATACATAATTACATGCACACATATATACATGCATTCATGTATGCATGGATGCATAGAAAGACAATGTTTCATGGGATTGTTAAAGAGTTCACTTGCTTTCTATATGCTTCCATATTTTGCATGTGTGCCTATGAGGACTATAACCACAATATTTGACAATATTCCTCTATCCTTTATGACACCACATTGGTTCCAAAGCTCTCTTTACGGGACAACTGTGCATTGCCTCTGAGACTCAGATGAAAGATTTAAATGGATAACACTTAAAATGATCTAAAGTATGATTTTATAATCAAATTATCCAAATGCATTGCAGCAATGTGAAACCCAACTTCCATTTAAGATGTACAATGAAAGTAAACTGAAGGGAAAATGCATTTGCTTCAAAGTTTATAAAGCAATTTCAACACATTGTCTAGCCATTGTCCAGAATATGGTTTTCTATCAGCATACTCCTTGATCCTTCTTTACATCTAACTGCTATTTTGTTAATTGACTTTGATTGAAAGGTGAAAATGTGAAATGTGGCCAAGGATAGTTATACTTATTTCTCTCTTTTAATTGTTATATATTCAAAGACTAATTAGCAATCCAAATAGCCTCCCCTTTAGTCAGATGCCATTCAATGCATTGATTTTGCATCAATGAATTATGTATCTTCAGCCACTAGTTTGAATCAAAGTATGCATTTGGCTTCAAAATCAAACTATAAAAATAAAAAATACTATGTTTAAATTATAAAGTGCAATCAACCACCAAAGAAATTGATTGGATAGTAATTGCATTTCTGATATCATGTTATTGCAACAAAGATCTACTTTTGAACCCCAATTGCTTAATTTTTATGAACCATATATCATATGCCATTCACAATACCCATTTGTAAAGATTGTCCTTTTAACAAAAAGCAACGGTATGACTACAAGTACAATCAATATAGTGAGAATCTTGAATTAACCTTTTTCTTTGTCTACTCTATGCAATTGTAAACAAAGGACAAGGTTCATTCTAGAAACTCACCTTGTACTCTTTTCTTGAAGAATTTTCTATAGTTGGACCACTACACCACCTCTCCTCCTCCAATCAAAAGCATTGCATCATGTAATAAGCTTTGATTGGAAAACAAAGACCATTTGTTTTTTTTTCTAAAAGAATAGCTATAAAGCTCAAGGAAATGACCAAAATGCAAACAACTCCCAAAATTACATTTGCAATATATAATACTCCTACTGCAATGGATACTAATAGCCAAAACCAATAAAACACTAGCAAGCATTTTTTAGATTCAAGAGACACAAGTATAAATGTAAACCAGATTACCTAGACAAACTAGTTGCCATAGGTTCTTGTACCACAAATCTTCTAGCAATGAATTTAACTGCTCTTTTGCACAAAGTCTAAAATTATTTCATCAAGCAATATTACTTCACTACTCTATGGCAACATTGCAATTTGAATTCTAAAACATATTTGGCATAGCTTTTTATAACCCCAAGATACAATTTTCTAACTTCCCAAGCATTCAGTCTAAGTTTTCCAATTACAAAATCTCAAATTGATGTTTGCTTGGTATGTTTGTTCCTTGAATTTGATCACTAGGTAAAATGTTTACAAGGAAAATTGTAATTTGTTCTTTCTCTTAATTACTATGCATTTAAAGACTATTTAACAACTACCTAATTAATTAGTTATCTAATGATACAAGGATAAATGACAAATATGGAATTGACTACTTTGACATGAGTAAAATGTCACATGGACCTATTAGCTAACACGCTACATAGACTGTGACTTTTGAGTGCTTAATCCATCTACATGTAAGTACAAATCACAACCCATAATTAAAATGTCCCCAAGGATATTTATAATTATTTCTTTCTTTTTTATTATTATGTATTTAAAGACTAATTAACAGCCACCTAATTAATTAGATATTAGATGAAAGAAGAGTAAATGAGAGCTACCAACTCGATTAAAATGCAAAAGTTAACATGTGAATATCAGGGTGTCCAGATTTAATACTCATTACATTCCCCGGAACCACATTTTCCTGAGGAGTTTTGTAAAATAGTTCACTTGCCCTATAAATGCTTTCGTATTTTACATGTCTGCCTATGAGAACAATAACCACAACATCTGAAAAAATTTAAATGCTTACTGACACAAAATAGGTTTCTACTGCATTCTTTTGTCTATGTCTGTGCAAATCAAAATTTCTATTCTGCTATGGTAAATTCTCTAGTGCATTAGGTACTTTAAAGCACAATTTTTTGGATGTTGCTCTTGTTCCAAGTTTGATTCTTTTTGGGGGTTATAACTACCTACTGTTGTATTAGTTTCCCATTTTGTGTTCTAGAAATGAATGAAAATATAAACAAATAATCATATATAATAGTTTTTCTTTGACGAATTTTGTTAAACAGTTCACCTGTTTTCTATATGCTCCCATTGTTTGCATTTATGCCTAGGAGGACAATAACCATGACTTTTAACAAAACCCCTCTATCCTTTATGCTTTGATGACAATGGAAAAGCTCAAAGCAACACACTATCGACTCATTGTTCGAAAGCTCTCATTATCGCACACGTTGACATTATTTTGGTTCCAAAGCTCTCTTTATGGGACCGCTTTCCAGTAATTAAAAATATACAAACTTTCCAGGGCTCACATGCATGAAGTAAAATGGATAAGAGGGTTTGTTTCCCATTTTTTGTTCTACAAATCAATGAATAGATAAACAAATTATCATATATAATAGTTTTTCTTTGACGAGTTTTGTCAAAGAGTTCACCTATTTTCTGTATGCTCCCATTGTTTGCATTTATGCCTACGAGGACAATAACCACGACTTTAAAAAAAACCCCTCTATCCTTTATGCTTTGATGACAATGGAAAAGCTCAAAGCAACACACTGTCGACTCATTGTTCCAAAGCTCTCATTATCGCACACGTTGACATAATTTTGGTTCCAAAGCTCTCTTTATGGGACCGCTTTGCAATAATCAAAAATATACAAATTTTACAGGGCTCACATGCATGAAGTAAAATGGACAAGAGGGTTTCTACATAATTCCTATCAAACGCAGATGAAACCTTCACATTTCAACAAGAAATTCAAATAGATAATACTAAAAGTAGTTTAAAATACGAATTTATACTCAAAGTATAAGAATTCCTTAAAGCACTATGAAACCCTACTTGCATTTCTTGTATCAAATAGAAGAAAACAACGTAAAGTTACCTCTTTTGACCTCAAGCAATTCGTTTCTCACTGTCTAGTGCGCAATTCTGCAACTACAAAATCCCCTGCTCGGCCACACAATAGAGCACTATGAAATACAACTTCATTATGCACTTTAATGTAACGAAACTCTCAAAATTAACAAATTATCACCTCAAGTAACTCGTTTCTGGGTCTGGACTCTGGAACTATAACATCTCCTGCTCGGTCACTACAAACTCTTCCTCAGAACACATAAACAACACACGTAAAGTAATAGAGATGCATACCAAGTCGATTAACTCTATATTGAATGACCAAAGTACCCTAGCCACGCGTGGCCACCATGCCATTCCAGTGCCTTCACCTCAAGCCTGATGCCATTTAATGCATTTAATTTGTATTCATGCATTGCGTACGTCTACCTGCCAGTTTTATAAACTATGCCTTTGCTTAAATTTATTTAATCAATCTATGCACTCACATTTTCCTGATATTTTAGTGCATTTAATCTGCATTCATGGATTACGTACCTCTAGCTGCCAGTTTTAAAACTATGCCTTTGCTTAAATTTATTTAATCAATTTATGCGTTCGCATTTTCTTGAATTTTTGAAACAAAATGATTTATAAAGCTACTCAGACAAATAGGAAATTAGATAAATGCCAATTTTCCAATATAAAAAATAGCTCTCCAAATTCAAACTATACAAAAAAAACTAATATGTTAAATGGTGAAATGTGATTGGTTGATGCTATCACTTAAAAGCATTCCGGGCGAATGCATAAGTATTCTTGCCTTGGCGGTAGGAACTAATAAAGTGTAAGATTGTTCCATATGTGCTCTCGACTGCAATTTTTTTCTCTTATTGTCAAAATAATTTTTTATACTTAATAATCTTTTTTTTTTAAATAGTGATAAATCTTCTATTCTTATTGATTAAATAGATTTCTTTAATAAATTATTGATTCTTTTTAATTAATTAAAGTTATAATACATTATTCACAAAAAAAATGGGTGTTAGAAAGATAGCTTCAAAGTCTAGGAAAGAACAAGTCCAAACAAAAGACAAAAGCATCCAAAGTGTGGCGACACCCAAGCATTAGTAAAAAAAAGCTACTAATTGGTGAGAGAAACACTACGGGAGAGCACCCAATAGTCATGCACACTAACTTTGCGCCTCTCAAAATCTAACATGTTAATGTTGAATGACTCTAAACGTTTAATAGTTTTTTCTTCAATTAGTTTACTTAAAGCTAAGGTTTCAAGTTGTAATCAACAAATTTGGTGCTTTAATTACATAGTCATAAAAGGTGTCCAAAATACCACTTTTCTAACCCCCTACCCATCATAGTTGATTACCACCCTTGATCTTCAATTCAACACCCCCCAATATTGGAATATTTTGTAATGAAAAAAATTAGTTAGTCTTTTAAGTATGAATGCATAGTGTTAATAAAATATACATATTATTAATGCAATGTAGAAATTTGTACTCCCTTGTAGGTGATAGTACAATTTCATGCTTAGTTTGGACCTATTTTAGTGACCCTTGCATTCATGCATCTTGATACCCACTATCCTAGAAATTTGGTCTAGCACCCATATGCCCATGGATGTATGGGTCCCCTTTCTTAGCTAGGGAGAAATTTTTAAGGTGTTGTTGGTGGCATTTTAACATTTAAAATTCAAATTTAACTGTTGGTTTTTGGGATCTAATTGTTGGGAAATTACATAAATACCTATAAATAGGTCTAGCCTTTTCACCATTTCAAACTAGAGAATCAATGAGAGAAGAAAAGATAATCAAGATACCATTCCACCACATTTGAATTTGTAGGTCTTCAAGTACATTCACAAATTTTGATCAAATATTATGCCATGATTGGAGGTTAATTCCAATAGAAGAGCATGATGGGTTCTAGGTTTCAAAGATGCATTTGGTCATTTCCTTTAACCTAATGACTTGTTTCTTAGTGTTCTCATCTTCAAGCTTCATCTTAGTTGTAGCCTAAAGCAAGGTATCATTGCATTTCAAATTTAATTAGAGTGTTTGACTTCTCACTAATTGGATCTTGTCATTTTCATATAGGAATCTCTCTCTAATACACTTGAATAGGGTTTCTTTCCATTTTAGCTCATAACAACCTTAGGCACACATAAAGATAGGGCTCACACACTATTTTCTATCAAATCGTTGGATTTTTTGTTGAGGATTAATTAACAAAACACGGGTTTAATTGAGGAAAACCCCCATATAGCCACCCAAACAATTTCTTTTGTAGATTTATTGTAGGTATAGGAACAAAAAAAACACAAAAGGACTATAGAATCAAAATTTTAAGTTTTGACTAGGCCTACAAGGATCCATATACCCCTGGGAAACTATGTCCCCTTATGCATGCTAGATCCAACTTTTTATGATTGGTGCACATCATCCAACCCTTCCCATATTTCCCTGCAAGTTACTATTTTAGTCTGTGTACTTTTGTGATATTGCATTTTACGTATTAGGTCATATTGTTCAATTAGGTTAATAATTTCAAATCATTTATAATACATTTTCTAGGCCCTAAGAATACAAATCTAGGTCAAATTGGCTTACCTTCATGGTTGATAGTCAATCTATTCACCTTGTTGATTTGTATTCTAATGCAACTTTGAAAAATGAGTGAAAAGAAACCCTAGGTTTAGACATCAAAATTAGGGTTCCCTTTTTATTATGTTTCATTTTGGTGAGCCTAAGATGGTGCATCTATCTATTGGTGCAATTCAAGATGAATTATTTTTCCTAGATTGATGAAGGCTACCTCTTAGGGGGAGTAGGTAGCACTTGGTATCTTTGGTTGGTGCAATCAGGGGGAGCATATATTGTGCCTAAAAGTGAGAAAGAGATAAGTGTAGTATGCAAGTGTTTCCCTTTTCCATTGTTGTCAAAGGGGGAGATAAAGAAGCCTAAAAAGTATAAGAAAGGGGGAGAGAGAAATAAGACAAAACTATAAGATCTTGTTGAGTGTTGGAGATGTAAAATTGATTTCTTTTTTTTTATGATTTTTCAGTACGTGTTGCCATATCAATGACAAAGGGGGAGACTATTGCACTATGTTTTCATCAGTGTTGTCATTAATGCCACCTCAAGTTTGGTCATGATGAGAAGGTTTTTGTGGTGTTGAGCATGTGTTGCGGATGCAACATGGTCACCTGGTTTCCAAGTTCTTTTGAGAAAAGTATAGAGAATGTATGGGGTGACAGGGATATGTTGTGTATTGTGTTCTAAATTTTTGCATGCTTGAAGATATTCCTATATAGCTTGGATATGATGATCAATGGTCTTTGAAGGTATTATATCTATATTTTTAGCTTCTGCATTATGCGGTAGTAGAAGATGTGTTTGATAGAGTGTTGGAATATCTCTAGCTTGTGAAGAGGGTTATCTTAGAGAAATGAAATTGCTCTGCATTTCTCCATGTTCAAGTTTCTTATCTTGCAGATTTGAGAATGTGCTAATGATTCTTGTATCTATCATTCTTTCGATGGTCTGGTGTTTAGTTGTTCCACAAGATTGGTTAATGAGTTGTGTCTTAATGATAGTTTGAATAGCTGCATAAAACGATAGTAGTCTCAGTTGCATGTGTTTGCGCCAATGTGTTTGAATATTATGTTGGTATTGGAATATTCTAGAATGTTGTGTGATGTTGCTACATGGTCCACAAGATGTTTTCAGACTTGGTGAAGTGTGAATTTGGTTGGTTGGTAGCATTAATTATGGTTTGACCAACCGTGTGTGTTAACACTATTTGCAAATGTGCTTCGTGGATTGTGGAAGCTTTATGTTGTGTTTCAATGTAGATTTGGGTCCAAGTTAAACCTTGGTGTGGTACAACTTCACTTCTTTCCACCATGGGAGTGTTTGGTGCTGACCTAATTGGTGGTTGTGTGTTTGAGGAGCATACGTTTCATTGAAGTTGACTTGAAGAAGGTTATTCATGGTTGTGAATGATATATATGCAAGTTCAATTGTTGGAGAAGTGTGTGATGTGAATAGTAGTACAAAATGAGGTATATGTGATCAAGTGTTGTGATTTGAGAGCTAGCGTGAATTCCTAAGACAATTGGAAGAAGTGAGCAGAAGGTGTCTACATTTCAATGTACCTGAAGTTGCTGGAGGCAGTAAACCAAAGGTTCTAGATGGTTAAGAGTTATTGTGGTGGATTCTCCTATTGCTCTGAGGTAGTGAACCTCCTTGTAACAGATTCTTTCTATTCTCTTATATTCCAGAAGAAGTGATCTTCCTAGGCAATGAACCCTTGGTAGTAAGCCTTTTTGTCTTTGGGACAATGAGTCCTTTAGGTAGCGATCCCTTCCAATATAGTGATCCCTTTGTAATCATTGTTGTTATTCATATATATATATGTGATTAAATCATCACTATTATTTTCCCCTATGTTACAATGTTGTTGTCACTAATGTCAAAAGGTGATATCATGTAAGGAAGATTGGTGGATTAGGATCTAGAAGGAATAGTTCAAGTTGTTGATGAAAGAAGAATGGTTTTGTAAATGGTAAAAGATTTTCTCAAAATGATGCAAAGTTGACAAAATGTTGTCAGCTTTCTGCAACAATGGCTTCCAAACATTTGAATGAAAATCTAGAGTTAGATTCAATGTGGGTTTTCTGAGTACATTCTAATTATATGATTTGTAGGCTTAGATGACGTGTTGCTACTCAGGAACGAATTATGCCTACTATCAACCAAAATTAAGGTTTACTGGTTAAACCCTAGGGTTGTAATTAGGCACCTTAATATATTTTCTATTTTTTGATTGACTACCAGCTGGAGGTTACTAGTCGCATCAGTTACAACTTATGTCATTTATTCCATTCTATGACTGACCCCTTCACCTAGTAATCTAGGTTGGAAAAGTTTGTGTTTTCATATCAGAGATATTGCTCTATATCGGTAGGATTCACTTAGTAGTCCCTTCGATGGAGTGATGAAGCCACATCAAGGTGATAGTGGAAATTCAAAAATATAGTCTCAAGAGTCTCTTTGAAATAATGATGGCAGTAGGAGTTAGTGGAGTATGATGTCACTAAGGTTCATCAGGGAGAGATGAATGTCGGTGGGACTTATTAGATAGTCCCATCGACATCCCAATAGCAACTTCATCAATGAGACTTTTGGATATTGGAGTGAGTAGCTTTAGAGTCACTTTGACACTCTAATGGTGGGTCCAACAAAAATATGGCAACATATTTCTTGGTCACTCCACATCAATGTTGTGAAGCGAAGCAATAAGACAATTATTGTGATGAGCAATGAACAAAAGGTGTGACATGGAAGAAGGTGAATGACGCGGAATAGATGGACAGGTGGCAGCAGTGCACCATCCTACCAAATGGAAGAGTTGACTCAGTTTGACCACACGAGCTAGTGGGATTTTGACACATGGAAAGAACAAAAAGGTGGATGACTTGTGGCGGTGATGTGGAAGACTCATGGCGATAACAGGTTAATCAATAGTGTAGATTGAACAAGGTTGATCAGATGTTGCAAATGTGAATGCACCTCATCGAGGAGACAGACACATATTAGTGGAACATAATAATCCGTCTCTTTGATATTCCTATAGGACTTCATAGAAGAGACAATTCCATATTGGAGAGAGTTTCTTTGGTGTCCCCTTGACACAATGGAGTCATGGAAAAGACCTTGGTAGGACTTGATAGGGTGGTGATGGGGGAGAATGGTGATGTGTGATGAAAAATAGCAAAGGATAAATGATTGGTAGACCAACTCACATACTTGTTGTGAATTGTGTGACGATGATGTGGAAATGTGCCTCTAACTAGCGGTATCGAAAAGAAAGGTAAATATTTGTGAGACCTTGAAATGTCTCAACCTGATATGCTAAAGTGTCTTCGATGGAGATTGATGACGCTAGTTTAAAGAGGTTTAATCTAATGGTGATGGTTTAAAGTTGGAAAGATCAATGAAGAACTAGAGGATTATGGCGCAAAGAATAGGATCAATGACTCATATTCAAATGTGAAGATATTAAATAGCTAAGTTGATGTAAATATGGTTTCGAGTGATAACCAACATAGAGGAACAAAATTAATTGTTCCAACTGCACTTGTGACCAATGTTAGTGAAGATTTGATATACTAAGTGGCAGCACAGATAGCCATGTTGATGAAGATCAGAATCTGATCAAATAAATAGAGAATGAATTAAATACAGATTTGATCCTAGGTTTTGCAGTTTGTTAATCTTAGAAAATTATTTGTATCTTAATTTAATGTGTATGTAGCTCAATGCAAATGAAGTGTGATGAAGAAGTTACTAGGTAAACCCTAAAATAGCTCTAGTATGCTAATGAGAATCTCGAGGCAATTTCTACATGTTGGTGAAAAAGATACAAAATAGAAGATCAATTATTGATTGAGTGTGGAATAGAAAAGAGTCTAAGAAATATAGAGAGAAGGGTGTGCAGAGAAGAGAGTATTGTAGAGACAACAATAGAAGATTGAGTAGTTGCAAATAGGTTGCAACATAGGATTGTGATCAAATTATTATATCTTTGATTGTCATCAATATCTGGGTAGGTGCTCAAATTAGGGAGTGGGTGCTTCCTTGGAGTATGTGCTCCTCAAACCAGAGGATTGGTGTCTCCTTAGGGTTGGTGCCCTTAAATAATTGTAACTAAATATTGGATTGTGAGGTTACACTAGGACAGTAGCTCCTAGTAGCATTTCTCATAGTGGTTTTTCCAATCTTGGGTTTTCCATGTACATATTGTGTTATGTGATGCTTTTGTGTGTGCATGTTCTTTGATTTTCATGTTAAGTCATAATCTACATATTAAACGCTCAAAGAATTAATCTACACAAAGTATTTAATTGTTGAAAATTTTAAGATCTACTTATTCACCACCCCTCTCAATAGATTGTTGTGTCCCAACAATTAGTATTAGATCCTTGGCTTCCCTAGGAGAAGCTTAATCAGTTGGGCTAAATCCTTGGGTTTGTGAACACAAATAGTCAATGAAAAAGGTTCTTCTACAAACAAACAACCTAGGCTCGATGGAACAAATTATACTTTTTGGAGCTCATTAATGAAGGGGTATTTGGGATTTTTAGGGTTTGATGTATGGATGTCTATTGTGAATGGATATACACCACCACCCACACCTCCTACTAATTCCATAAGAAAAAAGGGATTATGAGAACAATGAAAAAAGTATGCTTTGCTATTATGAATAGTTTGTCTAGATATCATAGCAAGGTTATGTATTGTAAGACTGCACATGATGTTTGGGATACATTGAAAAATATCTATGAAGGAGATGACAAGGTAAAACTAGCAAAGCTTAAAATATTGAAAGCTAGATGTGAAGGCCTAAAAATGATAGAACAAGAGAAGATTGCAGACTATCTTCTGAGGTTTAATGATATAGTGAAATCTATTAAAGGATATGGAGAAGATGTAAAAGAAGATGTCATTGTATTGAAAGTTATAAGGTCAATATAAGGTCAATGACAAATAGATATGATCCTAAGATCTTTGCTATAGAGGAAGGAAGAGAAATAGAAAAAAATACTCTTAATGAGTTGCATGGTATATTTACTGCATATGAAATGAGGATGGATGATTTATAACTATCTAAGAAGGAAGTTGTTTTTGAGGTTGTCAACAAGGAGAAGGATGTATCTCCTAAAAAACCAAGGTTGTGATGATAACATCCAAGAATGATGAGACTGATGAAGAAGAGTAAAATTTCATCAAGAGATTAAGAAGAGGATCTGGAAAGTACAAAGGTAAGTTTCCCTTTAAATGCTTTGAATGTGGTAAAGTAGGCCATTTTGTTGCTAAATGTCCCTACAATAAGAAATATAATTCTAATCATGAGAAAGATGATAAACTGAAGAAATCCTACTACCCTAAAAGAAGGATCTTTTAGAAAAAGAAGTCTATACATCCAAGAGGACAATGATGTATCAAATGACAATAATAGCTTAGATGATGAAAAAAAAATTCTTTTGTTGTGAGAGAAAACGAGTTTCTCTTCATGGAAAAAAAATATGAGTAATATAAAGATAAAAAGGAAGGAGACCTTCATGAATAAGATGAAGAAGAAGGAGTGTTTGATCTAGAAGGAGAACTCATCCATGATCTAGATGAGATTCATGATCTCAGAGATGAGATTGAGAAGTTAAAAAGGAATAACAAGCAATAGAAGAAACTTGCACAAAAAGAGTGACAAATTGAACAAGGATCTAGAAGAATCTACCTAGTATGTGGTAAATTTGAAGTTACAACTAGTGGAAGCCAAGAGGGAAAAAGATGTAATTAAATCCAAGCTGCAATTTGAAGTTGACAAATGTATAGAGCTTGAGGGAGATATTGTTGCTCTAAGAAAATATTTAGAAAAAGAAAAAGAGAAAATAGAAAAAGGACTCAAGATAAAAAGTGGATCAAATATTTTGTATGAGATATTAAGCACACAAAATCCCTCAAATGAAGAAAAATATGGACTAGGGCTTGAGAAAGGTAAGAGTACCTTCATAGATACTTTTGTATAGTTATATGAAAGATTCAGAGTGGGAGAAAAGTCTCATTTTTTTTATGAAACAGATTGCAAAAAGAGCATATTCATAGAGAAATCTACACAGGAAGAGAAAACTAAAGAAGAAGAGAAGCATGCATTAGACAAGAAGAATAACCAATTAGCCCATGATCATCACAAGAGAAGGCATAATATCAAAAGGACTAATGTTGATGGATTCACTAGGGTGAGAGACACCAGAAGGAAGTTGTACAAAAGACCCCTTCATCCAGTACAAAATTCTATGACCAGGTATTCTTCATATTGTAAGGAAAGCAGAGGTGTGGAAGCAACTTTCCTAACATCAAAACCACAAGGGAGTAAGTAGGTAGTACTTTTAATTTTCTAACTACAGTCCAATTAAGACACACATGCAAGATCTACAGAAATAGAGAAGATACTCAAAGACAATGAACAACAGATTTACGTGGGAAAACCCTTTCGGGAAAAAACCCACCACACCAAGCTGAATCTCTTTGTATTACAGAAACAAACTATTACATACAATTAAGAGATGCAACTCTCTGGTTATCAGTTCTCAGTAGCTACATTCAAATGTTCATTCAGTTACATAATAGATGTCAACAATTCGATTTAATCATCGTCCTAATCTCAACAAAATTGATCTACTTTAAACTAATCACATTCTGATTTTGCCATCTGTGCATCCTTATCTGCCAAATCTCCATTCAAGAAAGTTTCCATGCTGATACAAATTTTTCCTTGCAAGCTATTTTTCTCTAGCGTCACAATAGTTACAAAAATCCAAACGTCATTCAGTTTGGAAAATCGTTTCCTTTGATTGGTTCAGCGGGATGCCACATAGGATGGTCACACAGTCAATGGCATTCAAAATTTGTTGGCATATCGGTGAGACACTCACAGTGTCTCCCTGATGCCACAAAGTTTCTCTATCCATATCAGCTTTAAGTCTCCAACAGTCGGTAAGACAACAAAGAAGTTATACCGAAACCATCGATGTCCATTTTGTTCCTATCGGCAAAGGTTTCCCTTATCGGCGAGACTCATATCGAATGCAGAAGTCACAGCAATCAGACATTCCATCAGCAAGACACTTCATTCTCACCAAGACCTCATGTCGATTTCACAAGTCACACCGATGAGGTTTCCATTCGACGAGACATTCACTTTTCAGAGAGACTCATATCGAATTCTTCAGTCACAGCGATGAGCTATTCCTTTTGGCAAGACATACCAATCTCGCCAAGACTTTCTGCCGACAACCTTATGTTACTCCAAATCCTTTCACCTATCGGAAAGACCCCCATAGTTTTAGTGAGACGTCATACCGAAACAAAGCTTCCATCGAAAGTCACACTGTCGCCAAGACTCGTGTCTATCGCTATGACCTTTCTCTGAGCTCCCTAAGTCTTACCAAAGACTTACTATCGGTAAGACTCATGACTTTTTCCAAGACTTCTTAGCAAAGTATTTTTTCACCGCGAAGACCATGAGACATCTCCCATCAGTGTGACCTAACCAAGTCGCCAGGACTTCCTAATGAAGTCTTTTGTCACCGCAAAGAACTCCCGTTGGCGTGACCAAGCTACATCATTGAGACATCTCCCTGCAACCTTTGTGTTACCCCGATAGCTTTAAGCTATCGGTGAGACATCTACCAATCATTGGGACCTCTCCTCGACACTTGAGTTAGCCCAATAAGATCACACTATTGCCTGAAGAAATCCATGCACCAAAACGTCATGCAGAATGCCGAAAGTCATAGTGATAGTCTTGTCGGCAAGACATCAACCCTGTCACGCCGATATGAACATTTTAGAACTTCAGAATAGTTAGTCGGCCAGACATCCATGATGTCACACTGACTATGCCTTCAAGGAGTTTCTTGTTAGTAAGAATTGAGGCACAGATTCCAACAAGCTCCCACTTGACAAAGATCTTATTGATACCTCCAGAGCATCATAAAACTACTGAGATTCATGGGCCAAAAGGCCCATCAAACTGGCACACCAACTGAACTTGTTTGTGCTCACAGGTTTCATCAATGCATTTGCAACATTCTCCAGAGTATCCACTTTCTCCAAAGAGACCTTCCCATCCTCCACCATATCTCATACAAAATGATACTGTACATCTATATGTTTCATCCTTGCATGGAAAGTAGGATTCTTTGCCAAACATATAGCACTCTGGTTGTCACAGTAGATAGTAATCTTTTTTGTATCAAAGCCAATGTTAGAAAAAAAATGTTTTAACCAGATTGCTTCTTTATAGACATGTGTGACTGCCATGTATTATGCCTTTGTAGTAGAAAAAGCGACTGCATCCTGTCGCTTGCTCATCCAACTCACTGCACCACCATTCATCATGAAAATATATCGACTGGTGGATCTTCTACTGTGAATGTTCCCTACCCAATTAGAATCCACATAACCTCGAATACTGAGATTTCTCTGTGATTCAACCAATTTACCACAATAACAAAAATCATAGTCTGAAGTGCCCTTCAGATATCTAAACACTCTTCACAACATCCCAATGTGTTCTTCCAAGATTAGCCATAAACTGACTAAGAACTCCCACTGCTTGGGCAATGTCTAGCCTTGTACAGACCATTGCATACATAAGGTTGCCAACTGCACTTGCATAAGGCACACTAGTCATGTCCTCCATCTCAGAAGAAGATTTTGGACAATCTTCAATAGATAGCTTTGTTCCCTGTGTAACTGGAACAACTAGTTGCTTGCATTCAGTCATACAAAATCTCTCTAGAACAGTCATGACATACTTATTCTGACTGAGCCAAAGCTTTATGTTCTTTCTATCCCTAGTTATTTCCATTCCCAAAATGTACCTTGCTGCACCAAGATCTTTCATCTCGAACTTTGCAGACAACTGAGACTTCAGATCATAAATCATTAGCTTACTATTGCCTATGAACAGTATATCATCAACATAGAGAGCAATAATAAGTATTTGATCACTTTCAGCTTTGTAATACACACAGTGATCACATTTTGATCTTACAAATCCTAATGACAAAACAAACGTGTCAAACTTTTGGTACCACATTCTAGGAGACTGTTTTAAACCATACGGAGATTTCTTCAACTTGCAAACCAGTCTTTTCTTACCTTTTACCACAAAGTGCTCCAGCTGGGACATATAAATTTCTTCTTCAAGATCACCATGAAGAAATGTTGTTTTCACATCCATCTCTTCAATCTCTAAATCATATGTTGATGCAAGTGACAAAAGAAATCTAATAGATGTCAGCTTAGCTACAGGAGAAAAGATTTCTCCATAGTCAATTCCCTCTACCTGGGAATAACCTTTTGCAACCAGCCTTGCTTTATATTTTTCTACACTACCATCCAAACCAATCTTCTTTTTGAATATCCATTTGTAGCCTACAAATTTTTTGCCTTTAGGCAATGGAACCAAACTCTAGGTGTCATTCTTTTGTAATGATGCCATTTCTTCATTCATGGCTTCCAACCAAGAGTTTGAATCAGACATTTTAAATGCCTCTTTCACAGTCCTAGGTTCATCAGTGCTAGAAATTAAAGCATAGGCACAAGTAGACTCTATTAAAGAAAACCCATACCTTTCAGGTTTCTTTCTTTCACGAGTTGACCTCCTCAGGCTGAGGCTGAGGTGGTTCTTCATCATCTTCAGAACTTTCAGAACTGCTTGAGCTCTCCTCAATATCAGGGACATTTTGATTTTTCAATTCCTCTTTATCTAGTGTCGAGGAATTGCTGCTACATCCTTTTCATTTTCTAATTTCTTCTCTAACTGCAGATCCAATGTAGAAGGTTTCAGCTCACAAAAGATAACACTCCTGCTATACAAACCTTCTCAGTCTCGGGATTCCAAAGCTTGTATCCTTTTATTCCAATGTTATAGCCAATAAAAATACACTTCACAACTTTTTTTTCCAACTTAGATCTTTTTTAAATGGCACATATGCATATGCCTCACAGCCAAAGACACGAATATGTCTCAGAGAGGGCTTTTTTCCAGACATGCTTCCAAAGGTGTCTTCTCAACAAGAGCAGAGTTAGAGAGTGATTTACCAAGTAACATGTTGTAGAGACCGCTTCAGCCTAGAACTTCTCATCCAAGCCAACACTACTCAACATACTTCATGCTCTTTCCATTACTATCCCGTTGAACCTTTCAGTAACTCCATTTTGCTGTGGAGTATAAGGTGTAGTCTTATGTCTTTTGATCCCATGATCTTTACAGTACCTTTCAAATGCATCTGAACAGAACTCACCACCATTGTCAATCCTTAAGCATTTTATTTTTCTACCAGTCTGATTTTCTACAAAGTTTTTAAATTCCTTAAACCGACTGAACACTTCTGATTTACTTTTCAAAAAATATACAAATGTCCCTCTAGAATAATCATCAATAAATGACACATAGTATCTTGATTTAGATAGAGAAGGAACATTCACTGAACCAAACACATCATAATGTATATAATCAAGCAAACCAGAAGATTTGTGAGGACTGGAATAAAATGAAACACGGTGTTGCTTTCCATATATGCAATGTTCACAAAATTCAAACTCAAGGTTACAATCTTCAAGCCTTTAAACCAAGTTTTTATTTTTCAAGGTTTTTAAACCTTTCTCACTAATGTGGCCTAGACTATGATGCCAGAGCATAGTCTTCTCTGCTGGCAGTTTAATCTCCATGGAGTTTACACCATTAGGAACATTTTCCTTCTTTTCTCCGTGAGCAACCTCAAGTGACTTTGTAGAGACACTATTGCATTGGACAGCCAGTGCATCCAGCTTGTACAGAGTACCAATTTGAGCACCCCTAGCCAAGAGCCTCTAGTCATCTTGCAGCCATTTCCAAAGAACGTGACCTGCACTCTGATATCATTCAACTTACTTACAAAAAGTAGATTTTGAGCCAAACCTGGTATATGCATCACATCATTGATTCCCTTCACTCTTCCATCAAGGAATTGAATTTTGACTCTTCCACGACCAACAATTTCCAAAGATGAATCACTTTCCAAGTACACCTTTCCACCATTGTATTCTTCATACTTCATGAACCATTCTCTATGTGATGTCATGTGGAAAGATGCTCCAGAATCAATCAACCAGACATCATCTAATGCCCGTGTAGCCAAAGCTACAATGAAGGCATCTGCATCACTATGAGAAGAATCATTGCCAGAATTCTTCTTCTTCTTCTTTTTCTCCTCCTTGCAATCCTTTCGGACATGACCAAGTTTCCCATAATTCTAGCACTTCACCTTGGACTTCTTGCCAGGAGACTTTGATCTCCCTTTTGATTTCGATCTAGAATTCTTGTCCTTCTTCTTGCCTTTCTCCTTTGGTCTACCTCTGACAGCCAGAGCCTCCTTTGCCATCTCAGAAGATTTCCTTCTCATTTATTCTAATAATAGAGAAGCAACAACATCTTCCATCTTGAAAGTGGATGTCGTACTCCCAATAGCCATCACCAAATGATCCCAAGATTCTGGCAAAGAACATAGCAGCAGCATGCAGCGATCTTTATCTTCTATCTTCACACCAACAGATGTTAACTGAGCAATCAACATGTTGAAAGAATTTAAGTGATCAGCAATAGACCCTCCTTCCTGCATTCTCAATGAGTATAGCTTCTTCCTCAAGAATAGCTTGTTCACCAAGGACTTGCCCTGATAAATCGATGCCAGTCTTTTCTTCATGCACGTTCAGAAGAACAGAGTCTGCCAAATAGAGCCTTATCAGCCCTTTAGAATTTCTATCTGTTAGGTCCCAATCCTCTTGCTTCATGCCTTGAGGCATTGTTCCAGTTATGATAGTCCAAAGATCTCGATCAACTAACATATTTTCCATTTTGAGTTTCCACAGCTCAAAATTGCTACCATTGAATTTCTCTATTTTCATCCTACTGGATGTGCTCACCATCTTAATCTGTAATTAAATTAAAAGAACTCTACAAAACTCCCAATGGGAAAGGATTGACTCAAAAGACCCAACCCACTCACAAGGACAACACAACTGGCCAGGCTCTGATACCACTTGTAAGGAAAGTAGAGGTGTGGAAGAAACTTTCCTAACGTCAAAACCATAGGGGAGTAAGCAGGAAGTACTTTTAATTTTCTAACTACAGTCCAATTAAGACACACATGCAAGATCTACAGAAACAGAGAAGATACTCAAAGACAATGAACAACAAATTTACGTGGGAAAACCCTTTCGGGAAAAAACCCACCACACCAACCTGAATCTCTTTGTATTACAGTAACAAACTATTACATACAATTCAGAGATGCAACTCTTTGGTTATAAGTTCTCAATAGCTACATTCAAATGTTCATTTAGTTATAGAACAGATCTAAACAATTCAATTTACACATTGTCCCAGTCTCAACAGAATTGATCTGCTTTAAACTAATCACATTATGATTTTTCCATCTGTACATCCCTATCTACTAGATCTCCATTCAAGAAAGTTTCCATGCCGATATAGATTTTTCCCTACAAGCTATTTTTCTCTAGCGTCGCAACAGTTACAAAAATCCAACCGTCATTCAGTTTGAAAAACTGTTTCCTCTGATTGGTTTAGCGGGATGCCACATAGGATGGTCACAAAGTCAATGGCATTCAAATTTTTTTGGCATATTGGTGAAACACTCATAGTGTCTCCCCGATGCCACAAATTTTCTCTATCAATATCAGCTTTAAGTCTCCAACAGTCGGCAAGACAACAAAGAAGTTATACTAAAACCATCGATGTCCATTTTGTTCCTATCAGCAAAGGTTTCCCTTATCGGTGAGACTCATATCGAATGCATAAGTCACAGCGATCAGACATTCCATCGGAAAGACACTTCATTCTCGCCAAGACCTCATGTTGAGTTCACAAGTCACACCGATGAGGTTTCCATTCAGCGAGACATTCTCTTTTTAGAGAGACTCATATCAAAGTCTTCAGTCACAGCGATGAGCTATTCCTTTCAGCAAGACATACCGATCTCACCAAGACTTTCTTCTGACAACCTTATGTTACTTCGAAGCCTTTCACCTATCAGCAAGACCCCCATGGTTTTGGTGAGACGTCATACTGAAACAAAGCTTCCACCAAAATTCACACTGTCACCAAGACTCATGTCTATCGCCATGACCTTTCTCCGAGCTCCCTAAGTCTTACCGAAGACTTACTATTGGGAAGACTCATGACTTTCTCCAAGACTTCTCAGCGAAGTCTTTTGTCACCGCATAGACCATGAGACATCTCCCATCAGCGTGACCTAACCAAGTCACCAGGACTTCCCAGCGAAGTATTTTGTCATCGCGAAGAACTCTCATCGGCATGACCAAGTTGCATCATTGAGACATCTCCCTGCGATCTCTGTGTTACCCTGATAGCTTTAAGCTATCGGTGAGACATCCACCAATTGTTGGGACCTCTCCTCGACACCTGAGTTAGCCCGATAAGATCACACTATCGCTTGAAGAAATCCATTCACCAAAAGTTCATGCCGAATGCTGAAAGTCACAACAATAGTCTTGTTAGCAAGATATCAACCCTGTCACATCGATATGAACATTTTAGAACTTCAGAATAGTTAGTCGGCCAGACATCTGTGATGCCACACTAGCTATTCCTTCAAGGAGTTTCTTGTTAGTAAGAATTGAGGCATAGATTCCAACAAGCTCCCACTTGATGAAGATCTTACTGACACCTCCAGAGCATCATAAAACTACTGAGATTCATGGGCCAAAAGGCCCATTGAACTGGCACACCAACTGCACTTGTTTGTGCTCATAGGTTTCATCAATGCATCTGCAACATTCTCCAGAGTATCCACTTTCTCCAAAGAGACCTTCCCATCCTCCACCATATCTCGTACAAAATGAAGGACAAGGCTAGAACAATGATAAATAGGGCCAAATTAGCCAATATATTTTGGAGAGAAGTAGCTCGTACTACAATATATACTTTGAATAGAGTTCAAATTAGAGCACATAGTGATAGTACCCCCTATGAGTTGTGGTATGGTAGGCTTACATCTGTGAAGTACTTCAAAGTTTTTGGCAGCAAATGATCCATCAAAAGAGAAGATGATAATTTGGGAAGCTTGGAATCAAGAAGTGATGAAGCAATATTTCTAGGATATTCCACCCAAAGTAAAGCATATAAATGCTATAACAAAAGAATAGAAAATATTATGGAAAGAATCAATGTAAAGATTTATGAAAGTATAAAGCATGTATCAAATAAAATTAGAATGAATTGGAAGATAACTCAAATTATGAAGACAATGTGGCAAATAATTAAGAAGAATCTGAAGAAGAGGTTGACAAGGCATCTCCAAAGTATGTGCAGAAGGATCACCCAGTGAATCGGATAATTGGGGACAAAAATGAACGATTTCAGACTAGGAGAAGATTTGCAAAGAACAAAGAACAAGTAAATTTTTTTCTCCTAAGGTTAACAAGCTAGCAAGGACGAAAGATGGATAAAGGCCATGGAAGAGGAGATAAATCAAATTGAAAAGAATAAAACATGGGAGTTGGTTCCTAGACCCCCAAAAAAAAAAGTGATTGGCACTAAATGGGTGTTTAGAAATAAGCTGAATGAGGATGGAGATATAGTGAGGAATAAGGAAAGATTAGTGTGCAAAGGATATACATAAGTTGAAGGCATTCAATTTGAAGAAAAATTTGCACTAGTAGCTAGATTAGAAGAAATAAGAATGTTTCTTGCATTTTCATTTTACAAGGGATTCAAGGTATATCAAATGGATGTTCAATCTACATTCTTGAATAGAAATCTTGAAGAGGAAGTCTACATTCAACAACCAGAAGGTTTTGAGCTATTAGAAGATGAAGACTATTTTTGTAGATTGAGAAAGGAATGGTATGGTCTAAAGAAAGCACCACAATCATGGTATTCCAGATTAGACCAATATCTTCAACAACAAGGATTCAAAAAGGGATGTGTAGACAAAAATTTGTATTTTAAATCAAAAGGTGAGAACATGATTATTGTTGTTGTTTATGTAGATGACATAATATTTGGAGGTAGCAATGATAAATTTATCAAATATTTTCTACACATATGCAAGATGAATTTGAAATTCCAATGTTAGGAGAGTTGTTATTTTTCCTTGGCTTACAAATTGAACAAAGTGATAGAGGGATATTTATATCTCAAACCAAATATGCTAACGAAATTCTCAAGAAGTTTGGTATGAAGGATAGTAGACTAGTTAGTACCCCCACGATAACTGGTTGCAAATTAAACAAATCAGATGAATCCCTAGATGCAAATCAGACAATGTATAGGTCAATGACTGATAGCTGGATGTACTTAACTGCATCTAGGCCTAATATTATGCAAGTCATATGTTTAGTTGCAAGGTTTTAGGTTGTACCAAAGGAGTCTCATGTTGACATAGTGAAAATAATTTTTAGTTATATCAAAAGCACTGTTGATTATGGGTTGTAGTATCCCAAGAGAAAATATTTTTCTTTGACATCATACACAAATGTAGATTGGGCAAGAAGTGTAGATGATAGGAAAAGCACTAGTGGTGGAGCATTATTTTTGGGAAACAAATTGGTTTCCTGGATGAGCAAGAAGCAAGAATCAATCACTCTTTCCATAGCAGAAGTAGAGTATGTAGTAACAACAATAGCTTGTTGTAGTCAAGTTCTATGGATGAATTAGACCCTTAAGGACATCAAGGTAGAGTACAATGAAACTAACTCTATTCTTTGTGATAATTCAAGTGCCATAAACATCTCGAAGAATCCAGTGATGAACTCTAGAAAAAAGCAAGTAATCATCAAGTATCACTTGATCAGAGAGAAGGTTGTAGAGAAGGAGGTCAGCATGGAGTATGTTTCAACCAAGGAACAGGTAGCTAAACTTTTCAACAAGCCTCTTCCCAAGGAACAATTTGAATATCTGAGGTAGAAATTGGGAGTGATTTCTCCCACTTCCTATCACTAGACTCTAGTGATAGGGCATGGATCTAGGGTGAGCCTAATTTACATTTCATTCATCCCTAGAGATGGAAATGATAGATCAAGTCAAGTTCAAATGGTTTTACAAATTTATAATGACTTGGTGGTTGCAGAATCAAACATTCCCACTTTCTCTTTGAACTGCTTGTCAAAGGGGGAGTATGTTTTCAAGGGGTGTACCCTTTTCCATTGATTTCAAAGGGGGAGAATAAAGGATAAATGCTCAAAATTATCAAATGATCTATGGAGTAGAAGGTGTACATGGATGTTGATATAAGGGGGAGATACAATTGGTGTCTAGAAGTGTCACAGTTTGTACTAAGCGTAATTTGAAAAATTTGTAATTAGTATCAAGTCCCTGTTTGGAGTTGGAGCATTAGATTTTTCTATCAATGACAAAGGGGAGATTGTTAGCATGTTATTTTCATTGATGTCAAAAGGGGATATCATACAAGGAAGATTGGTGGCATCACGAAAAAGAGATGTGGATTAGGATCTGGAAGTAATGGTTCAGGTTGTTGGTGAAAGAACAATGGTTTTGTAGATGGTGCAAAAGTTGCTCAAAATGATGCAAATTAAAGTTGATAAAATGTTATCATCTTTCTACAACAATGGCTTCCAGGAATTTGAATGAAAATCTAGTAATAGATTTGATGTGGGTTTTCTGAGGAAATTCTAGATATATGATTTTTAGGCTCAGATGATGTGTTGAATGCTTAGAGGGTATGTGCAGGATCATCATGGAAAAAAAAAGCCCTTAAGTGGCAAAAAAATTAGAAAAATCAAAGTTAGGCAACTTGGTGTAAAAAATGAATAATTTATCTATATTAATTCAAAAATATGTAAGAATAGAATCTGTAGCAAATTGAATGTAGTTTCTAAACTAGTAGGTTTATTTAAAAAATAAATAAATCTATTTGGTGAAAATTTAAAATTTCAATGCAGTAGTACTTAAATTTCAGGTAAAAAATAAGTAGGTGTCTGTCTGACCACCCTAACCACAATAAAATGATAATAGTTTTTTATAAGATTTTAGATATAAGTAGAGGACTCATGTCCCGATGTGATGCATATTTTTTTCCAAGTAAATAATTAATTATGAATTTTTTATTACAAATTTTTAAAAATATAAAAATTTGTATGTCTGACCACCTTAACTTGGTCAAAACTTCATAAATTTTATTTTATTTTTTTAATCCTATAGTATGAAAAGCATATAATGTGATGCATGTTTTGGATTCAAAAAATGCGATACTATTTGAAAGCTATAGATGTTTTTCAATCAGCCTATCAATCAGGACTTTAGCCATAATTCAAATAGAAAATGAATAATAATTATTTATTAAATTCAAAGTAAAGCATAATTTATATTGGTGGAAGGATGGGAATCTCCTTTAAAAACCCTTTTGTTTCATCAATTTTGGGTAAAAATAAGTCATCAGCCACATGGGCCATCATATCACTTACATATCGCCACTTTTTGGCCCATCATGATTCTGCACATACCTAAAAATGAATTATACCTACTCTCAGTTAGAATTAGGGTTTACTAGTTACAGCCTAGGGTTGTAGTCAAGGCACCTTAGGGTATGTGCAAGATCATGATGGGCCAAAAAGTGGCAATATGATGGGTATGTGGCTAACAACTTTTTTTTACCCAAAATCGATGAAACGAAAAGGGTTTTTAAAGGATATTATTAGCTTTCCACCAATATAAGTTATGCTTTACTTTGAATTTAATAAGTAATTATTATTCATTTTCTATTTGAATTATGACTAAAGTCCTAATTGATAGGTTGATTGAAAAAAATCCATAGCTTTAAAATTGTATCACATTTTTTGAATCCAAAACATGCATCACATTCTATGCTTCGCATACTATAGGATTAAAAAAGGAAATTTTGAATTTCATAAATTTTTTACCAAGTTAAGGTGGTCAGACATATGAGTTTTTATATTTTTTAAAAGTTGTAATAAAAAAATCATAATTAATTATTTAATTGGAAAAAAAATACAAAAAAGTATGCATCACATCAGGACATGAGTCCTCTACTTATATCTAAAATCTTATAAAAAACTATTATCATTTTATTGTGGTTAGGGTGGTCAGACAAACACCTACTTCTTACTTTTTCCCTGAAATTTAAGTACTACTCCATTGAAATTTCAAATTTACACCAAATAGATTTTTTTTTAAACAAACCTAATAGTTTAGAAACTACATTCAATTTTCTACATATTCTATTGTTATATAGTTTTGAAATAATATAGATAACTTTTTCAAATTTTTACATCAAGTTGCCTAACTCTGATTTTTCTAAATTTTTTGCCACTTAAGGGCCTATTTTTTCCATGATGATCCTAAACATACCCCTTAAGATATTTTACTTTTGTCATTGATTTCCTACTGGAGGTTACCAATTGCATAAGTTACAACTTATGTCATTTAATTTATTATGTGACTGGACCCTTCACCTAGTACTTTAGGTTGGTGAATTTTGTGTGTTTGTATCAGAGAGATTGCTCTATATCAATAGGAGTCACTTAGGAGTCCCTTCGATGGAGCGATGAAGCCACATGAAGGCGACAATGGAAATTCAAAAACAAAGTCTCAAGAGTCTCTTCAACATAATGATGGAAGAAAAAGTTAGTGGAGAATGGTGTCACTAAGTTCATCAAGGAGATAGATGAATATCAATGGGACTTAGTGGCTAATTCCCTTGACATCTCGATAAGAACTTCATTCATGAGACTTCTATATATCAAAGTGAGTGAATTTAGAGTCCCTTTGACACTCCAATGATGGGTCTAGTAGACATGTGGCAACATATCGCTTTGTCACTTCACATCGCTATTGTGAGGTGCAGTGATAGGATGATTCTTATGATGAGCAATGAATGGAAGAAGGTGAATGACGTGACATAAATGGATATGTGATATTAGCCCACCATCTCGCCGAATGGAAGTGTTGACTTAGTTTGACCCCATGCTCTAGAGGAATTTTGACATGTGGCAAGGATGAAAAGGTGGATGACTTGTGGCGGTGATTTGGAAGACACATGGTGATAATAGGTTAATCAACGGTGCAGATTGAACAAGGTTGATTAGATGGTGCAGATGTGAATTCACCTCATTAGGGAGATAGACACAAATCGATGGAACATAATAATGAGTCTCTTCGACATTCCAATCGAACTTCATAGAAGATACAATGCCATATTGGAGAGAGTTGCTTTGGTGTCCCCTCGACATAATAGAGTCATGGCAAAGTCCTTGGTGGGACCTGATAGGGTGGTGAAGGTGATGTATGGTGATGTGTGACAAAAAATGGTGAAGGATTATTACTTGGTAGACAAATTCACATCCTTTGTGTGAATTGTGTGATGATGATGTGGGCATGTTCTACTCGCTAGCAGTATCAGCAAGAAAGGTAAATATTGGTGAGACCCTGAAATGTTGCAGCTCGATATCTTAAAGTTTCTTTAATGGTGTAAAGTGATAGTTGTGAGATGGAGATCAATGACAATAGTTTAAAGAGGTTTAATCTGATGGTGATGTTTTAAAATTTTTGAGATCAATGAAGAGCCAGAGGATTGTGATGCATAGAACAAAATCGATGGCTCAAATTCAAATGTGAAGATATCAAAAAACTCCATGTAAATAGAGTTTTGATTGATAACCAACATAGAGGAAAAGAATTAATTGATCCAACTACACCTGTGACCAATTCCAGTGAAGATTTGATCTACTAAGGGATGGCATAGATAGCCATGTTAATGAAGATTAGAATCAAATCGAATAAAAAGAGAATGAATTATATGCAGATCTGATCCTAGGGTTTTGCAATTTTCTATTCTTAGCAAAGTTCTTGTATCCAAATTTAATGTGTATGTAGCTCAATGGAGAGGAAGTTTGATGAAGAAGTTACCTAGTAAACACTAACAGAGATTTGGTACACTAATGAGAATCTTGAGGTAATCTCTACAAGTTGGTGAAATAGATACAAAACAAAAGATCCATTATCAACTATGTGGAATAGAAGAGAGTGTGCAAGATAAAGAGAAGGTTGTATAGAGAATAGAGTGTTGTAAAGACATCAACAAAGGATTGATCAGTTGCAAATAGGTTGCAACATAGGATTGTAGTCAAATTGTTATATCTCTGATTATAAATCTGATTGGTGGGTACCATTTGATATCTGGGTAGGTGGTTAGATTAGGGAGCGCGTGCTTCCTTGGAGTAGGTGTTCCTAAAACTAGGGAATTGGTGTCTCCTTAGGGTTGGTTCCCTTAAAGAATTGTAACTGAGTATTGGATTGTGAGACTAGATTAGGATAGTAGCTCCTAGCAGCATTTCTCACTATGGGTTTTCCCATCTTGGGTTTATTGAGCGCCTAAACATCACCTTTTCAACAAGGTACACATTGTTCCAACATCTTTAAACCTTCCTTAATGTTTTTATAATAGTTAGAACTGATTTATGATTATTAGTTATGCATTTTTCTTCTCATAACTGAATGAAACATCCATCCAAACATAAGCAAAATTAGGTTCATCCATTTGATTAATATCATTTGGGGTCCACCTCTTTTTCTTTGTTTCATTTTGGTGAACTTGACTTCCTGAGCATTGTAATTTTTTGATTTTGTATTCTTTCTTTTCATCATAGATTAGATATTGAATTCATTTTTATTGAATTGAATCTCATTTAGGGTGTCTTACTTTGCATTCAAATTTTCATCTCATATAGGGTTTTAGGATTGCATTGTTTGCATTCTTTAAATATGAAAAAATTACATTCATCTTTCATATCATATTATATCAATAAATTTTCATTTGAAAATTAAAAAAAAATGCATATCAAATTAGGTCTTGTAATTCATCATTTTGTCACATTTTCAACTTACTTTTCACATTGCATTTACAAAAATTTGAACCTGAAACTTACTATTATAGACCTAAATCTAAAACTGATTAGAAAAAGCTTAAAAATATGTAAAAATCAATTTCAAAACCCTAATATAGGACCCATTTTCCCTAGGGAGAATAAGTCCCTAGTGAGGTGTTGATCTAAATTTTTGGAATATGAAATCTCCTATTTTATGCTTCTGTTTGTTGTTGTTACATCTCTGTTTCAATTTTCTGGTTTTTCGTTTAATTAAATTCATTAGATCTAACTTAATTTGCTTCATTTAGTGTGTTTTCTAAATTCAAAATTTCATTTACAACATTTAATTTTTAGTTTATTGCATTGTATAATCTATAAATTGCATTGTTTGGAATCTAAAAAATTGCATTTCATTCTAGGTCATTACATTGCTTCTTTCTATCTTAGGATTTCACACTAAGTTTGTGAAATATTGTATGAGCTTTACAACTTGGTATCCTATTAAAAATACTATTGTGAGGTGTAGTTTGAGGCTCATGACATCTTGTGATATACAATTTGAAGTGGATATTTGGTTTTCTAGCTCTCTTCCTAATAATATTGATAATCAACCCCCTATGGATGCTAGTATGCATAATTCATTTCCCATGACTTCCATGCCTACAACCAATGTGCTTAATGTTAGCAACACCATTCCAACCAACACTAGTTCTTCTCAAGCTTTTGGGTGTGCTCAAATCCAAGGTGGAACTTCAATCCCTTCTTCTACAATACTCATTTCCATTACTCCATACACTACTAATCAACCTACCACAACAATTGAACCAACCAGTAGTGTGAACACTTCCTTACTCATTTCCACTGGGAATACTTCTAGATTTGTGCATTTGAATACAATATCTCCTCAACCATCCACCTTCACCAACTTACAATTCATTGTCTCCTCTGCATACATATACCACTCCACCCTATTCTCCTCCACCTTACAATAACAACGATGGTCTGCCTAACAAACTGTTGCAAAGAATGACATCCAATCAACAATAAGTTGCAACAATAAATCAAAACAATAGTGGTCAACCTTCACAATACATCAAAACCAATCCGCTATCCTTGAAGATATTGAGAGCACAAATGCCACAAGGTATAGAAGTTCCCCAATTTGAGAAATATGGTAGGAAAGGAGATTCTGTTATCCATGTTTCTGCTTTTACAACCTTGTGTAGTGATTTCATATTTTACAATGGACTTTTGGCTAAGATATTTCCTAGGTCCTTGAAGGATACTTCTTTAGAGTGGTTCTCTTCTTTACCAAATAATTCAATTGGTTCATTCAATGAGCTTGGTGATTCCTTTTACAACCACTTTCATATTCACATGGGTCCCATGATGGCTTTATAACTAATTTAATGACATGCAAAAAAAAGGATGATGAGAAAGTGAATTATTTCATAGCAAGATACCAAACACTCTATTCACAAGTAATCATTAAGATTCCTAATTGTGACCTTCAATGAATTTTTATTACCAACTTACAAAAAAACTCCAAAATAAACTTGAGATGTTGAGATTTCCATCTTTTACATAGTTGTGTACATCCCTTCATGATTATCAAAATATGGCTTGTGGTCACCAAGTGAAAAATCCTCCTTTCCATCCTAAAAATACCAAATCCACAACACAAAATGGTTACCAACCTTTCAAGAAGAAAAGTAAGGGTTTTTCACAACTTAACTCCCCTCAACCAAGTCAACAAACTAATAACCAAGTGGCTGCTATAAAGACAGCAAATCCTTTTTCCTTTGGGGATAGGGAAAAAAATTTCACTCCTTTACCTGACACCCTTCATAATATCATGTTATAGCTGTTGAAAATAATATGCTTACCTTACCTCCTATTAAAGATTACAATCCTAATATACCATTGCTCGTAGGCTTTCAATGAAGCTCTTATTGCCATTATCACCAACAAAATGGACATGGTACAAAATATTGTAAGCATCCTAAACACCTTGTGCAAGACCATATTAACAATAATCAACTTCAAATTGGAGGTGTGAATGATCAAGGTAATAAGCTTGTGGCTCATCCTAATAAAAATTTACAAATCTTTACAAATGCCATTCCTAATCACACTATTTCATTTGTCAAAGCTAGTGAAACACAAAATGATGTGATGAACATTGGTATGAATGTTGAAAACATAAAAGATGAGAATATTAATGAACAAGTAGCATTTATCAAAGATAAACCTCATAAGGGCTTGACTAAAATTCCCCTTGATATTTCTTTTTCACAAAACAACATACTTAAACATGCAACCAATGCTCCTCTTTACATAGCCAAAAGAATCAATAACAAGCATACTAATGGGATATTAATTGATCCTGTATATGGAGAGAATGTGATTACTAAAGGTTCTTATTTTTGTATTAAATATATCAAGATACATACCAAAAACTGAAAACATGGATCAAGACACATAATGGTTTTTTTTTTCCTGCAATTGGCTCAATAGATCTACCTTTAAAAGTTGGACCAAAAGAATTAAATGTCTCATTCACCATCATTCTACAATTGGACCAATTTCATGTGAAGTTAGGCTATACATGGCTTTGCTCCATGAATGTTGTCCCCTCGGTTGTACATAAATGTCTAAAGTTTCCCTTTGGAAATGATAGCTTTATTGTGCATCAAAATGGTTTTAATCCAGCATCTTTTTGAGGGAACTTTTCATTAGATTTATTTTTGCTCGAGCCTTTGTAACCTATTAGAACTTGTAAGGAATTCTTATTCAAATACTATCAAAAGTTCAAAGCAAAGTGCACAAAGGAATTATCCCTTCAAAACATGCCTCAACCCATGATAGAGAAACCTATCCTTGATGAAATAATGACTGAATTGAAAGTCCTAAAAAAACAAGAGCACCCTATGACAAAAACCTTGTGCACAATTTCCTATAAGAGACTGAAAGATAACCAAAACATCCAGTTGTGCCTCTAAAAAGTAAACAAGTTTACAAAGCTAAAGAGAAAGTGGTTGAGCAACCTCTTGTGGTTTCTTTTGTTCCACCCCTAAGGGAATAGAAGAAACCTATGATTTACAAACTTGCTCCTACACAAACACAAATTGACAATAGATTGAAATGAAATTGAAGTGATAGAGAGTGTAGGTATAGACATTGTGCTATTGCTCATATGTTACAAGCTATAGAAGAAAAGAGTAACATAGAAAATAAAAATCTAAACTTACCTAAAGCAATGCATGATGATTCTATACCTTAATCACAACGTAAACAAGAAGATTCCATGGATATTGTCATTCAACCTCCTATTGTGATACATCTAGATGATGACATTGAAATTACAAAGATTGATGGGAAAGTGCATAATGAATTGAATACATTGTTTTCATCTTCTATGAGCCTAAATGACAAAATCTCCCAAAAAGAGTGTTGAACTTGGTGCTTCCCCAAGTTTGGCACTTGTCATTGTCCCTTTGGCTAGTTGTTTGTCTTCCATTTATACCGACCGAGATTGTGATGTGGATGACCTGCTATAGGTTGAATAACATGTTCCTTACTATTCTCTTGGTTTTTTTCTTTTTCATCTTCTTTTATGTGATTGCATGTGCATGATGTGATCCCTCGTGATGTTTCATTTGATGTATCACTCTCTTTCTGTGTGTTCCTCTATATATCTATCTACATTCTCCTCTATATCCTAAATTTTTTATCTTTTTATCTTGTCTTGTGTTTTCCTTTTAGGGATGATGCAAGGAATTGAGACATTCAGGTATCTTCCATGTTGAACCAAAGGATTTTTATTTGTTTTCACTCTATTTGTGTCATTATTTTTGTTCTATGAGTATTTGGGGAATGATGATAGTTCCAAACTCTTGAACAACATTGTAAGAAAAGACATATTGATCCTGAATCCATAGATCCCTTATGTATTTTTTGGGGAAACCCTTCCCTCCTTGTTCATTATGTAGATTTAATTTTGAAACATATGACTTGGCATAGGGTTTTTTGAGGAAATATCTCATCTCTTAAGAGAAAACATTGTCTATTTTAACATAGTTGCTGACAACAATGGTGTTAGAAAATGCTTTAAAGTGGGGGCATACATTGATGAAATCTTTCAAAAATAATCATATTTCATGGTGTGATTTTATTTTTTCTTGTGACAAATCATTTTATTGGTGGTATCATTGAGTTTGATGTCCTCCAAGAGTGTGATATTTCTAATCGTATGATTTCCCTTAATGGCATGATGTGAATGAGGCATCCCATAAGTTGTGATATGATATTCTTGAATTGCCCTCTATAGGATACATTAGGCACAATTTTATCTAAGAAGAAGACCTCACATGAACGAAGAAAAATACCCTTTAAAAAAAACCTATAGACATAACATTCAAAAGCATAACATTGTGATGCCTTATTAAAGTTACCAGGAGGATAACTTTGATATGGTATGGGAGGCCAGTTTGATTCTCTCATTTGTCACCTTTTTGGATAACTCACCTAGTGAACGGCCTAAGGTTCCACTACCCCAGAGTGAGAACACATGTTACAGAAAAAAAAACCTAGACCTATTTCATATCGTGTTGGACAGACTGTTGAATCTTGATCGTTGTTTCAGACAAACAGTCATGTTCCACATGGTTTTGGAATGGTCAAAGCTTGATCCTTTATTTTCCTTTATTTTTCTTGGTCTTTGATAGGGTATGGTTATGCATCTTTATCATTGGTGCATACTTTTTTCATTGCTTCATACTTAAGTGTATTGAATGTCTACTTTATTGTGAGTTTGTCATGGGGGAAAACACTCACTAAAGTGGGGGCTAAATGTAGCTTAAAAAAAGTAACCCTTTTTCATGCTTAGTTTGGGATTGAGTAATTAATGATAAAATATAATTAATTGTGCCTTATTTAGGGTGTTGTAAAGTGAATCCTTAAACTTTCACACTAATCTAGGGCTTTATTAATTAATTGAGGTTAATTAGAGCTTAATTGGACCCTTAAATTCAAATCAAAGCCTTATTTATTGCATTTTATGAAGGATATCTCTCAAAAAATATTAACATTTCACAACACTTAATTTGGAAATGTTTGAGTCCCAGGCTAGTAAGCTAGGACCCATTCACCACTTGGTGAATGGGTCCTTCCTAGGTCCTAGGACCCCCTTTTTACATATTATTTCATGTCCTCAAATTTTTTCCTAGTTAACTGTGATAGGACCCATTTTCCCTTATGGAAAATGGGTCCTCCTTAACTTAGGACACCCCTTTTTGAACATGTTTGTGGTAGGATTTTAATGATTTTGAATCCTAGATATGATGTTGGCTTGTGTTATTTGATTTTTTTTTTTTTAAATCTTAAGTTAAGTATAGATATAAGGTTATTTCATAGAGTTTCATCTAAGACATCCTAAACAATTGAAGTGAACATAAGAGTACATTCACAAGAGCATTATAGAGAATTCAAGAGAATTTTCAAAGGCATTCAAGAATAGATTATCAAGGTTTTATTGCAGCAATCAAAGGTCATATCATCATGTCAAAGGAATAGTGCATCATGCATGTTGTTGAGCTTATGTGTTGATGTAGCAGCAAAGATCCAAGTCAAGCATTGTTTCACATCTGTATTCAAGATCGAGATCTAAATTCCTTCTATCCATTTCATGCTAGATTTCTGATTTATATTACAAGACCTCATCCAAGGTATCATTTTTTCATGTTTCATATTTCATGTTCATGTTTCATTGTTTCATCATAAGGTTTAATTACCTAAATGGGGTTTGACCAATGAAAACCCCTATTCCCTAACAATCAACATTTTTTCTTCTCCTTTGATGTGTGATTGCAGATTTTAGGTTGAAGGTCAAGTGGAGAATTTTTTTTTTGAAGTTGTCAAGATTTAAAAGTTGTAAAATTTGTCATCTATCTTGTAAGATCATGAAAACAAAGCTATGGAATTTATTTATGACTTTTGAGATTTGATCACCTAGGAGCTGGGAGTGTAGACATTGAAGAACAAAACCCACAAACCACTTTTCTAGAAACCTAGTAGGGACCCATACACCATTGGGTGAATGAGTCCTCAGTGAGCCCCAAAACAACACCTTTTCAACAAGGTACACATTGTTTCAGCATCTTAAAACCTTCCTTATTTTTGTTATAATAGTTAGGATTCATTGCATTTTTCTTCTCATAATTAAATGAAACATCCATCCAAACATAAGCAAAATTAGGTTCCTCCATTTCATTAATCTCATTTAAGGTTCACTCATTTTTCTTTGTTTCAATCTTGTGTGTCTTACAATTGGTATTAGAGTAGAGGTTTCATGGAAGAATCTTAATCACTTGAGGTAGATCTAGATGGAACACAAAAATGGTGTCAATTTCCCTATGTTTGATGGAACTAGTTATGCCTTCTATAAAGAAAGGATGGAAGCCTTTCTTGCCTCATTAGGGTTTGGTGTATTGAAGTCAGTAGAATATAGATATACTATGCCTACTACTCCTCTGAAAAGTGAAAATTATATCAAGGATTATGAGAATAATGAAAAGATGAGGAATTATATCTTGAGTGGGATTTCTAATTCAAAACTTGTGAAGGTGATAAGATACAAAACTTCTAAATATTTTTGGGAGAAGTTGAAGAGAATTTATGAAGGAGATGTTAAAGTCAAGCAAGCAAAGGTGCAGAATTTGAAAGACAAATTTGAAACACTAAGGATGTTAAAGGATGAAGATATTGTAGGCTACATGCTACGGGTGGATGAAATTTTCAATACCATCAATGGTATTTGTGGAAAACTAGAGGAAAGTGATATTGTGAAAAAGGTATTGAGAACCCTTCCTAAATCTTATAGTGCTAAAGTTTCAGCTATTGAGGAAGCTCAAAATGTAGATCAATATTCTAGAGATCAATTGTTTGGTACATTAACTACTTATGAATTAAGAGATTTTGACCAAGATCCTTCAAGGAAAGAAACATCCTTTATAGTCAGCAAGAAGGAGAGTAATGATGAATCTGATCCAAATGATCTTGATGAAGTGGAATCAATTTTTTTAAGAAGATTGAAAAGGGGCACTGCCAAATACTAAGGTAAGTTACCCTCCAATCATTTCAATTGTGGTACGATAGGTCATTATGCTTCAAAATCTCTAGGACAAGTTTCAAATGAAAAACATAAATATCACAAAGGTAAATATTTCAAAAAAAATTATTATGTCAAAGAAGAAAATGGTACATCTGATGATGAGGAATCAGACTATCTAGATGATGGAAGTGGTGAGTGCTTGTTCATGGTTTTGAATGTTGGAACTAATTGTACTAACCCTAAAATATGTGTGAAGGAAACTGGTCTAGAAATAGGTCACAGTATTGAAGAAACTATGTTGAATTCCTTTCATGCAAAAGAGGAGAGATGTACTATTGGATAATTGACAGTGGATGCTCAAATCATATGAAAAGTGATAAGAGTAATTTTGTTAAACTTGAGAAGTATTATGGTGATTTTTTTAAGTTTGTTGATGAAACATTTGCTAAGATTTGTGGAAAAGGTTCAAATAGTTTTGATGGAAAGCATAAGACAAATGACATTTTTATGTCAAGGGTCTCCAACATAATATTCTTAGTGTAGGAAAAAATGTGTAGCAGAGGATACAATCTAGTGTTTTAGAATGATGGTTGTGAAATAAAAAAGGAAGCTCTAGAACTTTGGTTGTTACAAGACTGAGGATAGAAGGAAGTGCTTATCAAATCAAAGGTTTTGGTGGTAAGTGCTTCATGAATCAAATAAATGAAAGCTGGCTATGGAAAAGAAGAATGTGTCATATAAATTTTGATAGCCTAGTGAAGATCAACTCTACTCATGTTGTGAGAGACATGCCAAGAATTATAAAGCCTATCAATGCAATTTGCAAAGAGTGTTAGTTTGGAAAACAAACAAAGAAGAGGTTTAAAACTAAGGAATACTCTACTACAATACCTTTGGAGTTGGTACATACAAACCTATATGGACCTCCCTGAACAAGAATTCTCAAGGCAACAGGTATTTTATGTTTTCAATAGACGATTACTCTAGAATGACTTGGGTGACCCTTCTCAAAGAAAAATCATAAGCTCTAGATAATTTTAAAGCATTGAAATCTATGGTTGAGAATGAAATGAATCAAAAAATCATTTTTTTAAGGTCTGCCAGAGGTTGTGAGTTCACCTCTAATGAGTTTAATAGCTTTTGTGAAGATCATGTGATAAAAAGGAATTTATCATCTCATATGACTCCTCAGTAAAATGGGGTTGCAAAGAGGAAGAATAGGATAGTTCAAGAAGCAGCAAGAACCATGTTAAAGGAAAAAAATCTACTGAAAGTCTACAGGAGAGAAGCAATTCATATCATAGTCTACAATCTTAATAGAAGACAAGTAAGAGTGGACAACACAAAGAACCCCTATGAGCTATGGTATGGATAAAATCCTACTGTGAAATATTTTAGAGTTTTTGGAAGTAAATGTTATATCAGAAGAGATGAAGAGAAATTAGGAAATTTTGATGCAAGATTAGATGAAGGAAGATTCCTTGGATATTCTATAAAGAGAAAGGCATATAGGTGCTACAACAAAAGGATAAAGATGATAGTTTAAAGTGCAAGTGTCAAAGTGGATGAAGAATCACATCAGAGCTTAGTGCTAATAGAAGGATATTAATTTGATAAACCCCCTTGCAAAGAAGAAGAGAAAGAAGAAGAAAAAGAAAAAGAGATGCTAGTGGAAGAGGAAGAAGCTTAGAAAATAAATCTCAAGACTTCTAAGTATGTGCAAAAAATTCATTCTGAGGATCAAATAATTGGAGAAAAAAGAAAATGTGTGACGAGAAGAAGAATGGATGCTATGGCAGAGGAACACATAAACTTTTTTTTACTTTCTAAAGTAGAACCTGAAATAATTATTGAAGCATGCAATGATGAAAGGTGGGTAAAAGTTATGGGAGAAGAGTTGAGGTAGAATGAGAATAGTCAAACATGGGAACTAGTCCCAAGACTAGCAAACAAGAGTGTGATAGGAACTAAATGGGTTTCCAAGAACAAGTTGAATGAGAATGAAGTTGTCAGAAACAAGGCTAGGATTGTGTGTAAAGGCTAATGATAAGTTGAAGGAATATATTTTGAAGAGACTTTTTCTCTTGTAGCAATAATGGAGGCTATTAGGATGTTTTTGGCTTTTGTAGGACATAAAGACTTCAAGGTATATTAGATGGATGTAAAGTTTGCATTCTTGAATGTTGAATTAGAAGAAGAGGTATACATTGAACAACTAAATTTTTTTCAATTATCAAAAGACCCTCACATGGTCTACAAGTTGAAAAAGGAACTATATAGGCTCAAAAAGGCTCATAGAGCTTGGTATGCAAGATAAGATAGGTACTTATTGTAGTAGGTATTCAAAAAGGGTACTGCAAATAGCAAATTTTACTTCAAAGCAGAGGAGATGCAAAATGAGTTTGAAATGTCAATGTTTGGGGAGATGAATTTCTTCATTAGGCTAAAAATCAGTAAATCTAAAAAAGGTATATTCATTACACAATAAAAATATGTTAAGGAAATGTTAAAGAAGTTTGGAAAGTAGGACTCTAAACTAGTATAAACTCTCATAGTTACTGGTTGTAAATTTAGAAAAAATGATGAATTTCCTAAGATAGATTAGACCAAATATAGATCCATGATTGGTTTATTGATATATTTAACTACAACTAGAATGCATATCATGCATGCAATATGTCATGTAGTAATATTTTAAGAAGATCCTAGAGAATCACATGTGCTAGTAGTCAAAAAGGATATTCAAATATTTGAAGAGTAGTCCACACTGTGGTGTATGGTATTCTAAGGATACAAAATTATCTTTGAGTGCTTATATAGAGAATATTAGGTAGGTTTTGTATAGTACAAATGAAATAAAAGTGGAGGTTCTTTCATCCTTGGAAAGATACTAGTGTCTTGGTTGAGTGGTGTAGGAGCACCTAGTAGTTTTATGCCTTCAATAGGAAAGAATGTAAAATTTGAATTATCATAATGTTTTGTATGTAAAAAGGTCATGATAAGGTCATTTAAAATGTAATTGAGACACCATTAGGTCTCTACAAGGTTAGTAAAGCCAATTTGCAAAAAGATGTCATTTTGTTGCACAAATGCAAAAGTTGCAAAATTGCAAAATACAAGAATGTGAAGAGTCATTTGGGTAAAGGGAAGGTTTTCTCATTGGGAATTGAAGGGGAAACTATAGTAACTGATGTAATGTCTTTATAAAAGGCCCCGTGAAGGCAAGAAAAGCATGGGAGATTGTATTTTGAACAATTTTTGTTAATAAAAGTACCCTCTAATGTCAAAACAATGTTTTCTTTCTTCTATTCAGGCCTTGTATGAACTGCATAGAATTTATAAGGCTTCAATTTCAAATTTTTTTCTTAGTATTAGTTGTTAGCTTCCATTTGAAGAAGATTTGAAGAGTTTTCATTTAGTTTAAGGGATTTAAGAGCACATTTTCTTGAAACTATTTTGTAACCCTAAAATCAAGGGTTTGGAGAGTCTAAGTGGTATTTTGCAACCATTCCACCAAAGTAGGCTTAGGGAAATGGTGGAGTGGGTTAAGATAGAGTTTGTTTAGTGTTTTGTGTGTTGGAAGGTGCAGGGAAAGTAAAAGTACAGAAGACATGTTGTTGTCCCACTTGAATTACATTGATTTTTTGTTCAAAAATGATGGGTCAAGGTGGAGTTGACTAAAAATGCAAAGTTAAAAACTTGGAGGTGGTTTTTTTACCATGTGTAGACATATTCTATAATATTTGAAGCAGTGGCAAGTTGATTGAAGTTTTGGAATACATGTTTTCAATAAACCCTCATTGATTTGAGCATAGCGGAGTCAAAATCAAGGGTTTGAGTTTTGTGGCCTTTGAAAGGGTTAAAATGGTCAAAATTTTGTTGATTCAGATGTTTTAGAACCTGATACAAGACTATTTATAGTTATTTGGGGTTGTGGAGTTGATTGGTGAGTGCTTGCTTTGTAAATTAGACCTATTTAGGGGATTGTAGCAGTGGTACAGTCAAATTTAAAGGTGGACTTTTCAAAACAACACCATTTGAATTTCTAATATGTTAAAGTGTTCAAAAATGGGTTCTTGGAATTGTAATTTTTTTATGGATATTCAATGTGGTTTAAGAATTATACCCTTTTTTGCTATTATGGACTAGTACAAGAAATTAGATCTTTGAGTGCAAGAATTTGTGAATCTGATAAAACAAAGTTAAAAGGAAGTGTATTTGGTTTGTTCCTGTCAAAATCATGATGTTGAAGGTGTGTTAGGGTCTGATAAGATTTGAAATCATGATTTGATGAATTGGTGTCTTTTGGCCATGTGGAAATCAAATTTCAAAGAAGTGTAAATTTGTGAATGTTTAGTTGATCTTCTCTAGTTTGAGTTTTGGGTCTTGAGTACCCTTGAAGTTTGTACATGATCTACATCAATTGCTATCAGAGCTGGTTGAATTAGTGGTTTGTTGAGTTGATTGGTTGCAGGTGCTTGATCCATCTTAAAGCTATAGGAAAGAGAGAAGGAGTTGCCAAAGAGTGTGTTGGCTACAGAAAAGGAAGAGTCTTTGCTGATTTTCCTCCAACAAAGATTAAGTTGGGGAGAAGGTGCAGAGAGAGTTACACCATCGAGGAGAGAGTGGGTAGGTGCATTTTCTAGGATCTACTATTGGGTAAGATGGATAGTTTGTTGTTGTGAGTTTGTGAAGCAGTGAGGGAGATGGATATCTATCTGAGAAGCACTTGAAGAGTTTACAACCATTACAAAAGTTGAAGATGTTGGTCAGTTGGAAGAGTGATGAAATGTTGAAGAAGAGAGTTGATAAGTTGGTCTGAGAAGGTCAAGGATGAATAGGTTGAAAATAGGAAATATTTCATGGTAAGTAATGTGAAACGATAGTCCTATGTCCTTCGATTGAGAAAAGGTTAGAGGAGAGTTAAGTACTATGAAAGGATAGTCATATGTCCTTTTTTTGAGAATAGTGATTGGTGAATTTGATGGGGAAAGAAAGAGAAGGCAAAAGACAAAGACAAGTGAAGTAGAGCTAAAGGAAAAAGTTGGAATCAAGACAAAGGCAAGTAAAAGTTTCAAGATCGCAACAAGAGAGAGCAGCACAAGACAAAATTGAAAAAGGTATGCAGGTATGAAGAATCAAGGTTGATGCAACACATTTACAAAGGGACTTGGAAATTTTTTAGGCTGGTTGCTTGGTGCAAGAGCACCTAGTAGTTTTATGCCTCCAATAGGAAAGAATGTAAAATTTGATTTATCATAATGTTTTTTAAGTAAAAAGGTCATGATAAGGTCATTTCAAATGTAATTGAGTCACCATTAGGTCTCTATGAGCTTAGTTAAGTCAATTTGCATAAAGATTTCATTTTGTTGCACAAATGCAAAAGCTGCAAATTGTAAAATACAAGAATGTGAAGAGTCATTTGGGTAAAGGGAAGGTTTGATTGTTGGGAATTGAAGGGGAAGCTATATTAACTTATGTAATATCTTTATAAAAGGCCTTGTAAAGGCAAGACAAGCATGGGAGATTGTATTTTGAACAATTTTTGTTAATAAAAGCACCCTATACTATTAAAAAAATGTTTTCTCTCTTGTATTCAGGCCTTGTACAGACTACACAGAATCTATAAGGCTTCAATTTCATTTTTTTTTCTTAGTATTAGGTTTTAGCTTCCATTTGAAGAATATTTAAAGAGTTTTCATTTAGTTCAAGGGATTTAAGAGCACATTTTCTTGAAACTGTTTTGTAACCCTAAAATTAAGGGTTTTGAGAGTCTAAGTGATATTTTTCAACCATTCCACTAATGTGGGATTAGGGAATTAGTGGAATGGGTTTAGATAGAGTGTGTTTAGTGTTGTGTGTGTTGGAAGGTGCAAGGGAAGTAAAAGTATAGAAGACATGTTGCTGTCCCACTTGAATTACATTGATTTTTGGTTCAAAAATGATGGCTCAATGATGGAGTTAACTAAAAATGTAGGGTTAAAGGCTTGGAGGTGGTTTTTTACCTTGTGTAGACATATTCCAACATGTTTGAAGTAGTGGAAAGTTTATTGAAGGTTTGGAATACACTTTTTCAATAAACCCTCATTGATTTGAGCATAGCAAAGTCAAAATAAAGAGTTTGAGTTTTGTGGCCTTTAGAAGGGTTAAAAAGGTTAAAATTTTGTTGATTCAGATGTTTTAAAACTTGATACAAGATTTTTTATAGTTATTTTTGGTTGTGGATTTGATTGTTGAGTACTTTCTTTGTTAATTAGACCTATTTGGGGGCTTGTATTAGTGGTATAGTCAAATTTAAAGGTAAACTTTTCAAAACAACATCATTTGAATTTCTGATATGTTAAAGTATTCAAAAATGGGTTCTTGGAATTGTAATTTTTTTGTGGAGATTCAATGTTGTTTAAGAATTATACCCATTTTTGTTGTTATGGACTACTACAAAAAATTAGATCTTTGAGTGCAAGAATTTGTGAATCTGATTAAACAAAGTTATAAGTAGTGTATTTGGTTTGTTCCTATCAAAATGATGTTGGTGAAGTTGTGTTATGGTTTAATAAGATTTTGGAATCATGATTTGATGAATTGGTGTCTTTTGGCCATGTCGAAATAAAATTTTAAAGAAGTGTAAATTGGTGAATGCTTAGTTGATCTTCTCCAATTTGAGTTTTGGGTCTTGAGTACCCTTGAAGTTTGTAGATGCTCTGCATCATTGAGTAAGAAGAATGATTCTATTTCATTACCTACTATAGATGTAGAATATATTCTTGCAACATCTTGTTGCACATAGGTGTTGTGGATGAAGTAGACATTGAAAGATATTAGAGTGTCATATGATGAAACTATATCTATATTTTGTGATAATTCAAGTTCTATCAACATTTCAAAAAATACAGTAATTCATTCAAGAAAAAATAATATCACTATTCGTTATCACTTTCTAAGAGAGAAAGTTGTTTAGAATAAATTAATGTTGGACTATGTTCCTACAAAGGATTAAATAGCAAACATTTTCACAAAGTCTCTTCCAAAAGATACATTTGAATATCTCAGAAACAAGCTAAGGGTTATTGCCCCTCATTTCAACTAGATGCATAAGATGGTGCATCTATCTAGAGGTGAAATTCAAGATGATTTTTTTTCCTTGGACTAATGAAGGCTACCTCTCAAGGGGAGTAAGTAGTGCTATCTTTGGTTAGTGTAGTCAGGGGTAGCATATCTTGTTCCGCAAAGTGAGAAAGATAGAAGAGTATTATGCAGGTTTTGTCCTTTTCCATTGATGTCAAAGGGGGAGATAAATAATCCTAATAAACATAAGAAAGGGGGATAGATAAATAAATTTAAAATGTTGGAAATTTCCAATTAAGGGGAGATCTACCTGAGTGTAGGAGATACAAAGTTGGTTTTTTTGTCGTTGATGATTTCTCAGTAGGTGTTGTCATCAATGAAAAAGGGGGGGACATTACACTATGTTTTCATTAGTATTTCCATTAATGTCAAAATATATTATGGTCATGATGAGAAGTTGTTTGTGGTTTTGAGAATGTGTTGCAAATGAAACATGGTCACCTAGTTTCCAAGTGCTTTTAAGAAAATTTATATAGAGAATATACTGGGTGATAGGGATGTATTTTGTATTGTGTTTTGCATTTCTTGAATATGTGCATGTATAGTTTGGATATGATGATCAATGGTATTTGAAGGTGTTATATCCAAAGTTTTAGGTTATAGATCGTGCAGTAGTAGATGTATTTGATAGTGTGTAGGACTATCTCTGGCTTGTGAAGAGGGTTGTTTCAAAGAAATGGAATTCCTCTGCATTTCTCCACACTCAAGTTTCTTACCTTGTAGATTTTGGAATGGTCTAATGATCCTTGCATCTATCTACCCTTCAAATTTCTAGTGTTCAACTATTTTGCAAGCTTGGTTCATGAGTTGTGCCTTAGTGGTAGTTTGACTAATTGCACATGATGATAGTATTGTCAATTGCATGTGTTTGTTTCAGTGTGTTTGAATATCTTGTTGGTGTTGGAATATTCTAGAATGTTTTATAATATTGCTATGTGGCCTGTAAGATGTTTTTGGAATTGGTGAAGTTTGAATTTGATTGCTTGGTAGCATTAATGTTGGGTTGGCCAACATGGCATGTTAGCACTATTTGTGGATGTGCTTCATAGATTGTGGAAGCCTGGTGTAGTGTGTCAATGTAGATTTGGGTCATGGTTAAGCCTTGGTGTGGTCAACCTTCACTTGTTTCCATCATGGAATTTTGTTGTGCCGACCTATTTTTTGGTTTTTTGTTTGAGGTGCATACATTTCATTGAAGCTAACTTGGATAAGGTTATTCATGGTTGTGAATGATATATATGAAATTTTAATTGTTGGAGAACCGTGTGATATGAAGTAGTGAAAAATAAGTATATGTGATCAAGTTTTGTGATCTGAGTGAGAGCATGAATGCCTTAGGCTACTAGAAGTAGTGAGTAGAAGGTGTCTACATTTCAGTGTACTTGAAGTTGCTAGAGGTAGTGATCCAAAGGTTGCAGACGGTGAAGAGTTGTGGTTGATTCTCCTACTACTCTGAGGTAGTGAACCTCCTTGTAATACTTTCTTTCTATTCTCTTGCATTCCAGAGGAAGTGATCTTCCTAGTCAGTGAGCTTTTCTTTCTTTTGGATAGTGCTTTGGGTAGTGAGCCCTTCTAGTAGTGAGCCCTTTGTAATCAATGTTGATATTCATATATATATGTGAGTTAATCGTCACTGTGGTTTTTCCTAATTAAGGTTTTCCATGTAAAATTTGATGTTCTCTTGTGTATGGTTGTTGATTTATTGATGCTTCATTTGTTTAGATTCATGCTCATGCTTAATATGGGTTTGACGATTAATGAGGGTTTGAAAGTTCTAATGCTCAACTAACTCACCCCCCTCTTAGTTGTCCTATGTTTCTAATGCCAACATCCTTGAGGTGATGTGCATGACTTCAGTCCTTCAAGGAATCCATTGAAGGGTCGTGAGTTGCACCATTTTTTTAGTCATCATTTCTTCCTTTAAATTATGATTCCTATCATTGACATTGCCATTGTGGAAGTGGAAATACTTTCACAGGGTTTGATTGAGGCAAGACCCTATATGGCACAACATTTTACATATTTATAAATGTGTAGGTTACTAGTTTAAAAGGATCAAAGGAAATTTGAAGGAACTTTGTTCATTATTGCATTTAAAACTCCAAGCCTTGAGAACTCACAAAAACTCAATCTCAAAAATATCTAGAAGCATTCCAGAAAGTCTATAGATGAGAAATAGAAGTGTAGAACTAAATTCAAAGGACTACAAAAATAAATCTAAAAAATACCTAGGAGGACAGTGACACCCTTGTTGGAAGAATAAGGAGATGTCATTGATGAACATGTTGGCAACATGAGCATGTGGAATTAGCACAAGGTATATAGTTCTACATTGCAGTTTTGTCATTGATGTCAAGATTGTATCTTGATAAAAAGACTATTATGAAAATTAGTTTAGGTGTCTTGAGTATGGTTCAAGATTATTATAAAATAAAATTTTGAAAGAATTTTTGATTTGGTGAAGGAAATAGTTTTGGAAATTGACTAAGTGTCCATTTAGGTGATTCTATGTATAGGGGATCCGTTATTTGGGTCGGCATTGGTCTAATTATGAATATTTTTCTCTATACTTCTAACATAATTTTTTTGGTTGATAGAGGAATGTAATTCAAAAAATTTGTCTTTTTTTTGTTTCTGGTTTTGGAGTTATGAGTAACAGAAGTTTGGCTTCGCAGTTAAAGGCACTTTCTAGTTTAGTGCATATGTGTTGATGGGTCTCCACTTCTTCGCACATTGGTTTTGGTATTTTTATCTTGTGGAGATGTTGATAGGTGTCAGATGAGTGTGTATTCTAGTTGTAATATATTTTGGAGGTCTATGTGTCTGATTGTGGGTGTATAGTCAACAAATTTTGTAATAAGGTTATTACTAGTTCCAACCGAATAATTTGAATGTATTACGGATGTTGAACAAGATATGATCTATTATGTGGGTGTTCTTTTAGGTCCATGTTGACCTACTTAAATTTTTTATAAGGTATGAATCTTAGTGCAAAGCATGTGTGGATAGATCTTGAATCCAGAAAGCTATATTTTGTATATATATTATAGGTCGACCTAATTGATATTATAGGTAAAGTGGATATATATGTTAGATATTTTTTAGTATTTTGACTTATGATGACATGTGATAGGAGTTAGTGGGTGTGAATTATGTGAATATAGGTCCAACTTAGAGAAGAGTAGTGTATTAATTCAGATGAGTATGAAGAGTTTTGAGTATGTATTCTGAGCTTCATTGGAACTATATTTTATGCATGCATTAGATGCAATTGGATAGTGCAACCACTTGCAGTGAGCACTTGTATAATATAATATAACAGGTTATAATATATTTTGAGCTAATCCTCACTGTGGTTTTTCCCATTTTTATTTTTCAACGTAAAAATATTGGTGTTCATGTGTTATGTGATATTGCAATTGAATATGTTATGAGATGAATAGTTAAATATTTAATTGGTTCAAAAAATTATTGATTCACCCCCTTCTTAGTATTCTGAGTGTTCAAAAATTGGTATGAAATCTTGGTCCCATTGAAGTATCTTAATTGTTTTGGTAAGATTTTGGAGGTTGAACACATGACTATTAGAAGACTAGTTGTTCCTCCAAAAGAGATTCTTGTTGTTGGATCTATAGAAGATGATTGCATATTTAACGTAAATGGAAAACTTAAAGTTTCTCTTGAAGATCTAAGAAAGAACTAAAGGTGAAAATAGAGATCTAAAAGAAAATGTCAAAGAAGCAAATGAATGCATCAAAAAATTGAGAGAGCAAATCAAAAAATCTAGAGAGAGGCATAATGAAGTCAGTGAGGAATTTGAAGCAAGAAAACAAACAATTACTAACTTGAAAGTGCAAGTTGAATAAAGAAATAGAGTTTATAATGTTTGAATGCAATGGTGAAAAGAAAAATTGAAGAATTCACAAAGATTGAACCAAAAGTTGTGAATATGAGATTAGATCTTGAAAAAGAAAGGACTCCAGAAGAAAAATTCAAGATGAGTTATACAAAGCTTGATGAAATGATTACAAATTAGAAAGGATCCAAAGATAAAGAAGGGTTAGGGTTTGAGATAGGAGAAAGCTTAAATAC
>VDFB02137365.1:24575329-24626845 GCA_007258455.2 Sequoia sempervirens | reverse complement strand
TTATGAGCACCAACTCAAGGAGCACCAACCCCTCATTTAGAGACACCAATCTCAAGGAGTACCAACCCCTTACTTATATTTCAGAATTACATTCATAATATCAGAGGATCTCTCTCTTTTCTCATCTATAGAAAACCTTAAGGACAATATCCCAGAATTACAATCACCAACCTTCACTATTTTCAACACAGGTTTATATATACATTTCAAGTATGCCAGTTATGAAGAAATCTTCAAAAAGCATTTTTCACCATATTCTAAAATTCTCTTTCTTATTTTTGAATATGAAGTTGTATCATAATGATCTGTAGATGATGGTAAAAATCAATAGTAACGCTTATCCAGAGAACTACAAATCATCCATTATTTCAAAAACACAACTGCTCAAAAAGGAAACTCAATGAATATTCTGCCATGTAACGGTTGTGAGATTCAATGCCAATCCATGATGTTGACCTGCCACTATCTTTAGAAATTCAACATGCCGGCCATAGTGTATGAGTCTGTTAATCATTCACCGAGACATCCAGATAGTTCTGTCGAAGGAAATTGCACCGCCAGACATTCCTCTTAGTTATCGCTTTTTCCATGAGCCATCAGAGTCAGGAAGAAGACATAACAAATACATCATGTCTCATTGATAGGCTTCTTTAGTGTATTATTCATTCACTGAGACATAAGGAAACTTCTCACCGAGATTTACTTTTGTTTCATTCACTATCATTGTGACCAAAAGATATCAGAGAGACCTCTTGTAGACTTCATAATTTTTTGCCGAGAGTCACTTGAAACACATTGTCGCCGTGACACATGGTTTTTCTTGCTGACGAGTCTTCTATCTTATGAGTGTCGCTGTAACTTCAAACCATTGGGGAGACATCTTGTAGATCGTTTCATGTCATACCGAAACACCCCGAATTCACCTCAGATAGCCAAGAGAGAACAAATCTCACACTGATAAAGTCCTTTTGAATTCCATCGGCGAGACATATCAAAGTCGGGGAGACCTCTTGTAGAGCATACCATGTCTTTCTGAAAGTCTTCATCCACTTGTGTGTCACTGTGACATTATGATTCTCTCACCGATGCATCCTTCTACCTTATGAGAGTCGCTATAGCATACCATCATCAGGGAGACCTCTCGTAGAATGCTTGACTCATACCAAAAGTCACCCTTTCATCCAGTGTCGCTGAGACAATCCAGATCTTATGTCAATGAAGACCTTTTTGTTTTCCATTGGCGAGAATAGAGGTCACTCGCCGAGACCTCTCTTCAAGAACATGAGTCATACCAAAATTTTTATCCACTTAAAGTCGCTGAGACAATACCAACATCTCGCCAAATGCCCCCACATAAGACTTAGTCACCAAGACTTGACGGGCTCACTATGACATTGCTCTAAAGCTACAACCTTTTCTGATAAGACCTTTCGATGCATGGTCGATGAGACAATATGTCTTCGGTGAGACCACATACTGAATACAACACTCCTGCTGAAAGACTTCCACATGCATTAGTTAGGGAGACATCACCCTTTTCGCTATGACCCTTCACCAAAGCCTTAAACTCTTGCCGATGTGTTTCCATTTAATCTCCGATCGGTGAGTCAAAGAAATTTCGCTATGACCACATACCAATGATATAACTTATGCCGATATAATCCTTTTCTATTGCCGAAACACAAGAGAATGTCATTCCAATAGATGCCTAGAGATGGATCTTGATCGTTGTGACATTAAATAAGTCTTGCCGATATGATCTTTCAATGAAGGTTGGTGTGACATACCAATTTCGCTAAGACATCATATCGATGCCGCAACTCTTGCCTATATGAACTTTCTTGTGCCGGTCGCCAAGACACAAAGCGATCGATGAAACAACATGCTGATAGGGATTTATTCTATTGCCAAGACCATGATCAATGTCATGTCAAAAGTAGCCTATATGTTAAATTCAATCGACATGACATCAGAAATGTGTTGCCGATAGGCAACATAGACATTTCAAAGTGGATCAGGGAGACCCTGCCATACTCATGCCGATATGTGTAAGCCTGAAAGAGAAACAACCAATACCAGTGATATGCAAAAAAGAACATCCTGACAAGGAAACCAAACTATGTTCTTCTATATTAGCCAAGTAGACACCAAAGAAGTGTCATAATAAATCACAAGGATCCAAACAGTAGACCGATCATCACATATGTCCAACCGGAAGTGTGCGGGATTCTGCTGATCAAGGACAAACTTTATAAAAAACACAACCGGTGATCCAAATCGCATGGGTCAAAAAGTGCGAGTATGATGGGTATGTGTAGGTATGGTTGACAACATTTTTTTACCCAAAATTGATGAAATGAAAAGGGTTTTTAGCTGAGATTCTCAAAATTTTACCAATATAAATTATTCTTTTACTTTGAATTTAATAAATAATTATTATTGATTTTCTATTTGAATTACTTAATTAAAGTCCCCACTGCTAGGCTGGATTGAAAACATCTATAGCTTTTAAATGGTATCACATTTTGAATCAAACATGTGTCACATTCTATGCTTCACATAATATAAAATTTTAAAAAATAAAAAATTAATTTCTTGAAATTTTGACCAGTTAAGGTGGTTAGAATACAATTTTTTATATTTTCTAAAAGTTGTAATAAAAAAATTCATAGTTAATTATTTACTTGGAAAAAAATTACAAAAAAATATGCATCACATTTGGGCATGAGTCCTCTACTTATATGTAAACTTTTATAAAAAATAATTATCATTTTACTATGGTTAGGGTGGTCAGACGGAAACCTACTTCTTATTTTTCCTTTCTTTGAAATTTAAGTACCGCATTGAAATTTCAAATTTCACCCTCAAATAGATTTTTAATAAAAATAAATCTAGTACCTTAGAAACTACATTCAATTTTTCACAGATTCTATTCTTACATGATTTTGAAATAATATAGATAACTTATTAAAACTTTTAAGTCAAGTTTCCTAACTTTGATTTTTGAATTTTTGCCACTTAAGGGGCCTATTTTTCCATGATGATCCCGCGATTACGCCAAAAGCAATTCATATCATAGTCTACAATCTTAATAGAAGACAAGTAAGAGTGGACAACACAAAGAACCCCTATGAGCTATGGTATGGATAAAATCCTACTGTGAAATATTTTAGAGTTTTTGGAAGTAAATGTTATATCAGAAGAGATGAAGAGAAATTAGGAAATTTTGATGCAAGATTAGATGAAGGAAGATTCCTTGGATATTCTATAAAGAGAAAGGCATATAGGTGCTACAACAAAAGGATAAAGATGATAGTTTAAAGTGCAAGTGTCAAAGTGGATGAAGAATCACATCAGAGCTTAGTGCTAATAGAAGGATATTAATTTGATAAACCCCCTTGCAAAGAAGAAGAGAAAGAAGAAGAAAAAGAAAAAGAGATGCTAGTGGAAGAGGAAGAAGCTTAGAAAATAAATCTCAAGACTTCTAAGTATGTGCAAAAAATTCATTCTGAGGATCAAATAATTGGAGAAAAAAGAAAATGTGTGACGAGAAGAAGAATGGATGCTATGGCAGAGGAACACATAAACTTTTTTTTACTTTCTAAAGTAGAACCTGAAATAATTATTGAAGCATGCAATGATGAAAGGTGGGTAAAAGTTATGGGAGAAGAGTTGAGGTAGAATGAGAATAGTCAAACATGGGAACTAGTCCCAAGACTAGCAAACAAGAGTGTGATAGGAACTAAATGGGTTTCCAAGAACAAGTTGAATGAGAATGAAGTTGTCAGAAACAAGGCTAGGATTGTGTGTAAAGGCTAATGATAAGTTGAAGGAATATATTTTGAAGAGACTTTTTCTCTTGTAGCAATAATGGAGGCTATTAGGATGTTTTTGGCTTTTGTAGGACATAAAGACTTCAAGGTATATTAGATGGATGTAAAGTTTGCATTCTTGAATGTTGAATTAGAAGAAGAGGTATACATTGAACAACTAAATTTTTTTCAATTATCAAAAGACCCTCACATGGTCTACAAGTTGAAAAAGGAACTATATAGGCTCAAAAAGGCTCATAGAGCTTGGTATGCAAGATAAGATAGGTACTTATTGTAGTAGGTATTCAAAAAGGGTACTGCAAATAGCAAATTTTACTTCAAAGCAGAGGAGATGCAAAATGAGTTTGAAATGTCAATGTTTGGGGAGATGAATTTCTTCATTAGGCTAAAAATCAGTAAATCTAAAAAAGGTATATTCATTACACAATAAAAATATGTTAAGGAAATGTTAAAGAAGTTTGGAAAGTAGGACTCTAAACTAGTATAAACTCTCATAGTTACTGGTTGTAAATTTAGAAAAAATGATGAATTTCCTAAGATAGATTAGACCAAATATAGATCCATGATTGGTTTATTGATATATTTAACTACAACTAGAATGCATATCATGCATGCAATATGTCATGTAGTAATATTTTAAGAAGATCCTAGAGAATCACATGTGCTAGTAGTCAAAAAGGATATTCAAATATTTGAAGAGTAGTCCACACTGTGGTGTATGGTATTCTAAGGATACAAAATTATCTTTGAGTGCTTATATAGAGAATATTAGGTAGGTTTTGTATAGTACAAATGAAATAAAAGTGGAGGTTCTTTCATCCTTGGAAAGATACTAGTGTCTTGGTTGAGTGGTGTAGGAGCACCTAGTAGTTTTATGCCTTCAATAGGAAAGAATGTAAAATTTGAATTATCATAATGTTTTGTATGTAAAAAGGTCATGATAAGGTCATTTAAAATGTAATTGAGACACCATTAGGTCTCTACAAGGTTAGTAAAGCCAATTTGCAAAAAGATGTCATTTTGTTGCACAAATGCAAAAGTTGCAAAATTGCAAAATACAAGAATGTGAAGAGTCATTTGGGTAAAGGGAAGGTTTTCTCATTGGGAATTGAAGGGGAAACTATAGTAACTGATGTAATGTCTTTATAAAAGGCCCCGTGAAGGCAAGAAAAGCATGGGAGATTGTATTTTGAACAATTTTTGTTAATAAAAGTACCCTCTAATGTCAAAACAATGTTTTCTTTCTTCTATTCAGGCCTTGTATGAACTGCATAGAATTTATAAGGCTTCAATTTCAAATTTTTTTCTTAGTATTAGTTGTTAGCTTCCATTTGAAGAAGATTTGAAGAGTTTTCATTTAGTTTAAGGGATTTAAGAGCACATTTTCTTGAAACTATTTTGTAACCCTAAAATCAAGGGTTTGGAGAGTCTAAGTGGTATTTTGCAACCATTCCACCAAAGTAGGCTTAGGGAAATGGTGGAGTGGGTTAAGATAGAGTTTGTTTAGTGTTTTGTGTGTTGGAAGGTGCAGGGAAAGTAAAAGTACAGAAGACATGTTGTTGTCCCACTTGAATTACATTGATTTTTTGTTCAAAAATGATGGGTCAAGGTGGAGTTGACTAAAAATGCAAAGTTAAAAACTTGGAGGTGGTTTTTTTACCATGTGTAGACATATTCTATAATATTTGAAGCAGTGGCAAGTTGATTGAAGTTTTGGAATACATGTTTTCAATAAACCCTCATTGATTTGAGCATAGCGGAGTCAAAATCAAGGGTTTGAGTTTTGTGGCCTTTGAAAGGGTTAAAATGGTCAAAATTTTGTTGATTCAGATGTTTTAGAACCTGATACAAGACTATTTATAGTTATTTGGGGTTGTGGAGTTGATTGGTGAGTGCTTGCTTTGTAAATTAGACCTATTTAGGGGATTGTAGCAGTGGTACAGTCAAATTTAAAGGTGGACTTTTCAAAACAACACCATTTGAATTTCTAATATGTTAAAGTGTTCAAAAATGGGTTCTTGGAATTGTAATTTTTTTATGGATATTCAATGTGGTTTAAGAATTATACCCTTTTTTGCTATTATGGACTAGTACAAGAAATTAGATCTTTGAGTGCAAGAATTTGTGAATCTGATAAAACAAAGTTAAAAGGAAGTGTATTTGGTTTGTTCCTGTCAAAATCATGATGTTGAAGGTGTGTTAGGGTCTGATAAGATTTGAAATCATGATTTGATGAATTGGTGTCTTTTGGCCATGTGGAAATCAAATTTCAAAGAAGTGTAAATTTGTGAATGTTTAGTTGATCTTCTCTAGTTTGAGTTTTGGGTCTTGAGTACCCTTGAAGTTTGTACATGATCTACATCAATTGCTATCAGAGCTGGTTGAATTAGTGGTTTGTTGAGTTGATTGGTTGCAGGTGCTTGATCCATCTTAAAGCTATAGGAAAGAGAGAAGGAGTTGCCAAAGAGTGTGTTGGCTACAGAAAAGGAAGAGTCTTTGCTGATTTTCCTCCAACAAAGATTAAGTTGGGGAGAAGGTGCAGAGAGAGTTACACCATCGAGGAGAGAGTGGGTAGGTGCATTTTCTAGGATCTACTATTGGGTAAGATGGATAGTTTGTTGTTGTGAGTTTGTGAAGCAGTGAGGGAGATGGATATCTATCTGAGAAGCACTTGAAGAGTTTACAACCATTACAAAAGTTGAAGATGTTGGTCAGTTGGAAGAGTGATGAAATGTTGAAGAAGAGAGTTGATAAGTTGGTCTGAGAAGGTCAAGGATGAATAGGTTGAAAATAGGAAATATTTCATGGTAAGTAATGTGAAACGATAGTCCTATGTCCTTCGATTGAGAAAAGGTTAGAGGAGAGTTAAGTACTATGAAAGGATAGTCATATGTCCTTTTTTTGAGAATAGTGATTGGTGAATTTGATGGGGAAAGAAAGAGAAGGCAAAAGACAAAGACAAGTGAAGTAGAGCTAAAGGAAAAAGTTGGAATCAAGACAAAGGCAAGTAAAAGTTTCAAGATCGCAACAAGAGAGAGCAGCACAAGACAAAATTGAAAAAGGTATGCAGGTATGAAGAATCAAGGTTGATGCAACACATTTACAAAGGGACTTGGAAATTTTTTAGGCTGGTTGCTTGGTGCAAGAGCACCTAGTAGTTTTATGCCTCCAATAGGAAAGAATGTAAAATTTGATTTATCATAATGTTTTTTAAGTAAAAAGGTCATGATAAGGTCATTTCAAATGTAATTGAGTCACCATTAGGTCTCTATGAGCTTAGTTAAGTCAATTTGCATAAAGATTTCATTTTGTTGCACAAATGCAAAAGCTGCAAATTGTAAAATACAAGAATGTGAAGAGTCATTTGGGTAAAGGGAAGGTTTGATTGTTGGGAATTGAAGGGGAAGCTATATTAACTTATGTAATATCTTTATAAAAGGCCTTGTAAAGGCAAGACAAGCATGGGAGATTGTATTTTGAACAATTTTTGTTAATAAAAGCACCCTATACTATTAAAAAAATGTTTTCTCTCTTGTATTCAGGCCTTGTACAGACTACACAGAATCTATAAGGCTTCAATTTCATTTTTTTTTCTTAGTATTAGGTTTTAGCTTCCATTTGAAGAATATTTAAAGAGTTTTCATTTAGTTCAAGGGATTTAAGAGCACATTTTCTTGAAACTGTTTTGTAACCCTAAAATTAAGGGTTTTGAGAGTCTAAGTGATATTTTTCAACCATTCCACTAATGTGGGATTAGGGAATTAGTGGAATGGGTTTAGATAGAGTGTGTTTAGTGTTGTGTGTGTTGGAAGGTGCAAGGGAAGTAAAAGTATAGAAGACATGTTGCTGTCCCACTTGAATTACATTGATTTTTGGTTCAAAAATGATGGCTCAATGATGGAGTTAACTAAAAATGTAGGGTTAAAGGCTTGGAGGTGGTTTTTTACCTTGTGTAGACATATTCCAACATGTTTGAAGTAGTGGAAAGTTTATTGAAGGTTTGGAATACACTTTTTCAATAAACCCTCATTGATTTGAGCATAGCAAAGTCAAAATAAAGAGTTTGAGTTTTGTGGCCTTTAGAAGGGTTAAAAAGGTTAAAATTTTGTTGATTCAGATGTTTTAAAACTTGATACAAGATTTTTTATAGTTATTTTTGGTTGTGGATTTGATTGTTGAGTACTTTCTTTGTTAATTAGACCTATTTGGGGGCTTGTATTAGTGGTATAGTCAAATTTAAAGGTAAACTTTTCAAAACAACATCATTTGAATTTCTGATATGTTAAAGTATTCAAAAATGGGTTCTTGGAATTGTAATTTTTTTGTGGAGATTCAATGTTGTTTAAGAATTATACCCATTTTTGTTGTTATGGACTACTACAAAAAATTAGATCTTTGAGTGCAAGAATTTGTGAATCTGATTAAACAAAGTTATAAGTAGTGTATTTGGTTTGTTCCTATCAAAATGATGTTGGTGAAGTTGTGTTATGGTTTAATAAGATTTTGGAATCATGATTTGATGAATTGGTGTCTTTTGGCCATGTCGAAATAAAATTTTAAAGAAGTGTAAATTGGTGAATGCTTAGTTGATCTTCTCCAATTTGAGTTTTGGGTCTTGAGTACCCTTGAAGTTTGTAGATGCTCTGCATCATTGAGTAAGAAGAATGATTCTATTTCATTACCTACTATAGATGTAGAATATATTCTTGCAACATCTTGTTGCACATAGGTGTTGTGGATGAAGTAGACATTGAAAGATATTAGAGTGTCATATGATGAAACTATATCTATATTTTGTGATAATTCAAGTTCTATCAACATTTCAAAAAATACAGTAATTCATTCAAGAAAAAATAATATCACTATTCGTTATCACTTTCTAAGAGAGAAAGTTGTTTAGAATAAATTAATGTTGGACTATGTTCCTACAAAGGATTAAATAGCAAACATTTTCACAAAGTCTCTTCCAAAAGATACATTTGAATATCTCAGAAACAAGCTAAGGGTTATTGCCCCTCATTTCAACTAGATGCATAAGATGGTGCATCTATCTAGAGGTGAAATTCAAGATGATTTTTTTTCCTTGGACTAATGAAGGCTACCTCTCAAGGGGAGTAAGTAGTGCTATCTTTGGTTAGTGTAGTCAGGGGTAGCATATCTTGTTCCGCAAAGTGAGAAAGATAGAAGAGTATTATGCAGGTTTTGTCCTTTTCCATTGATGTCAAAGGGGGAGATAAATAATCCTAATAAACATAAGAAAGGGGGATAGATAAATAAATTTAAAATGTTGGAAATTTCCAATTAAGGGGAGATCTACCTGAGTGTAGGAGATACAAAGTTGGTTTTTTTGTCGTTGATGATTTCTCAGTAGGTGTTGTCATCAATGAAAAAGGGGGGGACATTACACTATGTTTTCATTAGTATTTCCATTAATGTCAAAATATATTATGGTCATGATGAGAAGTTGTTTGTGGTTTTGAGAATGTGTTGCAAATGAAACATGGTCACCTAGTTTCCAAGTGCTTTTAAGAAAATTTATATAGAGAATATACTGGGTGATAGGGATGTATTTTGTATTGTGTTTTGCATTTCTTGAATATGTGCATGTATAGTTTGGATATGATGATCAATGGTATTTGAAGGTGTTATATCCAAAGTTTTAGGTTATAGATCGTGCAGTAGTAGATGTATTTGATAGTGTGTAGGACTATCTCTGGCTTGTGAAGAGGGTTGTTTCAAAGAAATGGAATTCCTCTGCATTTCTCCACACTCAAGTTTCTTACCTTGTAGATTTTGGAATGGTCTAATGATCCTTGCATCTATCTACCCTTCAAATTTCTAGTGTTCAACTATTTTGCAAGCTTGGTTCATGAGTTGTGCCTTAGTGGTAGTTTGACTAATTGCACATGATGATAGTATTGTCAATTGCATGTGTTTGTTTCAGTGTGTTTGAATATCTTGTTGGTGTTGGAATATTCTAGAATGTTTTATAATATTGCTATGTGGCCTGTAAGATGTTTTTGGAATTGGTGAAGTTTGAATTTGATTGCTTGGTAGCATTAATGTTGGGTTGGCCAACATGGCATGTTAGCACTATTTGTGGATGTGCTTCATAGATTGTGGAAGCCTGGTGTAGTGTGTCAATGTAGATTTGGGTCATGGTTAAGCCTTGGTGTGGTCAACCTTCACTTGTTTCCATCATGGAATTTTGTTGTGCCGACCTATTTTTTGGTTTTTTGTTTGAGGTGCATACATTTCATTGAAGCTAACTTGGATAAGGTTATTCATGGTTGTGAATGATATATATGAAATTTTAATTGTTGGAGAACCGTGTGATATGAAGTAGTGAAAAATAAGTATATGTGATCAAGTTTTGTGATCTGAGTGAGAGCATGAATGCCTTAGGCTACTAGAAGTAGTGAGTAGAAGGTGTCTACATTTCAGTGTACTTGAAGTTGCTAGAGGTAGTGATCCAAAGGTTGCAGACGGTGAAGAGTTGTGGTTGATTCTCCTACTACTCTGAGGTAGTGAACCTCCTTGTAATACTTTCTTTCTATTCTCTTGCATTCCAGAGGAAGTGATCTTCCTAGTCAGTGAGCTTTTCTTTCTTTTGGATAGTGCTTTGGGTAGTGAGCCCTTCTAGTAGTGAGCCCTTTGTAATCAATGTTGATATTCATATATATATGTGAGTTAATCGTCACTGTGGTTTTTCCTAATTAAGGTTTTCCATGTAAAATTTGATGTTCTCTTGTGTATGGTTGTTGATTTATTGATGCTTCATTTGTTTAGATTCATGCTCATGCTTAATATGGGTTTGACGATTAATGAGGGTTTGAAAGTTCTAATGCTCAACTAACTCACCCCCCTCTTAGTTGTCCTATGTTTCTAATGCCAACATCCTTGAGGTGATGTGCATGACTTCAGTCCTTCAAGGAATCCATTGAAGGGTCGTGAGTTGCACCATTTTTTTAGTCATCATTTCTTCCTTTAAATTATGATTCCTATCATTGACATTGCCATTGTGGAAGTGGAAATACTTTCACAGGGTTTGATTGAGGCAAGACCCTATATGGCACAACATTTTACATATTTATAAATGTGTAGGTTACTAGTTTAAAAGGATCAAAGGAAATTTGAAGGAACTTTGTTCATTATTGCATTTAAAACTCCAAGCCTTGAGAACTCACAAAAACTCAATCTCAAAAATATCTAGAAGCATTCCAGAAAGTCTATAGATGAGAAATAGAAGTGTAGAACTAAATTCAAAGGACTACAAAAATAAATCTAAAAAATACCTAGGAGGACAGTGACACCCTTGTTGGAAGAATAAGGAGATGTCATTGATGAACATGTTGGCAACATGAGCATGTGGAATTAGCACAAGGTATATAGTTCTACATTGCAGTTTTGTCATTGATGTCAAGATTGTATCTTGATAAAAAGACTATTATGAAAATTAGTTTAGGTGTCTTGAGTATGGTTCAAGATTATTATAAAATAAAATTTTGAAAGAATTTTTGATTTGGTGAAGGAAATAGTTTTGGAAATTGACTAAGTGTCCATTTAGGTGATTCTATGTATAGGGGATCCGTTATTTGGGTCGGCATTGGTCTAATTATGAATATTTTTCTCTATACTTCTAACATAATTTTTTTGGTTGATAGAGGAATGTAATTCAAAAAATTTGTCTTTTTTTTGTTTCTGGTTTTGGAGTTATGAGTAACAGAAGTTTGGCTTCGCAGTTAAAGGCACTTTCTAGTTTAGTGCATATGTGTTGATGGGTCTCCACTTCTTCGCACATTGGTTTTGGTATTTTTATCTTGTGGAGATGTTGATAGGTGTCAGATGAGTGTGTATTCTAGTTGTAATATATTTTGGAGGTCTATGTGTCTGATTGTGGGTGTATAGTCAACAAATTTTGTAATAAGGTTATTACTAGTTCCAACCGAATAATTTGAATGTATTACGGATGTTGAACAAGATATGATCTATTATGTGGGTGTTCTTTTAGGTCCATGTTGACCTACTTAAATTTTTTATAAGGTATGAATCTTAGTGCAAAGCATGTGTGGATAGATCTTGAATCCAGAAAGCTATATTTTGTATATATATTATAGGTCGACCTAATTGATATTATAGGTAAAGTGGATATATATGTTAGATATTTTTTAGTATTTTGACTTATGATGACATGTGATAGGAGTTAGTGGGTGTGAATTATGTGAATATAGGTCCAACTTAGAGAAGAGTAGTGTATTAATTCAGATGAGTATGAAGAGTTTTGAGTATGTATTCTGAGCTTCATTGGAACTATATTTTATGCATGCATTAGATGCAATTGGATAGTGCAACCACTTGCAGTGAGCACTTGTATAATATAATATAACAGGTTATAATATATTTTGAGCTAATCCTCACTGTGGTTTTTCCCATTTTTATTTTTCAACGTAAAAATATTGGTGTTCATGTGTTATGTGATATTGCAATTGAATATGTTATGAGATGAATAGTTAAATATTTAATTGGTTCAAAAAATTATTGATTCACCCCCTTCTTAGTATTCTGAGTGTTCAAAAATTGGTATGAAATCTTGGTCCCATTGAAGTATCTTAATTGTTTTGGTAAGATTTTGGAGGTTGAACACATGACTATTAGAAGACTAGTTGTTCCTCCAAAAGAGATTCTTGTTGTTGGATCTATAGAAGATGATTGCATATTTAACGTAAATGGAAAACTTAAAGTTTCTCTTGAAGATCTAAGAAAGAACTAAAGGTGAAAATAGAGATCTAAAAGAAAATGTCAAAGAAGCAAATGAATGCATCAAAAAATTGAGAGAGCAAATCAAAAAATCTAGAGAGAGGCATAATGAAGTCAGTGAGGAATTTGAAGCAAGAAAACAAACAATTACTAACTTGAAAGTGCAAGTTGAATAAAGAAATAGAGTTTATAATGTTTGAATGCAATGGTGAAAAGAAAAATTGAAGAATTCACAAAGATTGAACCAAAAGTTGTGAATATGAGATTAGATCTTGAAAAAGAAAGGACTCCAGAAGAAAAATTCAAGATGAGTTATACAAAGCTTGATGAAATGATTACAAATTAGAAAGGATCCAAAGATAAAGAAGGGTTAGGGTTTGAGATAGGAGAAAGCTTAAATACAACAAGCCAGCCTAAAAAGAAGACTGAAGAAAAGAACAACAATGGCAAGCAGATGTAGAATCAAAGGAATGAATCTATAAGACCACCGATTAGACAACCAAATACACAAAGGTACCCATATTTTAATGGTTTTTCTTATTCTTGCAATAAATTTGGACATAAGGCTATGGAATGTACAAGCATAATGAATTAGAATGCTCAATATTTTCTTGATCAATGTTTTACATGTAAAATATTTTGTCATAGAGCTAGTGAATGCAAAATTAAAATGATGATTTTTTATAACAATGGTAGAATGGTTCAATCTTTCAATTCCTACTTTTATACATTCTATGGATTTGTGCATAAAGATAATCAATGAAAATTTAGAATGAGTGGAAGCAACCCAGTTAAAAAGAATGTTATATGCTACAATTGTAGTAGGCCTAGACATATTTCTAAGTTTTGTAGAAGCAGAAATATGAAGAAGGATAATTTGGTAAAGAAGAATGATCTAGTACAAAAGATTTATTTGGTAGAGACAAAGAAGGGGATAGACAAGATTTAGAAAAATAAGGAAGAGACTGAGGTTAAGGATGAATCTTTACTAGCATTTGGTGTAGATGTTTCCTCTAGAAATTAAGTTGAGAGCTTTGGCTATGTGGGAGCTTTAATGAAAATATTTCTTTCCCATGAAAAAGAAATGGTGTTGAAGCTTCAGAACTAGGATATGTGGTGTAGGTTAATGTGTTTGATCTATTGGAGAAAATTTTGGTAGAAAATATCTCATGTGGAAGATTGCAGAGTGTTTGAAGTTGATTGTGTAGACAATTAGGGTTTTTTCCAACTTTTCAATTTGTGTATTCAATACAAAATTAGGTCACAGTGGAAGGTGTTGACCTCTTTGACATTGGTTTTGGCATTGACATCAAGTGTTTATATTGGAATATACAAAGGTGGCATTCATTCAAATATTATATACTTCAATGAAAGACATGAGACAATTTGATTTTGGTTGAATGTTCAATTTGGTACATTTTTAGGTAATACACATTGGTATATATTTACATGTTTGGTATTCATTGAAGGTTTAGTGCTATTTGATTAAGGTTGAATGTCATTGGGATGGTAATTTTTTTTGGTGACAAAGGAAGTATATATTTTTGTGTTTATGGGTGATTTTGGCAATGAAAGGTTATTGAGACAACATACTTGGTATACATATGGTGGTTGTGTCTACTCTTGACATATTTTTGTGTTAAGACATGCTTTGGTATTAAGGTTTAGATTTTCCCTACACTTATCATTTTGTTATAGACCATCACATGGGTCTTGCGCATTGACCTTGGCACATTTGTATCACTAGACCAACACAAGGTGTTGTGATGAGTATTATACTCATAGGAATAAAAGCTATGTTTTTAACACTGACATATATCATTTAAATGTCATGATTTTTTGGTAGCATTGAGGTATAAACATAGAAAAAATGATTTTGTCTCAAAGTGAAAACATTATTATGTATATTTGACACAATGATTGTGCCCTAAAAGTTATGATTTACCAAACAATGAAACATGGTTTTTAGTAGTTGATTTAGGGCTTGTTGAGCTTGGTGAAGGAACGAAAAACATTGAGGAAAATGGTTTGGAGGTTATTCAGGGAGTTAAGGCTTTCAATGAAGATTACCTTGGTTAAATTTGAAATGGTATTTTTTCTTCGTCAAGTTGTTTTCAGGATCTGTTGTTATGTACATAGTCACTCATCACGCTTATGATCGACCTTCATTTATCTCTTACAAGGGTATGCATATTGCTCAAGTCAAGATTCTATATGTTTAGAGTTTTCAGAACTTAATTCTAGGGCATAGGGTTTAAACCATTTAGTAGATTTATTAAAATCCTTTACACATGTCGTGTCTTGCAAATATGAAGCTGACTTGAGGCCATGTGTCTATTATTTAATATTTATGCATAGTTTGTTGGTAGTATCGACTATGTGTAAAGAACAATTATTCTCATAGTTTGTTAAGTGTGTTACACTTTGAGTTTGTCTTGTGTTAAATTTATACACACAACTTGCATATTGTATCAACCATGGTAAAAGGCAGGTTAAAGTTGGTTGAACACAAGTCATCATGATGGATTCAAGGGTAGTTATGGAAACAGTTAGAACAAGGTTTATATGATAGTTTTATACAGTGACAGATGACAAAAAATTGTAACATTCTGAATGTTATAAAAATAGTGTTTTGGGGTTTGTTTTTAGTTTGGTACTTTCATAGTGACATCATGTTGAGTTTATGAGTAGAATTCTAAAATGTTATTTTGCAAAATTGTATGCAAAATTGTGTAGTGTATAATCTCATACATTTTGTGTTTTGAAGATTCCAACTTAATGAATCTTTAGGACATTGAATGTGTTAAGATGGAAAGAAGAAATTTTATGCAGTGAATTAGGGTAACCCTTTGTAATTGATTTATTCATGTTTGAGAATGTGTTATATAATATTATGTCAATTTGACAAGTTTAATCTTTGGCTAGTGAGGTTGTATGTAGCCAGTGTGGCTAATGTTGCCAGCAAGGTATTTTGTGTTGTTAGTGAGGAATTTTGTAGCCAGTGAGGCTTGTGTTTCTAGTGAGTTACTTTGTAGCCAGTGATGCTTTGCAAGTGAGGAATTTTGTAGCCAGTGAGGCTCTTCTAGTGAGGCATTTTGATAAGCCAGTGGGTCATTTTTGGAGTGGTTTTTAATCCCTATGAGGGTTTTCCATTTATGAAAAAAAGGTGTTATGATTCTATTGTGGATGCAAGTTGGTATTGTTGTTTTCTTCATTTGCATTGCAACATTTGAGTTTACATATTGTTTAAGAATCTACAAATTGTTTATCACATTTTATTATACTCTTGAAACTAAAGTTTTATAGTTTTCAAAGAGATTAAGTTTTTTGAATAATCATTAATTTGAAATTGACTATTGAAACATTGATTCACCCCCCCTCTTAGTGTTTCACATACTCCAATAGAAGGTTTATAAGGGATTACAGTTAACTAAAATTCATTTCCAAACATTTTTTCAACCAAAGGAGAGAATTGAAAAAGCATCAGAGCTAGCACAAAAGTTGGGGATGACCTTGGAGAGAAAAGAGGAAGTGAATGGGGAGATATTTACCCTAGAAGAAAATATTGAAGATGATGTGTAGATGGATGATTCTCAACATAAGCATGAGGAAAATGAAGAAGATGAACAAGATAATATTCCTCAGGAAGCTAAAGATACAATAAAAGAAAATATAGAGGCTAAGGAGAATGTTGAAAATGATTCAACTATCAGAGAAGATGTTGCTAAGGAGGATAATCTCACTCTTCCTCTGATAACTAATACACATTTTGAGAGCATACAAGACCAACCAAAGATGATTATCCCTCTAGATAATACTAAACAAACTATTGGTGACGGATAAACATTAAAAGAAGATGAACAAAAGAAGGAAGATGCCTTTGAAGATGAGGGAAAGCAAGAAGTGGAGACACCAATTAATACTAGTAATAATGAGAAGGAGAAGGAGCTGAAAGAAAAGATTATAGAAGACTAGGTAAAGGCAACTGGTGAATCCTCTAGAACCTCTAGAGATTCACTATAGAATCTATTGAATATGCAATTGAAATTCCACCTCGTTATGTATGCACAATTGTTACAACTACCCATGCAAGAAGGAAATGTGGACCTTGCTAAGATTTCACCACTCCACAAGCTACAACTAGTAGATGTATTCTTTGCATTTACATGGAATGAAATCATTGAAACTCATAAAAAGAGAAGAGAGTTGATTGAAGAAGCTATGAATACCTTACAACAAGCCATAATCAATGCAATAATTGAAAATTCACTCTCTGGTATGGTAAACATTAAATTTTTGACTAATTCTTTCAAAGAGTATGCCTCTAGATTGAAAGAGAAACTTGAGAAGGAAATGGAAAAGAAAATAGATGAGAAGAAACTATTGGAGATTATAGAGAAGTGTGTACAAGCACACTGTTGGAGTTAAAATGACACTGAGAGGGGGGGTGAATCAGTGTCTTAATAGATTTGACCAATTTTCACAAATTCAAAAACCATAGCTCATATATTATCTCAATATACTCTAATTAATGGATTCATGAGTTGAATGTAATCATTCAAAACCATAATTGAGAAAAGTAATAACCAAACAGTGAACTGAAATAATCAACAACACAGTAAATCAAAGGGAACTTAGAAGAACAAGAAGACTCAAGATTTTACTAAGTGGAAAACCCTCCTGGGGTATAAAAACCACTCCCTAAATGCCTTCCAGGCTTAATCTTTTAAACAAAACCTCACAATGCCTTATAGGCTGATTTTTGAGCACCCACTCAAGGAGCACCAACCCCTCATTTAGAGATATCTATCTCAAGGAGTACCAACCCCTCAAATTATACATTTGAACAAATAAAAATATCTCAAAGGATCTCTTTGTTTTTAGTCAAGCTCATAACTCTCTATTTTTCTCATCTACCTAAAACATTTTTGATACAGCCAATAAAACAATATTCTCGGATTACAATCAAAGAGCTTTTATAGTTTTCAACGCTGGTATTTATTTACATTTCAAGTATGTATGTTGTGAGGAAATCTTCAAAAAAACATTTTTCACAAGATTCTCATATTCTCATATTCTCTTGCTGATTTTTGAATATAAAGCTGATTACTGACAGTCTGTCGATGATGATATAAATCAAGAGTAATGCTTATCTAGAGAGCTACAAATCATCCATTAAATAAAAAACACAACAACTCAGAAAGAAACTCAATGAATATTCTGTTATGTAACCGTTATGAGATTTGATGCCAATCCATGATGATGACCACTATGTTTTGAGTCTTTGTTAACTATTTGCTGAGACAACCAGATAGTTCTGCCAAAGGCAATTGCACCGCCAGACATTCCTCTTAGTTAACGCTTTCACCATAACCCATTAGAGTCAAGAAGAACACATAGCGAATACATCATGTCTCATCGATAGGCTTCCTTAGAGTATTATTCATTCGCTGAGACATTAGCAAGTCTCTCGCCGAGATCTCCTTTAGTTTCATTCACTATCACTGTGACTAAACGATATCGGAGAGACCTCTTATAGAGTTCATAATGTTTTTCCGAGAGTCACTTGATACACATTGTCGCCGTGAAAATTCAATACCTATGCCAAAGACCTTTGTCATTTCCAAGTCGCCAGGACAATACATAGTCAGGGAGACACTATATAGACTGCCCCTTATTTTTTTGAAACATCCTGAGCTCACAATAGATCACCAAGACATTAAAGTTCTCACACTGACAAAAACCTTTTTCCTTATGTGCATCGCTATAACATTATGATATCGGGGAGACCTCCTATAGAGCACACCATGTCTTTCCGAAAGTCTTCAACCACTTGTGTGTCATTGTGACATTATACTATCGGGGAGACGTTATACAACCAACATTGAGTTTCACCGATGGGCTTGTTCGATGTAACATAAAGGTTCTCTCACTGATGCATCCTTCTACCTTATGAGGGTCGCTATAACATACCAATATCTGGGAGACCTCTCGATGAAAGCTTGAGTCATATCAAAAAAATTCATTCACTCGGAGTCGCTGAGATAGGATAGATCCTATGCCGACAAAGTTCTTTTGTGTTCCATCGGTGAGACCGGAGGTCACTCGCCGAGACCTCTCACCGAAAATCCTAGCTCTTACTGAAGAGACTACCTTTATGTTTTCAGTCAGTGTAACAAATCTAATTTTCCAAGACCATATAATGACACCGCAACTCTTGCCGATAGACTTCCACATGCACTAGTCGGGGAGACAATATGATTTCACTATGACCTTAGCCCGACGGCCAAACTCATGCTGATATAATTATTCTGAAGTGGGTCGGTGTGACATTGCATATTCAATGAAACATTACACTGAAGATGATTACCTTTGCCGATATGCTCATTCTGAAGTGAGTTAGGGAAACATAATGAAATTGATAAGACCTTATCCCAACGGTATAACATATGCCAATAGAGAACACTTTATGTTGCTAAAAAAAAAGAGAAGTCTTGCCGACAGTAGCCTGTAAGATAAATTCAATCGCCATGACATCTAAAATGTCTTGCCGATAGGCAACTCAGATATTTCAAAGTGGATGGGGGAGACCCTGCCATTCTCACTCCAATAAGAGTAAGCCTGAAAGAGAAACAACCAATACCTGTGATATGCAAGGAGAATAATCTTAAGACAGATCATCAATTAGAACAAAGTGAAAGAGATTTTGTCATCAAGGACAAATTGTAAACACAATAGAGATCCAACAAACTCCCCCTTTTTCCTTGATGGCAAAACACAAATGACTCTCCCCCTTTTTTCCTCAAGGCAAAGAATAGAAGAAAATTTGCATTGCCATAACACAACTGAGTCAACGAAAAATACCATTAGAAACAGCTGCAAAAAGAGTAACAGTGCAGCAACCACGATTGTAGGAGAGCTTTAAGTGAATCAAAACATATAACATGCTCCCCCTAAGCCAATGCTAGTAAAATCAGAGAAGTAAAGATTGAGAGATAACTCCCAATCGAAGTATCAACCTTTCAAATAACTCTTTAGCTATGGGCTTAGTAAAAATATCAGCCACCTGATCTTGAGATCCAACAAACTGTAAGTAGACTTCATTAGCCAAAACCTTTTCTCAAAGAAAGTGAAACTTGATAGCAATATGTTTAGTGCAAGAGTTCAAAACATTATTTTTGGAGATACTTATCGTACTTGTGTTATCATAGAGAATAGAAATAGGTTTAGGAATTCCAATACCCATATCAAATAGAGTTTGAGTCATCCAAAGAACTTGAGTACAACATGAAGTGGAAGCAATGTATTTTTCTTCACCAGTAGAGAGAGAAATAGATTCTTGTTTCTTGTTGTGCCATGCCACTAAACGATCACCAAGAAAGAATGTAGCACCACTGGTGCTTTTCCTATCATCCAAACAACTAGCCCAGTCAGCATCAATATATGCAATCAATGAAAAATCATTGCTTTTAGGATACCAAAGACCATAATTAAGAGTGCCCTGAATATATTTAAAAATCATTTTAACAACAGTGACATGGGATTCTTTAGGTGATGCCTGAAACTGTGCAATAGTGAAAACTACCTACATAATGTTAGGTCTAGAGGCAATTAAATATAATAGACTGCCAATCATTGATCTATATTCAGTTTGATTTGTATCAGGGGAATCATCAACCTTATTAAGTTTGCATCCAGTAATCATTGGAGTGCTAACTGGATGGCATTCATCCATCTGAAATTTCTTAAGAATCTCTCTAGCATACTTGGTTTGATAAAGAAATATTCCATTTTCACGTTGAGAGATTTGAAGACCCAAGAAGAAATTTAATTCTCCTAATAATGACATTTCAAATTCAGATTCCATTAGCTGAGAGAATTCTTTACTTAATGTAACATTGTTACAGCCAAAGATAGTGTCATCAACGTAAATTTCAACAACCAAAATATCAGAACCTTCAGTTTGAACATAAAGATTGCTATCTACACCTCCTCTAACAAAACCATTTGAAAGAAAATGACTGTCAAGCCTAGAGTACCAAGCTCTAGGTGCTTGTTTTAAGCCATAGAGGGCCTTTTTCAATCTGTAAACATGATCAAGCTTATCTTTGCACATAAATCCTTCAGGTTGTTCAACATAGACCTCTTCATCTAAATAGCCATTTAAAAAAGCAATTTTGACATCCATTTGATAAATAGTAAAGTCTTTATAAATAGAATAAGCCAAGAATATTCTGATAGATTCTAATCTAGCAACAGGTGCAAAGGTTTCACCAAAATCAATACCTTCTTGTTGAGCATAGCCTTTGCAGACAAATCTTTCTTTGTTGTGAATGACATTACCATTTTCATCAAGATTTTTTATGTATATCCATTTTCCTCCAATGACATTCTTGTCATCTGGTCTTGGGACTAACTCCCAAGTCTGATTTTTCTCAATTTGATCAATTTCTTCCTGCATAACATTAAGCCAACATGAGTCTGTGAGAGCTTCATTAAAAATTTGAGGCTCAAACTGAGTAACTAGACAGAAAGCTATTTGTGCCTTTTCATTAGAATCTTTAGCCTTTCTTCTAGTTTGAACTTCTGCATTTTTATCCCCAATAATCTGATCTTTGGGGTGATATTTAGTTAGAGCTTTTAATGCAACCTTTTCAGGACTTGATGTTTCATTTCTAGGGCTTGTTGACTCAGTTCCTTTTGAAATTATTTCTAGTTCAAGTTCTTCTTCCTCATTATCCTGCAAAGATTCAGCATACAAATGTGATCTCTCATCAAATTTTACATTAACAACTTCAACAATCTTGTTAATCCTTTTGTTAAGGAATTTATAAGCTTTGTTATGAGTTGAGTATCCCAAAAAGATACCCTCATCACTCCTTGATTGAAAACTCCCAAGGTTATCATCATCCCTTTTAATAAAACACTTACTTCCAAAACTTTTAAAGTATTTGACAGAAGCAGTTCTTCCATACCATAGTTCATAAGGAGTGTGTTTAGATTTCACTCTAATCTACACTCTATTCAAAATGTATACAACTGTATGAACAGATTCTTTCCAATACATATCAGGCAACTTAGCTTCATCTAACATTGTTCTAGCCATTTCTTTTACAGTTCTATTTTTAAGTTCAACTACCCTATTTTGTTGAGGTGTTTTTGTTGCAGCATACTGTCTTTTAATGTCGTGTTGTTCACAGTAATCAATAAACTCTTGAGATGTGAACTCACCTTTGTCAGATCGCAGACATTTAAGTTTCAAATCAGATTCCTTCTCAACCAATTTACGAAATATTTTAAACCTTTCAAATGCTTTTGATTTGTGGTTAAGAAATGTGACCCAAACCATTCTAGTATAATCACCCACAAACAACATAAAGTGCCTTTCACCATTAATAGACCTTGTTCTGGTTGGTCCACATAAATCAGTGTGCACAAGTTGTAAAGGTTTTGAAGAAGGATGTTCTTTTGTTTTGAAGCTGATTTTAGTTTGTTTACCACTTAGGCATTCTTTGCACACAAAATTTTCTAGCTTGTTAAGGATTGGAAAACCTCTAACATTCTAATTCTTACTTATTCTAACCAGATTTTAAAACTTTATGTGTCCTAATATTTTATGCCATAACCAACTTTCTTCAATTTGGCTCATTAAACACATACCTTGATTATTGTCATTGCTTGATGTGTAGAGAAGATTGTACACATTTCCTTTTTTCCTCCTAGCTGCAATAGCCTTTCCTAGCTTGTTTTTAATCTCACATCCCTGCGAAGTGAAAAGAACATGATAACCACTATCACAGAGTTGACTAACACTTATAAGATTGTGCTTGAGACCTTCCACATAGTACACATTATAGATAGGAGTGTCTTCATTCAGAAGAAGTGAACCTCTACCTTTAATTTGAATACTAGAGTTATCACCAAACTTAACATATCCACCTATATAATCTTCAAGATTTACAAACTTATCCTTGTCACCAGTCATATGGTTAGAACATCCACTGCCTAGGACCCATAAGTCCTTTTTCTTGGAATGAAAATTTGTTTGAACCAACATAGTTTGCTCAATGTTGTTGATGGTCTTAGGTTTCCAAACCTTTTTAATTTTATGCTATTTAGATTGCAAATTAGTTCTACACTGTTTGACAGAATGTCCCAAGGCATTGCATTTAAAACATCTAATTTGTCTAGCAAAACCATAGTGTTGCCTAAGACCAAACCTGGGTATTCTAGGATTCATAAGCCTGCAAATGCTCACCTTATGGCCAAATTTGTTGCAGAAAAAACAATAACCATAGAAGAAAGGATTGACTATGTATGAAGATCTATTACCTCCTAAAGACTGAACATGATCCTTACCGAATTCTGAGTGATTTGAACCTGAACCTTTGACTTTAGAAGAGAGGTTTTGTTTTGCATGGTCAATTGAGCATTCACCCTTTTCAAAACCAACACCAGTTTTATCTTTGTACATCTTCTGCTTGCTGAGCATCTCATTCAGTTTTAGAGTGCTTTCATATTTTTCAGTTTCCTTCCTAAGACAGACTACTTCTTGTTCTAGTTTTTGAATTTTTTGATCTTTGCAGCTTACAGTCTCTCGAAGATAGTCTTCAACTCTTTTATCTTCTTCAAGTTGAGTTTTTAGAGAGACTATTTCTGGATCTGGTTTATGTTCTTGAGCAAGAACTTGTTTTTTGGGTTTTTTGATCTCTTGTAAAGCACATTTTAGCTCACTTTCAAGATCTACTTCACCTTCTTCAATGTCAATGGTGTTTGTATCATTTTGCTGAGTAATTTCAGCCATGAACAAAGTTTCATCTTCTTCAGCTGATGAATCTTCAAACTCAATATCAAATTCATCCTTACTAAATAGACTTTTCTTCTTTTTGAAATAGAAGTTTCGATTAGGTTTGAAGGCCTTCTTCATAGGTTATTTTTCAGTTGTCTCGTTGTCACTGATTTGATCATCATAGGGACACTTTGCAACAAAGTGACTTATTTTTCCATAGTTAAAACATTTAAAGGGAAGTTTTCCCTTATATTTTCCTGATCCCTTTTTAAATCTTCTAAAAAAATGGGATTCTTTAGAATTAGACAACTCTGATTCACTGACTTCGACTTTTTCTTTCTTTTCAGTGTTAAAGGTAGTTTCTTTTCCTGTTGAAATTTTTTTTCTAGTTCTCATTTCATAGGCAGTAAGTATTCCTTGTAGGCTGTCTAAGGTAAGCTTATCAAAGTGTTTCTTTTCTTCTAGGGCTGAAACCTTAGATTCAAATTTGGATGGTAAGGTTCTAACAACCTTTGTGACCACATCAAATTCATTAACCTCTTGACCTAGACCTTTCATTGAATTGACAACTTCATCAACTCTTAGGAAATATTCAGCCACTTTTTCATCATCCTTCATTTTCAAATCCTCAAACTGATGTTTGAATGTAATGATTTTTGATAGTTTGACTTTCTCATTCCTTTGATATATAGTTTCAAGTTTTTCCAAGATTCCATGAGCAGATTTGCAATGCATGAATTTAATGAACACATCTTTAGTTAACCCACACAAGAGGGCATGCTTAGCTCTAGAATTTGTTTCATACTTCTTCTTTTCAACAACATCAGTGGGAATAGTGGCTGGTACATTGTAATCTTCTAAAACAATGCTCCAAACATCAACATCAAAAGAAACAAGAAAAGCTTCCATTCTGATTCTCCAGAACACATAATCAGTTCCATCAAATAATAGAGCTCTGGATACAGAGGCACCATCTTGAGAATGTGCCATTAAAAACAAACTTCAGGACCAAGATCAATCCAAGGTAATTAAACCTATCAGAGGATCCTACGCTCTGATACCAATTATTGGAGTTAAAATGACACTGATAGCGGGGGTGAATCAGTATCTTAACAGATTTGACCAATTTTCACAAATTCAAAAACCATAGCTCATATATTATCTCAATATACTCTGATTAATGCATTCATGAGTTGAATGTAATCATTCAAAAACATAATTGAGAAAAGTAATAACCAAACAGTGAACTAAAATAATCAACAACATAGTAAAGCTAGCAAAGGGAACTCAGAAGAACAAGAAGACTCAAGATTTTACCGAGTGGAAAACCCTCCTGGGGTATAAAAACCACTCCCTAAATGCCTTCTAGGCTTAATCTTTTAAACAAAAGTTCACAATGCCTTATAGGCTGATTTTTGAGCACCCACTCAAGGAGCACCAACCCCTCATTTAGAGATATCTATCTCAAGGAATACCAACCCCTCAAATTATACATTTGAACAAATAAAAATATCTCAGAGGATCTCCTTGTTTTCAGTCAAGCTCATAACTCTATATTTTTCTCATCTACAAAACATTTTTGATACAGCTAATAAAACAATATTCCCGGATTACAATCAGAGAGCTTTTACAGTGTTCAACGCTGGTATTTATTTACATTTCAAGTATGTCTGTTGTGAGGAAATCTTCAAACAAAAAAAAAATTCACAAGATTCTCAGATTCTCTTGCTGATTTTTGAATATAAAGCTAAATACTGACAGTCTGTCGACGATGATATAAATCAAGAATAATGCTTATCCAGAGAGCTACAAATCATCCATTAAATAAAAAACGCAATAGCTCAGAAAAAAACTCAATGAATATTTTGTTATGTAACCGTTCTGAGATTTGATGCCAATCCATGATGACGACCACTATGTTTTGAGTCTTCGTTAACTATTCGCTAAGACAACCAGATAGTTTTGTCGAAGGAAATTCCACCACCAGACATTCCTCTTAGTTAATGCTTTCCCCATAACCCATCAGAGTCGGGAAGAACACATAGCAAATACATCATGTCTCATCGATAGGCTTCCTTAGAGTATTATTCATTCGCTGAGACATCAGTAAGTCTCTCACTGAGATCTCCTTTAGTTTCATTCACTATCGCTGTGACTAAACGATATCAGAGAGACCTCTTGTAGACTTCATAATTTTTTTTTGAGTCACTTGATACACATTGTCACCATGACAATTCAACACCTATGCCGAAGACCTTTGTCATTTCCAAGTCGCCAGGACAATACATAGTCGAGGAGACACTATATAGACTAGCCCTTATTTTGCCAAAACATCCCAAGCTCACAATAGATCACGAAGACATTAAAGTTCTCACACTGACAAGAACCTTTTTCTTTATGTGCATCGCTATAACATTATGATATCGAGGAGACCTCCTATAGAGCACACCATGTCTTTCTAAAAGTCTTCAACCACTTGTGTGTCGCTGTGACATTATACTGTCGGGGAGACGTTATATAGCCAACATTGAATTTCATCGATGGGATTTTTCACTGTAACATAAAGGTTCTCTCGCCGATGCATCCTTCTACCTTATGAGGGTCACTATAACATACCAATATTGAGGAGACCTCTCAATGAAAGTTTGAATCATATCAAAGAAATTCATTCACTCGGAGTCGCTAAGACAGGATAGATCCTATGCTGTCAAAGTTCTTTTGTGTTCCATTGGTGAGACCGAAGGTCACTCGCCAAGACCTCTCGTCAAAAATCTTAGCTCTTATCGAAGAGACTACCTTTATGCTTTCGGTCTGTGTAACAAATCGAATTCACCAAGACCATATAATTATGCCACAACTCTCGCCGATAGACTTCCACATGCACTAGTTGGGGAGACAATATGATTTCACTATGGCCTCAGCCCGACGGCCAAATTCATGTTGATATACTTATTCTGAAGCGGGTTGGTGTGACATTGCATATTCGATGAAACATTACACTGAAGATGATTTTCTTTTCTGATATGCTCATTCTGAAGCGGGTCGAGGATACATAATGAAATCGATAGGACCTTATCCCAACAGTATAACATATGTCGATAGAGAACACTTTATGTCACCAAAACATAAGAGAAGTCTTACTGACAATAGCCTGTAAGATAAATTCAGTCGCCATGACATCTAAAATGTCTTGCTGATAGGCAACTCATACATTTCAAAGTGGATGGGGGAGACCCTGCCATTCTCACTCTGATAAGAGTAAGCCTGAAAGAGAAACAACCAATACCTGTGATATGCAAGAACCATCCTGAGATAGATCATCAATTAGAACAAACTGAAAGAGATTTTGTCATCAAGGAAAAATTATAAACACAACAGAGATCCAACACAGAACAAATTTCACAATAGTCTCAAGGGTGCACAAGCTTGTGTCGTTGAGGCCAAATCCTTTTCCAGTTTTACATGAAGTGGCCCAAAGCCACAAAGAGCATGAAAGATGAAATGGACTCAATTGGGTCATAGATAGATAGAGCGTCTTGTGCATATGATCTAGCCCATGAATTATATGGAAACACAAGATCAACCATAGAATATGTACATGAGAAATACTTCCAATTGCAAGGTCAAAAGGAGAAAATTATTATGCAGTTCAGAAACCTAAGGGACCTGATGAACTCAAAGATCACATCCATTTCAAGTGCCCTTGTAAGTGTTGATAAAGTTACCAAGATTAATCCAATACCCAACACTCTCAAAGAAGGTGAAGAATTCCTTATGGAACTTTAGATATAGTGCAGGATGCTTGGCATAACCAAGAAGATCTAGGAAAAGGGAAAACAAGAATGTAAGTTCATGTTGTGAAGCTCCAAGAGTCAACCTCCTTTGATTGAAAGTATTTTTATTTCTTTATACATTTTTAGTTTACTATTTCAAACTCTAGTGTATATATTTAGATGGTTTATAGTGATTTCTAGTATAATTTTTGATATGGTTATGATGCATAACATTCTTATGAGGAGCTAGTTCATTTTTTAAGTCTGTATAAATAAACATATTTTTCAGGGGGAGATCTTGTATCAACGAAGACTATTGTATGTGCCATTTTCTATTGATGTCAAAGGGGGAGAATAATTTTTGAGATTCTTTTGGCATGTTTCCATCAATGAAAAAGGGGGATATTGTTAGAATAATAAGGATATATCATTGATGAACTTGTTGGAAACACGAGCATGTGGAGTTAGCACAAGATATAGAGTTATGCATTGCAGTGTTGTCATTGATGTCAATATTGCATCCCAATATAAAGAATATGGTGCAGATTAGTTTAGGTGTCTTGAGCATGTTTGATGATGATTATGAAAGACAAGTTTGCAAGAAGGTTTGATCTGTTGATGGCAATAGTTGTGGAAATTGACTATATATTCAAGTGATTCTATGTACAGGAGATCCAATATTTGGGTCTGAATTGGTCAGGTGATTAAGATTTTTCTCTACACTTCTAACATAATTTTGTTGGTTGATAAATGAACCTAATTCCACAATTTCATCTTGTTTTGGTTTTGGGTTTGGAGTTATGAGTAATAGAAGTTCAGCTTGGTAGTTATAGGTGATTTCTAGTTTTGTGCATATGTTTTGATGAGTCTACACTTCGAGACATAGATTGTTTTTTGGTCTTGTCATTTTTTGGAGATGTTGACAGGTGTCAAATGAGTGCATATTCAAATTGGTATAGATTTTGGAGGTCCATGTGTCTAATTAGGGATGTAAAGTTGGTTGTATTGCAAAGGTTGAACAAGATATGATCTATTATGTAGGTGCTATTTTAGGTTTTTGTTGACCTATTTCAATTTTTTATAAGTTTTGAATCTTTGAATGAAGTGTGTGTTGATAGATCTTGAAGCTGACAAGCTACATTTTGTATATTACATCTAATTAGGCCAACCTCATTTATGTTATAGGTGAAGTGGATATATAAGCTAGATCTTTTTGGTATTTTGATTTATGATGACATGTGATAAGAGTTAGTTGTTGAAAATTGTACTAATATAGAGTGAATTCAAAGTAGAGAAGAGTATTAATTCAAATCAATATGAAGAGTTTTCAGTCTATATTTTGAGCTTCATTAGAATTTTGTTTCATGCATGAGTTAGATGCAATTAAAATAGTTCAAATCTAGTTGGGTTACAATCTCTTCTATCTCTTTTATTTTTCAGTGGGAAATGAGTCCATTTGGATAGTGAGTCCACCTATAGTGACCACTTCTATAATATACTATAATAGGTTAGCTAATCCTCACTGTGGTTTTCCCCATTTTGGATTTTTGACATAAAAATCTTGGTGTTCATGTGTTATGTCATACTATAATGCAATATGTTGAACCAGAAATAAACTAGGAAGTGGGAGGGAATGCCCACATCTATTCTCTTTTAGCCACTCAATAATGTCCTAGGAACCCTAATTGGATTGACTATCAATCCAAAAGGGTGAGTCAATTCTAAACAAGGAAGACCTAGGAGGGGGTTCTTTAAGATTTGAGGGGTTCACCACCAAGCAAAAGCTTGGAAAAGACACTTTAACAATCAACTCACAAAACCTAGTAATGCAAGCTAAATGAAGGATACTAATGATGAAATTAAACAACAAGAATTTATGATGTATGTACCTAGAAAGTTTGGAAATGTGACAAGGATTCAGGAAATGCAAAGAAGTTGTCAAAATATGCTATGGAGGACTAAGATGACCTTATTGCCTTATTAGTTATGTTGTTGTTTTTCAAGGTAGATATAGAATCTCTAGATGTCAGAACTGGATATGAAAGAATCTCTACAAAATTCCACTTGGAGGACTAAGATGCCCTTTCTATTATCTTAGTCAGGATCATAATTTCTAAAATCTCTGAATGTGATCTCAAGGTCCAAAGTCTACAATTCCTTCTTCACCAAGTCTTCAAATCTGAACCTATAAATAACCTGCAAAACAAATGAAATTTGATTGACTATTTATGGGGGTTTACCTTGGTCAAAACCCTTGTTTGGTAATTAAAACTTGATGAAAATGCATAGATCTGAAAATGGAAATGTGTGTGTGCCCTAATCTTAATTTTTCTTAAGATTATGCAAGCTAGAACATGGAGAAACCCTATTCAAATGTGTTAGAATAGAATTCCTACAATGTAAATGAAAATGGCATACAAAGGAGATCTCTAATCATCCTAATAAGTCACAAACATGAAACGTACCTTCCTTAAGCAGAAAATAGAACAATAATGTAAGATGGAATCAATAAAGAAACTTAAGTTCTTAGGCTTGGAAGAATGGCTAGTTGCATCTCCAACCTAGAATTTTTTATGATCCTCCATAGGCTTCCACCATTAGTCTTTGGCAATGCTAGATCTTGACATGAAAATAGATTTGAGAAACCTACAAAAAAATAATAGAAGGCTGCTCCAAGATTTCAATTCCTTGCTTCTTAAAACTCTCCTTCACTTCTCTCTTCTTCTTATCTCAACTTCAAAACTTATATGAAAAATTGGTGTGAATATTACCTTTATATGCACTCCTATCTAATAACTCGATTATTAGATCCCAAAGGATGACAAAATGTCAAATTAATTCAAATATTTTCATTTCTCACTCTTAATTCTCAAAAATAAAGCCCTCGGGACTAAGATGTCGTAGGTGGCGTCTTGGTCCCACTAAGGGGAACTAAGATGCCACCAAGGGCGTCTTGGTCCCACAAGGCTTATTTTGGAATTTTGAAAGGTGGGTTACCATGATTAAAGGTTGTTTATGGATTTTGGTCAGGTTTACAGTTGAAATATGCCTTGGGATGCACCAAAAGGGTTCTTAGGGGCCCATAATAAGTGACCTAATGGAATTTAATGCAAGGGATGCTAAAATAGGTCCAAATTAAGTGTAAAAATGCAAAGGTATGCATTTTTATACACTACATATGTTATGAGTTTAATGGTTAAATTTTTAATTAGTTCAAAATAATACTGATTCACCTCCCCACCCCTGAGTAATCGAGGTGTTCAATAGCCCTTGACACCAATGTCCTAAAAAATTAGGCTAAAATTTATACCATAGGTGGACAATGTTCTCTCCTTTCTAGTTTTGGTGTTCAATTTCCTCTATGAAATCTTTGTTGGAACATGATGATCTACTGAGACGGGGGGTGAATCAGTATATACTAAAACTTTAGCTCTCAAAAATCATATGTAGATTACTTCCTTAACCACCCAATGTGTAGATAATAAACATACAAAGACATAAATATACATGCACACAAAAACATCACATAACACCATATGCGGATGGAAAACTCAAGATGGGAAAAACCAGAGTGACAAAGGATGCTTGAGTCTACTGCTCAAATCTAGTGTCACAAATGAAATAATTGTTATAATGGTTTAGGGCTACAACCTAAGGAAACATCAACTACCTAATTTAGAAGCTACAACTTCAAGGATGCTACAATACCCTGGTTTAGGAGCTACAACTCCAAGGAGACTACAATCCCCTAAACTGAGCCACAATTCAATACACTAAGGCAACAACCTCTGAAGGATTAAAAATTCAAGTGAGCATAAGATTTGGTTCTAAGAAACCAATAATGCATGATTACATTCAATACATCATTTTACTTTCTACAACTCACACTCTGCTGCTGAAGCTGCACTCCCAGCAACACACCCTTTATTTGCACTTTCCTCTTCACATAGAAAAAATATTGTTCTATCTTGTTGCACTACATCTCTTTCCATTTCTACAGTGTCTCACACATTTTCACTATACACTCTCTTCTCTATTTGCATCTATTACACACTTAACAATACATAACTCTATTCAACACTTTGTGCATTTGCAGAGTTCTCACACTCACATCAGATGCAACTACATCGACAATTCTTAGATTATCTTTTTTTTCTTAACTCCACTAATCAACAATCTCTTCCTCAAGATTCTCACCATCGTTCAGATCTCCTCGATCATTCTGCTAGGGTTTCTTTAGCTTGCAAACTTTACTAGCTAGCTACCTATACCTTGAGCCAAACACGCACACACACACACACACACACACACTATCTAGCTCATAATAAAGACATCTAATCAGATATGACCATGTCTTGCATCATGATGGAACTTTCAAAATTGAAATTTTTATGGAGTGCCCATATTGAACCCTAATTTTTTTTACTTCATTTCAAACCTTTATTACATTCAGATGTAGGGTTCTTATATGGGGGTTTAGGGTTTTATCCATTATAACTGTTTGCAACATTCTATTTGGTCATTGACTGCATATTTCCCATTTTCGGTCATTTTAAAACTTTTATGTCTATCGATGTTGTCAAGTGACCAGTCCCTTTTTCCTAGGTCAAAATTTCCTAAAATATTATAAGGTTGAGTAGGGAGCCTTTTTGGACTTTACATCCTTTACATTTTGTGACTCATAAGTTCTCAACCCTATTATTCTCATGTCATCCTAGGGGATCCCCTTCATTAGAAAAACTTAAATGCACGTGCTCAAAGTTCCCACTTAAGTCCTGATGCCCATCATACTATATTGCTCATTGTTGATTTCTTCATAAGTAAATATTTTGAGTTAGTGACAAGTGATGAGGCAGTGTTTTCTTTGATATCGCTCATCATAGATAGCTGTTAGATCTCTTAAAAAGAATGTGTGATGAGTGATGTTCTTTAAAGGATCACTTATCACTAATGGATTTTGAGCCTTCAAATTTGTAATAGTGATAAGCGATGCTCAATTTTATGTCTTATCGCTCATTGCGGATAGTCATAAAATGATAAATTTAGGATCAACGATGAGGGACGTGATGAAATTTCCTTTATATCGTGTGATTGCAGATATGTTATAAATGCTAAGTTCTACATTAGCGATATGTGATACACAATGTAACTATGTAAATCCTCTCATCGCTAATTACTTGCAAACTATATGAGGAGAATTAGCGGTGAGTGATGGCCTTATGTTTTATTACTCATCGCTAATTCATTTCCAAGCATAATTTCCAGACTAGCAATGAGCAATGGTATTCTCCAAAAGGTTTTTTTCACTAATATGATAAGATCTTATGTGCGACACCTTTTCTACCATTGATTTTCATGTAGGTTTATGTGTGTAAATCTGATTCCTTTAGCTCATCTCCCGTCGTTGATAGGATCCTAGATGCAAAGTTCAAATTAGTGATGCATGATGGAAGGAATGATGTGATCAAAGTGTTGGAAAAAAAAGGACAGACAACTGAGAGGGGGGGTGAATCAGTTGTCATAGAAATTTAAGCTTTTTCTAATTTAACTTATCCTTAATATTAGATCTGCTTAATGAACAATTAACCATAACCAATTAACACATCAAAGAGACAACGAACACCAAGATTTTTTATGTGGAAACCCTGTTAGGGGAAAAACCATGGTGGATGTTAGTCCACAAGATTATACCCTACTAAAAGTATAATGAAAAAAATCAGGGTAATGCACATGCATTCAAGTACACTGCCTAGAGCTCACTGCCCAACAAAGGTGGATTAAAAATCCAAAGGGTATGAACTGAGAAAATAGCTTTTTCTCAATCCTGATTAGAGTTCCAATTAAGCTCAACACTTCTTCACACTCTGCTCATTAATGATATTCACACATACACACATAGGAGCACATGAAGCATACTTTCCACTGATTACAAAATCACTCTTATATATCTGCTACAAGAGATTTCATCACACATTAGTCGGTTAGGAAAATAAAATGTATTTTCAATGTTGGCCCATATTTACAATTATATTTTCAATGTGGATCCACCAAGGTCAGCCACAACATAGCGGAGACCCAAATAAACATCTCCAATATGAAAAGACTTTAATTAATTTCAGCATGAAGATCCATAACATGCTACCACCAACATGTCAGCCAAGAACATGAAAAACCAAACATGCACAAGAAAGATCTTCAACCATGAGCTCTCTGAATAATGTGCACATACCAAAAAGATAGACAATGAACTAGAGACATTTAAGAACACCAAGAAACAACAAAGAAGCATTCACAACAACTGAGATAACCAAAATCACACAATCTCCATTTAGGAACACTAATAGAGACTAGAAAAACACTATTAGACCATAACATACTAAAAACTTCATGCGGACCTCTAAAACTTCTGGTAGATGATCTAGACATAGTCAACAATAAACCCTTTAATCCACATCAGCTAATAGTTTAGGTACAAAATGAAACACCTTCATGACCTACATAGTTCCAGTAGGAACCTGGAACACTTTTTCTTATTATTTTCTCAATATCCTCGACATATACAACAATAGATACACCAAATGCTAATAGTGTTGACATCAATGACAACCACATATCAGCAACACATCCAAAACATCCAATAAACTCCCAACAATCTCCCCCTTTCACATTGATGGCAACACATGATGTGAAAAATACCATCAACCCAACATGCTGACTTCTTCTGCACTTCATTTGTGAAAATATTTGTCATGTTGCTCTTCTCCCCCTAATATTTTTTTCATATTACTCTTCTCCCCCTTTGACATCAATGGAAAAGGTAACCATGACCTTCCCATATGCTCTTAACCACATATTTGCACATCTGACTACTCCCCTTGACTAGCAGCCATGAAAACATCAATCTGGATCATAATATAGCAATGAGGCTTACAGATTTATGCAAGTAAATGCATAATTTAGTTCTTATTAGGAGGGGTAATTACCCCTAGCATTCCTCTAAGATACTCAAAAGTATCTTTTGGCAATGGTTTAGTAAATATATCTACAATTTGTTCTTTGGTAGGAACATACTCCAGTCTGACTTCTTTTTCATTTACTTTTTCCCTCAGAAAGTGAAACCTGACTGATATATGTTTTGTCTTAGAGTGCATTACTAGATTCCTTGATATGTTTATTGCACTTGAATTGTATAGTTTATGGAAATAGGATCTTCATATATTACCCTAATATCTTTCATCATTTGTTTCATCCATATCACTTGAGTATAGTTATTTGCAACAACAATATATTCTGCTTCAACAGTGGATAGGGAAATGTAATTCTATTTTTTGCTGAATCAGGACACCAACTTCTTCCCTAGGAAGAAGGCACGACCACTAGTACTTTTTCTGTCATCTACATGACCAGCCCAATCCGTATCAGTGTATGCACACAAAGTGAGATCATCATCCTTTGGATACCAAAGTCCAAAGTCAATTGTTCCTTTCAAATATCTAAAGATTCTTTTGACAACAATCACATGTGATTCTTTTGGATCAGATTGAAATCTTGTGACCATATATACAACAGTCATAATATCTGATCTAGTCTGAGTCAAGTAGAGCAATCCACCGATCAATTATCTATATCTAGTTTGATTTTCCTTAGGAGAGTCATCATTCTACTTGTCAACTTACATCTAGTTACCATGGGAGTACCAACAGTTTTGGATTCTTCCATTCCAAACTTCAACAATTTTCTCACATATTTGGACTAAGATATGAAAATCCCCTATCCAACTATGTAATTTGCAATCCCAGAAAGAACTTCATTTCACCAATCATGCTCATTTCAAATTCACTCTTCATCTCATCAGCAAACTTCATGCATAGATTATCATCTCCACCAAAAATGATGTCATCAACAAAGAATTCTATGATTAACTCCTTATCATGATCTAATTTGAAGTATAAGTTACTATCAACAGTATCTTTAGTGAATCCAAGCTTCAGTAGATATTTTTCCAATCTTCCATACCAAGCTCTGGGGCCTTGTTTGAGTCCATATAGAGCTTTCTCCAATTTGCAAACCATATATTCCTTATCTATTAGCTAAAATCCATCTGTTTGTTCAATGTACACTTCTTCTAGTTCACCATTCAGAAATGCATACTTTACATCCATTTGATAGACTTTATAGTTCTTATAGGCAGCATAAGCAAGAAATAATCTTTCTGCTTCAATTCTAGCAATAGGGGAAAAGGTTTCTTTGAAATCAATACCTTCCATTGGAGAGTACCCTTTACATACCAGTCTTGCCTTATTCCATACCACTTCACCTTCCTCATTCAGCTTGTTTCTCAATACCCACTTAGTACCAACCATATTCTTCTCTTTGGGCCTATGAACCAATGTCCATGTGTCATTATTTTCAATCTATGTCAGTTCTTATTTCATGGTTTCTAGCCAATGTTCATCTTCAAAGGCTTCAGTGACACTCTTAGGTTCAATCTTGGAAATCAGACAATATTCTTGAGCAATTTTTCTTCTAGTTTGCACTTCTTTACTCTTATCTCCTATGATTTTACTTCTAGAGTGATTCAACTTTACATACCTTGGAGTCTTGGGACTTTCTCAGACTTCTGCGTCTTGTGAACTTTCTTCTACACTTGCACTTGTTTGTGCTTCTTGATTGACTTGATTTACCAGAACAACTTGTGGTTGCTTCACTGGAACATATGGAATAATCTAAAGTAGATTTGGTGATTGAGTTTTCTTCCCTTGATTTGTGTTGTCTTCATCTGAATCGTAGCTACATCATCTAGATGATTTGATAGAGTCCTCATCAACTCTAACATTTTCACTCTCAACAATCTTTCTCAGTCTTTTTTTATAGCATCGATATGCCTTGCTCTTTGTAGAGTAACCTAGGAAGATCCCTTCATCACTTATAGCATCAAAATTTCCTATATCATCATCTCTCCTTATATTAAATTTGCTTCCAAAGATCTTGAAATACTTAACATTAGGCTTGTAACCGAACCATAATTCATAAGGGGTTTTACCAGAATTACCATTCACATTTACCCGATTGAAAGTACATATAGAAGTGCTTACCACTTCACTCCAGTACATTTGAGACACATTCCCTTCCATCATCATTGTTCTGGAAACATCCAGAATTGTAGAACTATTCTTTCTTTTTGCAACTCCATTCTGCTGAGGGGTTCAAGGAGAAGATAACTATCTTTTAATTTCATGTTCTTCACAATAGGAATTGAACTCTTTTGAAATGAATTCTCCACCTTTGTCAGATCCCAGGCATTTGATTTTCAAACCTTTTTCATTTTTTTCCATGGCCTTGAAGCTTTTGAACTTGTCCAATGCTTCACACTTTTCTCTTAAAAGGAAACCCAAATCATTCTAGAGTAATCATCAATGCCCAGCATAAAATACCTTTCTCCATGAATACTTCTAACTCTAGAGGGACCACAAAGATCAATATGTAGCAGTTCCAACACATTTTTTGAATGAAATTGTTTTCTCCAGAAGGAGACTCTAGTTTTTTTACCCATCTAACATTCTTGATAGATTACATTAGCAGGCTTCATTAACCTAGGAAGATCTCTTACTACTTGAGTAGAACTTATCTTGATAATGTTGTCAAAGTTTACATGACACAACATCCTATGCAAAAACCAACTTTCATCTATTTAAGCAATTAAGCAACTTCCACTAGCAATATTCAAGTGAAAAATATTACCTTTAGTTTGCACATGAGTAGCAATCATGTTTCTGGAACTCCCACGAATCTTGTATTTTCCATTGTTGAACTGCAGATCATATCCCTTGTGTACCATTTTTCCAACACTTAATAAGTTATTCTTTAGTCCTTCAACATAGAGAACATCATTAGTATTTTCCTTACCACCAAGGCTAATAGAACCTCTTCCATGAATCACAAAAGCATTGTTATCTCCAAATCTTACAACCCTATCATCATACTTCTCTAGACTCACAAACTTTCTTTTATCACTGGTCATATGATGTGAGCATCCACTATCAACGACCCACTCATCTTTCTCCTCAACTCAGGCTACAAGAGCTTTCTTATCTTCAGTAGATTCAATAGGCACATATTTATTTTAATGGGTAGAAATGAAATCCCATTTGTCTTCATTTCCATTATCTTTATCAGTCTCATCATCAGTTATTGCTTCTTCGAAAAAGTAGCATTTCTTTTGGAATCTAGGTTTTCTAGGCTTAGACCTAGGAACTCTTTCAGGACATCTTGATACAAAATGACCTATCTTACTACATGAAAAACATTTAATAGGAAATACATGTTCATACTTACCTTTTCCTCTTCCTTCTTGCTTTGTAATCAGTGCTTCCAATTCTTGTAATTCTCTTTCTTTGTCTTCAAGTTCTTTCAGTTCTTCATCATATTTAGATATCTTTCTGGAGCTCTCTCCCAAACTGTATCTTTTCCAATAACTTCCAGATAGTAGCTTTGAATGAAGATTCAATTTTTTGTGTAGATTCACCAAATTCACTTATTTTAGAAGCAACAAGCTTCCCTATCAGTGTATCTCTTGTCATCTTGTTTATAGACATAAATTCCTCAATAGCATCAACCTTCATTTTGTAAGGAGGCAAGTATCTGAGTATCTTAGCCACAATTTCATCCTCACTCACTAAACCACCGACACATTTAATACCTAGCACTATTTCATTTACTGTCTGCATAAAAGAAGTAATATTTTCATCTTCACCCATCTTCAGATTCCCTTACTTTCCTTTTAAGCTTTATATCTTAGCCATATTTACCTATGTATCTCCTTCATACAAATTTTCTAGCTTCATCTAGATCTCATGAGCTGTTTGCAAACCTATCACATTAGCCATCTCCAAATCTATTCAAGCGCTCACCAATGCTTCCATAGCTCTGGTATTACTTTCAACATCTTTGATCTCATCAGTAGAGGAGGGACCATTCTGAGGAATAGTATATTGATCTCTTGTAATCTTCCAATAAGCATCACCAATGCACTGCAGGTGAAATTTCATCCTGACTTTCCACAGTGAGTAGTTGGTGCCATCAAATCTAAGATTGTCCTTCTTGAATGTTGCCATCCTGGATCACCTCAATCTGTTAGACTTCTTCAGAGGAACTAGCTCTAATACCAATTGTTGGAAAAACAAGGACAGACAACTGAGAGGGGGGGTGAATCAGTTGTCACAAAAATTTAAACTTTTTCTAACTTAACTTATCCTTGATCTCAGATCTGATTAATGAATAATTAACCATTAGTAATTAACACAACAGAGAGACATAGAACACTAAGATTTTTTCTATGGAAACCTTGTTAAGGGAAAACCCATGGTGGATGTTAGTCCACAAGATTATACCCTGCTAAAAGTATAATGAAAAACAATAATGAGAATGCACATGCATTCTAGCACACTGCCTAGAGCTCACTTCTCAATTAAAAAGGGAGCTCACTACCACAAAGTTGGATTAAAAATCCAGAGGGTATGAAATAAGAAAATAGCTTTTGCTCAAGCCTAATTATACTTCGAATTAAGCTCAACACTTCTTCACACTCTGCTCAGTAATGATATTTAGAAATACACACATAGGAGCACATGAAGCATACTTTCCACTGATTACATAATCACTCTTATATATCCGCTATAGGAGATTTCATCACACCTTAGTCGGCTAGGAAAAAAAATTATATTTTCAATGTCAGCCCAAATTTACAATTATATTTTCAATGTAGATCCACCAAGGTTGGCCACAACATAGTGGAGACCCAAATTAACATCTCCAATATGAAAAGACTTTAATTAATTTCACCACAAAGATCCACAACATGCTACCACCAACATGTGGGCCAAGAACATGAAAAATTGAACATGCACAAGAAAGATATTTAACCATGAGCTATTTGAATAATTTGGACATACCACACAGATAGAGAATGAACTAGAAACATATAACACCAAGAAACAACAGAGAAGCATCCACAACAACTGAGATAACCAAATTCACACAATCTTCATTCAGGAACACTAACAAAGACCAACAAAACACTATCAGACCATAACATACTCAAAACTTCACATGGACCTTTGAAAATTTTGGTAGATGATCTAAAAATACTCAAAAATAAACCCTTTAATCCACATCAACTAATAGTTTATGTACAAAACAAAACGCCTTCATGACCTATATAGTTCTGCTAGGAACCTAGAACACTTTTTCTTATAATTTTCTCAATATCCTTGACATATACATCAATAGATACACCAAATTCTAATAGTGTTTAGATTAATGGCAACCACATAAAAAAAACACATCCACAACATCCAAGAAACTCCCAACACAAAGGATAGGCCATAGAGCTAGGGGTTGAAATTTCATCACTGATGAGACCGATGAACAACTAGATGCATCCACAATAGGAGATGACTATTGATGGAACAAGCAACGTGGCAGGATCTTGAGGATTTCACATAAAACGAAAAGGAAAGTAGTGAAAGAAGTGGAGAACCATTGATGAAGTTTTAAAATAGGATGATACAATGGACTAAGGTTCATTGCATGAATACTTTCATCATTGATTGTACCCTAAAATTTGGGGAAGATTGGTGATGAGAGATGAAACATATAAGGAAATATTCTCTCTAGAAAAAAAATTGGTCTTCTATACTTCACTGATATTAATGAAAAAGCATGGATTAGGTTGGCGATACATGCTAATTGTCAAATTACATATGATTTATCAAGATTGAAGAAGAATGTGGTAGCATTTGAGATAGCATTGTTGTTTTCTAGTAGCAAGTTGCTAATGGTCAAAACTTGATGCTCATGGCCACCTTAGATGAAATTTTAATTGTTCTATGATCAACAACCTAGATTCAAAACTAAACTAATAAGTTATCAATTTGCTTGCATAGGAATTTATTGAATCATTAACTCTACATGCTCCAATTGTCTATTTAATGCAGGTTGATTGCTATTCATTTCCACCATTTTTCCAGTCTACAGTGAATGTAAGATGAAGTGTGAAGAGGAGTGAGAGGTTGTTTGTTTGTCTTGAGTAGGTTGGTTTCAAATTAGGTTCTCTAGTCTGGTTAGGAATTTCTCTAATAAGTTGGTTACAATTATTTGGGTTGTAAGTGTGTCTCCCTATAGCTTTGGTTCAAATTGTTAGATTTTGTTTGCTTTGAAAATGGGGAAAACTGGTGTGACAATTCAGTCTATTAGAAGGTCTAGCTGACTCAATATATTTGAGTATCACAAGGATATAACTGAGCAGGAAGCCTAGGGTTCTCTTGAGATTGCAAAGGTTAAAAGGAGGGCTAGAGGTCATAATAATAATTCAATTGTGCATAGTACGTACAACTTGAGAAATAGAACCCTTTTGGGAGAAGTGGTCAAGTTCAAAGGAAAGGAACTAGCTCAGCCAGTGAAGAAGGCTAGGAAAAATGAGAAAAGTCATAGGGCCTTCCTAGGAAAACACAATTCTCCTATTGTGATTTCTGATACTCCTTTGGATATTGAAGGTTATACTGATTTAGAATATGGCCAATACCTTCGAGCTCTGCTGCCATATGGGAGCTCCGACGACAATGTGGTGATGATCCCTCTAATTTCATCTAGCACAAGGAGTAGTCAAGCATTCTCTAATGCTAATGAATCTGAATAGGGTCACCACCTTTTTTTTTTTTTTTATGAAACCATGGTCTTTGCATAGGAGGTATTTGTTTTCATGTGTCCATGGTTTGTCTTTTACTCTTCCATGTTGATGTGGAAGTCCTCTTCCTGATATGATATGGAATCTTTTTTGTCTTAACAATGAACATGGTAACAATGACAAATGGTATCTTGCACATGTTTTTTGCATTTTTTTCCTCCCCTATTCCCAAATGATTGCATAAGAAACCACCTAGGGAGTTCTTCAAGGAGTTAGTTGAAATTAGGTTTTTGAAATTAACTGAAAGGAAAATGAAATTGTAATTCAGTTGGGTGCTTGGTGCTCCCCTATTTGTAAAGGGGATTTCATGGTTGATGTTAAGGGAGAGTTCATAATTTTGAGTCCAAAATAGGTCTTAAGTGAATGCTATTCTCTTAGAGAAAATAGAATGTAAATAGATATTTTAGTAGATATATCAGAAGAAACTCTAGGGTGAAAGTTATACTATATACAGATCTTAAATATGGTTTTATAAAGGAATATCATAAATGAAGAAGAATTTTAGTTCTAAAATGTTGCTCTCCTATGTATTTCCTCTGAAGTTATGAATGAAGTTGTTAATTATGAGTTCATTTGTCTTTTTTAATTTTCATCAAATGAATGAGCTTGTTTTATGCTTTAGTTCAATGAGTAGATTAAATGCTAAAATAAGGTCATTAGTTTGTGAGAAAAAGATATAGGATTTAGTAAGGAAGCGATATTGTGAAACATTGTCAGTTAGATGTTACAAAGTGGCATTCTAATAGTGCATTAATTTCTGACATTCAATCAGAATTGTATTACTGATTGATTACAAGTTATGACTCTACTTCTCCCTTAGATAAGGCAATGATTGTTTTATTAGTTTATCTTATGACCAGTTGAGCTAGTAATGAATTTGGTCTAGGATTCAAGATGAAGATAGATTCATAAAATACTCTAAACTACATTGCCCTAACTTTAAGTATATAAACACATTCCCTGAAACTAGTAACACTTCCACCTAAGGTTTATCAAGCTTTTGATGAGGTGAGTTTTTTGAGGTAGTGCATCTTTGTGAGGAAATACTCATGACTTAAAGTGAGATATTATGAGCATGCATAGGATTACCCTCTTGGGTTCTACAGAGCCCTAAGAGAAGAAGTGAAGTACTAATTACTTTACTTAAGTGTTGGCCAATCCTCAACCTTGATGATGATTGAATTGTGGAAAATTCATAGGTAAGGAATGAGTTTAAGTTTGGTTGTAAAAAAGTAACCAACAGAAATGGAAACTCTACTCGGGAGGACTTTGAAATTTGGTTGCAGACTATCTTGTTAAAGAGTCATTGAAATCTTGAATTATTATTTGTAACCAGAGGTTGAAAATTATGAATCCCATTTTCCCATCCGAGTCACCAACAAAAATGATGACTCTACTGGGGAACAACTTTGTATCTCTAGTGCAAAATTTTTGAAGACCATTTGGAAGGAGTCAAAAAAGAGTGAACATCTAGTTCAAATGTTGAAGAAGTTCCAGTTCTACAAATTGATTTGTAGCAGCTCCAAATTCAAAATATGGTGAAGTGACTCTACTAGAAGAACTTAGAGAAAGATATCCTTACTCCAAAGGTTTTCCTCTTGGTGAAGAGGTGGAACCTCTACTCTACGATTTATATATATAAAGGGCTGATGTTTGTTATTGTAACCTAAAAGTGCTCTACTCAAAGTTGCAGCTACTAGAGATATGAAGGTACATGTTTCTCAGTATATTTTCATTTATTGAACCTATCATATTGAATGAAATTGTTGTTCCTTTTAAAGTACTTATCTAAGTATTCACAAATGTGCTAAGTATGGATGGTTAGAAGGAAGTTGCATATCTTAGGGACTTTCCTCCACATGTATTACCATATGTTTTAGTCCCAGTTTACCACCATATTAGCAACTATCCTAGTAATCCTTCTTATTGTCATGGTTAGGATTATGCAAAATTAGTTAAACCTTGATTTGCATGCACCTATGGATTACCAAAGGGAAATAAACATTCCATTAGAAACCTTGATGCATATTTTCAAGAAGCTTCAGAAGCCTGATAATCCTCAAACAACTAAAACCCCAAAGCACAAAAACCCAAGTGTGAAAGTTGTGTTTAAAAGGGGAATTAAAGAGATGAAGAGAAGACACCTGATGGTTACACAATCCTAGTTAAGAGATAATCATACTAGATCTACTAGTCAAAATTTTGCATCTTTTTTCAATTATTTTGACTCATTATTTGAGCAACTAAACTTGTCATGGGTTGATTACATGGTTAAAAGTATGCCATCTTGAGTCTCTAAGAAGATGTCTAGATTTAATGGATACAATGTGTGTGAAGGAGATGTATACGTCCAAATTTTTTATAGCTTCATGGTGCAACATTCATTTGGAGATTAGGATATGTGGATGAGGTTTTTTGTTAGATCTCTTGAAGCTAAAGCTAGGGACTAGTATTTAAGTTTTCCTGAGAAGTCTTTCTCCTATTCGAATAAACTAGTGGATGCTTATAGAGAAGAATTTGCAAAAGAACCTTCTGACCTTATCACAAGGTTAAAGAAGCTTAAAAATATAAGATGAAGAGTCAAGCATTACTTTCAATCACATATTTTCTATTTCTCTTTCATTAATCCCTAAAAATTTCAGACCTAGTACCTTAGATTGTGTTCATATGTATTTTGAAGCTTTTGAGGAGGGATCTAGTGCACTATTAAAGGATTTAAAAATATTGAGTATGAAAATGGCTTATATATGTTTAGACAATATGGAAAAAATGAGGAATGGATATGTGCAAAGTTTGTTGTCTTCAATTGTTGGTAAACATGCCAATGAGATTAGCAACTATATGAATACAAATGATCAAATGTTTTCAATTTTAGATCTAGACAAGTGCATACTTGAGAAGGAAGAACTTAAGAATGATGAAATGTCTACCATTAATATTCATGATAGTGAAAGTTTTTATGTCTATCCTCGAAGGGATATAAGTAACCAATTCAATAGTGACACCCAATCCAATGATGAAATGAAGAAATATGTAGATTGTTGTCATAATAGCCCAAAAGTAAGAATGAAAAAATGGATAGCCTATTATCTATAACAAACTATGACAATGCTTTTGATATGGTTATTAACGATTCAATCTCATATGATTGGGGAAATCATGTCTGTGATCATTCCATTGAATTTTTCAAACTTTGATGATGGTGATATCATGGTATACCCTTATTTACAACTTGGTAATGCATGCAGTTCTAGTGGAAGTCAAGAAGAGGAAGTGGTTGAAAGAAGGGATCATAGTAATGGTCTACTAAGTAGTGAACAAATTTCAAATCTATTGACCACTGAATATCAAAAATATCCACATGAGTAATCCTCAGTTGTTGTGTATTACTCATATTGATTTTGACATTGATGATAACCTCCATTATTTGAGATATGATGCATGGGTATCTAATCTTCCTTCCAGTTATGAACTAGTTGGTCAACATGGTGATAATGTGGGTAATGAAAAACAACTATTTGATATTCATAATACATTGTATGATGAGCATGAAAGTGTGCAGGTTGATGCAAGTTCAGAGATCTACTTGATGGGTTAGAAACAATAGAAAACCATGAAGTTTGTGTATCTGATAAGCCAAATTTTGAGAATTTAAATGAGGATTTGGACAAGTATATATTTCCTTATTTAGATGAGCCTAGTTTTGAAACTTTTTATGTGGATATGGAGGTTTATTTCAAAGAAAAAACATATTATCTTTTTGACCCAAAATTGCTCACTTTTGAACAAGATATGAATGATGAAGATGTTGATATGTTATGTTCAGAAGATATAAAAATGAGCAAGAATGAGGATAAGTTAGAGATTCTTGATGATTCTCTACACCAGTATGTTAAGGCACAATTATAGTGTGTGCCAAAATATTAGTGTATATCTTTACATACACTTGGATATAGTTTGCATGATGTACAAAATCTTTTGATTAGTTCTTATAACTGTATCACCTTTGGTGTGCAAACTCTAATCAAATTGAGCTTGATAGTACCAACTATGTGGTAAAATATAAGTGCCGTATTTTTTAGTTGGATTAATTTTTCCTACAATGTGGTAACGTGTAAAACATTAAAGAAGGTTGTTTTCAGCTTGCTAATGTTTTAAAAGATAAATATCATAAGTTTTTGCCACATGATAATCAATATTTTAAGAGTATGTCTGATTTTTAGATGCATGGTAATTATAAATTTGTTGATAATTTTGTATATAATGGACTATTGAGAGATGCTCGCATGTTTAATCAGGAATATTGTAGTGATGTTTTTAGATTGGTTTCAATGAAGTGTAATGAGAACTTTGTCTATGATAGAGGAAAGAAGAGACCTATAGTTTTTGGTGGCCTTGGGCCATCAAATTTGGTTTGACTTGTCAAACCAGAGTAGTTGGGGGTAGAGATGATCCTCTGACTCTATCACCCAATGAAGTAGGTACCCAGTCTACTTCTTCAGAGGATTTGAATTCTTGCAATGCCCACAAGGGCCATACATCCCCAGAAAGAGCCACTGATGGAACTTTCAAAATTGTTAAAATTTTGGAGTGCCCATATTGAACCCTAAAAAGTTTTATTTCATCTCAAACCTTTGTTACATCTAGATGTAGGGTTCTTATATGGGGGTTTATGGTTTTACTCATTATAACTATTTGCAACATTCTATTCAGTCGTTGATTGCATATTGGCCATTTTTAGTAATTTTAAAAATCTTATATTTATTAATGTCGTTAAGTGACTGGTCCCTTTCACCTAGGTCTGAATTTCCTAAAATATTTGAAGGTTGAGTAGGGAGCCTTTTTGGCCTTTACATCCTTTACATTTCATGACTCAAAAGTTCTTGATCCTATTATTCTCATGTCATCCTAGGGGATCCCCTTCATTAGAAAAAATTAAATGCACGTGCTAAAAGTTTCCACTTTAGTCTTTATGGCCATCATACTATATAGCTCATCATTGATTTCTTCATAAGTACATATTTTGAGTTAGTAGCGAGCGATGAGGTGGTGTTTTCTTTGATATCACTCATCACAGATAGTTGTTAAAGATCTTAAAAATAATGTGCGATGAGTGATGTTCTTTAAGGGATCACATATCGCTAATGGCTTTTGAACCTTCAAATTTGTAATTGTGATAAGCAATGCCCCAATTTTATGTCTTATTGCTCATCGTGGATAGTCGTAAAATGATAAATTTAGGATTATAGATGAGTGATGTGATGAAATTTCCTTTATATCATGTGATCGTGGATATGTTTTAAATGCTAAGTTCCATATTAGCGATATGTGATACACAATGTAACTATGTAAATCCTCTCATCGCTAATTGCTTGGAAACTGTATGAGGAGAATTAGCAATGAGTGACGGCCTTAGGGATGAGTGATGGTATTATCTAAAAGGTTTTTTTTTGCTAATATGATAAGATCTTATGTGTGATGCCTTTTGTACCATTGATTTTCATGTAGGCTTACGTGTCTAAATCTAATGCCTTCATTGCATCTCCAGTCGTTGATAGGGGCCTATGTGTAAAGTTCAAATTAGTGATGCACGATGGAAGGAATGATGTGATTAAAGGATAGGCCACAGAACCAAGGGTTGAAATTTCATCGTTGATGAGGCCGATGAAGGTCAAGATACATCTACGATAGGAGATGACTATTGATGGAACAAGCAACGTGGCAGGATCCTAAGGATTTCACGTAAAGTAAAAAGGAATGCAACAAAAGAAGTAGAGAACTTTTGATGAAGTTTTAAAATAGGATGATCCAACAAACTAATCTTCATTGAATGAATACTTTCATCACTGATTGCATCCTAAAATTTGGGGAAGATTAGTGATGAGCGATGAAGCATATAAGGAAATAATCTATGTAGAAAACAAACAGGTCTTCTGTACTTCATTGGTATTAATGAAAAAGCATAGATTAGGTTGTTGATACATGCTAATTGTTAGATTACATATGATTTATCAATATTGAAGAAGAACATGGGAACATTTGAGATAGCATTGTTGTTTTCTAGAAACAAGTTACTAATGGTCAAAAAATGATGCTCGTGGCCGCCTTAGATGAGATTTTAATTGTTCTAAGATCAACAACCCAGACTCAAAGTTGAAATGATAATTTATCAATTTTCTTGCGCATGAAGTTCTTGAATCATTAACTCTAGATGTTCTAATTGTCTATTTAATGTAGGTTGATCACTATTCATTTCCACCATTTTTCCAATCTGTATTGAATGTAGGATGAAGTGTGAAGAGGAGTGAGAGGCTATTTGTTTTTCTTAAGTTGAGTATTCTTGTCCTGAGTAGCTTGGTTTCAAATTAGCTTCTCTGGTCTGGTTAGGAATTTCTCTGATAAGTTGGTTACAATTTACTAGGTTGTAAGTGTGTCTCCCTATAGCTTTGTTTCAAATTGTTAAAAAAAAATTCTCTAAAAATGGGGAAAAGTGGTGTGACAACTCATCCTATTAGGAGGTCTAGCCAACTCAATGTATTTGAGTATCATGAGGAAATAATTAAAAAAGAATCACAGGCTTCTCTTGAGATTAAAAAGGGTAAAAGGAGGGCTAGAGGTCATAAGAAGAACTAAATTGTCTAGAGTACATACAACTTGAGAAATAGAACCCTTCCAGGAGAAGTGGTCAAGTTTAAAGGCAAGGAACTGGCTCAGCTAGTGAAGAAGGCCAGGAAAAAAAGAGAAAAGTCATAGGGCTTTCCTGGGCAAACATAATTCTCCTATTGTGCTTTTTGATACTCCTTTGGATGCTGAAGGTGATACTGATTTAGAATATGGCCAGTACCTCCAGCTCTAGTGCCATATGGGAGCTCTAACAACAACGTGGTGATGATCCCTCCAATTTCATCAAGAACAATGAGCTGTCTGGAATTCTTTGATGCCGACGACTTTGAATAGGGTCACTGCCTTTTTCTTTTTTATGACACCATGGTCTTTGCATATGAGGTATTTTTTTCATGTGTCCATAGTTTTTATTTTTCTCTTCCATGTTGATGTGGAAGTCCTCCTGTTGATATGATATGGAATCTTTTTTGTTTCAAGAATGAATGCGATGATAGCGACTAATGGTATCCTACACATGTTTTATGCCTTTTGTCCTCCCCTGTTCCCAAATGATTGCGTAAGAAACCACCTGGGGAGTTCTTCAAGGAGTCGGTTGAAATTAGGTTTTTGAAATTAATTGAAATGAAAATGAAATTGTAATTCAGTCAGCTACTTGTTGCTCCCTTGCTTATAAAGGCGATTTCATGGCTGATGTTAAGGGATACTTCAAAATTGTGAGTCCAAAATAGGTCATAAGTGAATGCTATGCTTTCAGAGAAAATATAATTTAAATAGGTATTTTACTAGATATATTAGAAGAAAATCTAGGGTGAATGTTATATTGTATACAAATCTTAAATATGGTTTTACAAAGGAATATCATAAATGAAGAAGAATGTTAGTTCTAAAATGTTGCTCTCTTATGTATTTTCTCCCATGTTATGAATGAAGTTGTTAATTATGATTTCATTTGTCTTATGTCATTTGCACCAAATGAATGAGCATGTTTTATCCTTCAGTTCAATGAGTTGATTAAATGCTAAAATAAGGCCATTAGTTTGTTAGAAAAGGATATAGGATTTAGTAAGGAAGTGATATTTTGAAACATTGTGAGTTAGATGTTACAAAGTGGCATTCTAATATTCCACTAATTTCTTATGTTCAATCAGAATTGCATTACTAATTGATTACAAGTTATGACTTCGCTTGTCCCTCAGATAAGGCACTAATTTTTTTATTAGTTTATCTTATGGCCAATTGAGCTAGTAATGAATTTGGTATAGGATTCAAGATGAAGACATATTCATAAAATACTCTAAACTACATTTCCCCAACTTTAAGTATATAAACGCATTCCCTGAAACTAGTAACACTTCCACCTGAGGTCTGCCAAGCCTTTGATGAGGTGAGTTCTTTGAGGTAGTGCATCTCTGTGAGGAAATACTCATGACCTAATGTGAGATATTATGAGTATGCATAGGATTACCCCCTTGGGTTTCACGAAGCTCGAAGAGAAGAAGTGAAGTACTAATTACTTTACTTAAGTGTTGGCCAATCCTCAACCTCGATGATGATTGAGTTGTGGAAAATTCATAGGTGAGGACTGAGATTAAGTTTGGTTCTTAAAAAATAACCAACACATCGAGCCACCCATCATTCAATTTTGGTACAAATAATTTTCCCTTATTATCTCTTTCAAACACTAAGAATCATATATTTATTAAATGATTTCTCCTAGATTCATTTGATTTGATTCTAATCTCGATCATCTCCACAATCAGTTCCACTGCCTAGAAGATCAAATCTTTATTTTCATTGGTCATAGGTGTAGTTTTACCAATTAAAGTGTTTCTCTAGTGTTGGTTATAGTACAAACCCTCATTCACACTATCGTAGCCATTTTAGATATCTACTTTTGAATTATGGCCATCGATCTTCTCCTTTCGCACCATGATCCTTTGATCCTCATTCATTGAACCTTGACTGTCAAATAAGCAGTCGTTCAAATCACCATCATCAATCTTTGGGTATTCATCATGTCACTCTATCGAAGAGATATTCACTACAATCTCACTTACGTCCACCATTCTCTTTGATCTGCTACTTGCTTTTCATATGCAAGGTGTACCGATTGTCACACAACTCACAAGGATGTGAGTTGTCCATTGATCTTTTCAACACATTTAAATTACCACTGTTGAATTAACATTCTTTATATTTATGTTTTCAATCTTTTCCATCCATTGATTGTCGCCTTATGACCATTGTGCATCATTACATTGAAGAGACTTGATAACTTCTTTCTTTGATAGACTGATCTCACTTTGACATCTGCATGGGCTCACATGTCATCTATCCTCCATGTCATCACCACCTAATTCACAAAACCAATGCGAAATAGCATATTGAGAAATCAATCTTCGCCAAATGTCAAAATTTGTCACGATCCACCATCATCACCATCCTATCGAGCCCCACTTAGCATATTGCCTTATCGCTTCATTGAAGAGACATCTTCCAGACTCCTACAAATACACAAATGACACACTAATGAGATATCCATCGAGCTATTGAATAGACATCAACTCCACTCTCATCGATATGGCATTGTCATGACGATACCATTTGTTATTGTAGACAAGTGGTCCCCACACCAACGTGTCACCACATGTCACCATCCACTATCATTTTCTGCCATGTTTCATCCTTTCATTCATTTTTTTACTATACCATCGATGCACATGATCCTCAACTTTGTCACCTTTTGCTTAGTCTAGTCCTGTCAAACTCTGCAACAAGCATCATCTGATCTCCAAGGATCAATCTTCACCATTTTCTGCTAGCCTCGCATGTCTTCATTGGGCTCATTGAATTCTGATTGGGGTATGTAGAAAACTATCGTGTATACACCTACTAATGTCACCAAACATTACTTTCCTCATACGCCATTGATTCTCATCTCATCAGATCTCATTGCCATGTCCACTTTACTGGGTCCCATAGTGGGCATCCATCCTCTCATTTCCATGTCAAAGAGACATGCTTCAACGTCCTACCGAACTACTGATGTCTCACTAATGGAAACGTTATTGGATTTTCAAAGAGACAATCATGAAACTCCCTTTGTCCTACATCTCTCTCTCTGATCAAGCACATATCAAACTATCAAAGAAACATTTGAACAGGTCTCACTGATGAACATCAGTCATGCCGATGAAGGACATTAATGATGTCACTTGTCCACCTCATCGCCATGTCACTACATCACAATCCATAAGAAGGATGTGAATTACAATTTATAAATTCTTGTCATGCCACATGTCAACTTTGTCATTTTCTATCATCTCATCATTATGGATGGGTCCAACTTTGAGTGTTTCCTTCCTCCTTATCTCTCCATCGCCAAGTTGCTAAAAACTGGAACATTAGAACCTCTTCTAGGAGGTTACTAAGTTATGAAAACCTATGACACAAGGACATATAGATATCAAACCATCGAAGAGACTCCAAGACAAGTCCCGCTAAAATTAACTTGTCATGCCAATGAAGCTTAACCTGCTTTCTACATCTCCATATTGAAGAGACATCTCCCATTCTTTCGCTAATCACAGATTGTCACGTCGATAAGGTGACCTTCGGGCCAATAGAGAAAATCATGTTTTATTCTTGCTGATATTGAACTATCACCCTAACCCACTAGATATGTATAACCTTGAGCACTAGGTAGAGGGATAGGTCACCCTCATGATTTCAACAACATAAGTTGTAACTTATGTGACTAGTTACCTGCTATTGATAGTCAACTTCAAAATAGAAGAACATATTGAGGATGCCATGACTCTAAACCTATTAGGGTTTAAGAGATAAACCTTAAAACACTTGAAATTAGAAATAATTCATTCTTGGGTGCATCCTTCACTTTCTCAACTTGCAGAGCACATCACTAAAATACACTCAAAAAACACATATCAAATCTACATCCTATTTACACCTTTTACTTTTGGAAGAACCCTCTAC
>VDFB02137365.1:24338080-24566266 GCA_007258455.2 Sequoia sempervirens | reverse complement strand
TTAATTTATATAAAACTATCTACATGTACATGACTCAAGTATTTGTATTTAAAAGTATTCCACACATGTGTGTAGGTTGAATTTGCATTCTCTCCTTTTTGTTTCAAAGTATTGGATAAATGTTATGATGGCTTAACGATACAAAAAGGGATAATAAATCAATTTTAACTATTAATGTACACGCAATATCAATATATATAATCAAAACATGTATTTAAATATAATTTCACTAATAATTACCTATATTTACCAAGTATTACATGTTTTCTAGGTTGAATCTGCATGAACTCTCCTTTTTGTGATGATGGATTAAGGATATATAAATGGACAATTTAAATCAATTTCAACTAATAACAAACTTCAGCAATATCAAAACATCTATTTAATCTATTTAGAAGGACAATATAAAACTAAAACTATATTTACCTGCATTTACTTATTCCATTGTACCATCCACATCCTCTCTTTTTTACAATGCATCTATGATTGTCTCATGCTCTTCCATATAAATTGTCCCTAGCACTTTATTTGTAGGTCTACCATGATACTGATCTAGTTTTATATTTGTTTCCACCACCAAATGTGAATAGTGTATAATCTTTTTATGTGTTCCATAATCTTCGAATGCAAGAAAACCATTCTTCTTTTTTAGGTATTTTTGTAGCCAAGTGCCAACAACCACCACCAGTTCTATTGGAAAACCTGATAACCATCATCAAATAAGTTCCCAAATTTTTCTTAAGGGGATCAAAGACTTGTTCTAAAAATTTTCTTAAGGGGATCAAAAAATTGTTATCAAAATTTTCTTAAGGGTATGTCTTAAGGGGATCGTCATACCTATTGGATAATGATAGCCATCATCATCTTCTCAAGGTGATATTAACTTATGTTTAGTCTCCACACAATGGGCCAACCAATATTCTGTTTCCTCTTCATCCCCTCAAGTGCAACAATAGCATACACATGTCCTGCAAACAAAATTTGATTTAATAACTTGCACGTATCCATTTAAATAATTTAGTATTACAAAATAACTTAATAAAGTGAAATAAAATGAAATAAATTGAATTAAATTTCCTTCTTGTACAAGGTCTAAAACACAGTCATAGTCTTCAGATGCAAACACTTGATCATTTTCTTCAAAAAAAAATTCATATTGATTGTGTGCTTGTACAGGTGTTAATGATCTTAGCTCCCACTCTTCAACCAATTATGTATTTTCACATGCTTTCCAATCTCCTGAGATACAAAACTGACAAAAACAAGCAAGCTCCCTTGTCTAGATAATCCACGTGCTTGCTATTGAACTCTTAAATGAATTCCATTTAGTTGATCCACTGATTATCTCATAGTTAATTCTAGGTAGAATGTTCTCTTCTTTAGCAAACCAAAAGAATCAGAAAATTTTAGATTACTCACTTGAACTAGGTGTAGATAATCTTGTATTGCACCAATCCACAATCCCATGTGCATCTTTAAATTTTACTACATCCTAAAATTTCAATTGTTCTCTAGCAAGAATTATTTTGACACACACACTAGCTCCATCATGTTCTCCTTTACCACGCCAAGCTTCAAAAAAACTCCATATATGTTGGACATTAAGTTCCTTGTCAACTCTACTTAACCAATAGAACACTTGAGCATTCTTGAACTTCCCCATACAATTATTTGACCATATGAGGTGTGTTTTCATCTAGATTCCTCTTTCTCTTAAATTTCTATAAAATATATTGAAACAATATTGAAAAAACTCTTATGAGTGTAACCGGTTCTCACCCAAATAGAAATGGTACTCCCTCAAAAAAATTCTATCATCATCTATGCTATCATCTACATGTCTATAAACAATATGGAAAAACATAGTTACTTGCACTGAATTATAATACTGTGATTGAATTTCCTCTTCTAGAGCTAGAGTATAATTTTGTATAAAATCAACCACTGATAGTATAGTACCAATTGGAAATGTGTTTCTACATTCATGAAATTGGCCATCAATCCATCAAGCATGTTAAGAGTGCATGACATATTTTGGTACAATATTATTCTTAAATTCACTTATGAATGCATGTACACTAACTTTTTTTGTAACTAGATCACAATACTTTCCTATTTTTCCATCTTTTAAAGAATATTCAACATTATGAAATCTCTTAACATCTACTAATCGCTGTCCAAAATCATTATAAACACTTTCATGCATAGAAATTCTTAAGAATGAAATATTTCCACAACAAGTGCATTGTCTAGAAATACAAGAACTTAAATAAAATAATTTACAATTAGATCTTTCACAAAAAAAACTTGATATAAAATCCCATATTGTTTCAGGTGGCATATTAATACCACATTCCTGCATAATCATTTTAGTATGCAAAGTACAACATATATATCAAAAAACATTAGAAAAATAACGAAATTGAACATGTTTTACAAAAACAAGATATTTGTTGCTTAGTAATTTATACATACCAAGGTTTACATTTTTCAAAAGACCTTGAATTATTTTAATATTACCAGGTAACACTAAATCACCATAAATGTTTTTATAAAATTTAGTTTGTGTTATATCTTGATGGAACTTGCAAATTTTTTATGTTGCATCTCAAAATCTGGTCACATTTTTGGTTGATACCTGAAGGGTTAGAGTTTATTTTCTTAGTACTGTTGAAGGGTTCTATTTCATTTTTGACTTCCTATTGCCTTTTTCCAGTCACATTAAAATGTCTTATGCCATTCACAGTCATCAGGTAAGGGTATGTGTAGGATCATCATGGAAAAAACTAGGCCGTTAAGTGGCGAAAAATTCAGAAAAATCAGAGTTAGACAACTTGACATAAAAATTTGAATAAGTTATCTATAATATTTCAAAAATATGTAAGAATAGAATCTGTAGAAAATTGAATGTAGTTTCTAAACTACTAGGTTTATTTTATAAAAATAAAATATATTTGGTGAAAAGGAATTTGAAATTTTAATGTAGTAGTACTTAAATTTAGAATAAGTAGATGCAATGCGACCACCTAACCACAATAAAATATTAATATTTTTTTTATAAGATTTTAGATATGTAGAAGGACTCATGTCTTAGGTAGCGATGTATATTTTTTTTGTAATTTTTTTTTCGAGTAAATAATTTATTATAACTTTTTATTACAACTATTAAAAAAAATTGTAATAATAGAGCCAACCTTGGCCAAACTACATGAAATTCATTTTTTTAAATACTATAGTATTTTAAAACATAGAATGTGATGCATGTTTCAGATTCAAAAAATGGAAATTACCATTTGAAAGCTATAGATGTTTTGCCAAATCAGCCTATAATCAAGACTTTGAGTAGTAATTCAAATAGAAAATGAATAATAATTATTTATTAAATTAAAAGTAAAGAATGATTTATATTGGTGGAAAGCTGGGAATTTCCTTTAGAAACCCTTTTTGTTTCATCAATTTTGGGTAAAAAAAAAGTCGTCAGCCACATGGGCCATCATATCACTTACATATCACCACTTTGTGGCCCATCATGATCCTGCACATACCCGTAACTAGTCCCCCATGCCTAGGTATGAATTTCTTATTTTTATAAGGTTAGGTAAAGAGCCTTTTTGGCCTTTACATCCTTTTCATTTTGACTTAGATTCTTTCAAGCCCTTTCTTTCATGTCATCCTATAGGGTCCCCTTCATTAGAATAACTTATGAGCATGTGCTTAGAATATTTTACTTAAGTCTCGTTAGCCATCTCTCTTTGTCACTCATCACAAATTACTTCTAGAGTGTATGTTTCAAATTGGAGATAAGCGATGAGAGGTATCTCTTTGTTTTTCTCTCATCACAGATAGCTTTTGGAGCTCCCATTATCAATGCAAAATGAGCAATGCTCTTTGCTTCTCTTTGTATCATTGAGGTATTGCCTATCGCTAATGGTATTTGAGCCTTGAGTATTGTAATAGGGATAAGTGATGGCCTCCGATCTTATGTTCTTTATTTCATCGTTCATTGTGGATGGTTATGGAAAGGTAAGTTTTCAAGAAGTGATGAGCAATATGATGGATCTCCCATGAATAGTGTATCACATATTTGTTTTGAGTGCTCAGTTCTATATTAGCGATACACGATGCACGTATTAAATATCATTTTTTAGATCTCTCATTGCTAATTGCTTTCAAACTATATGAGGAGAATTAGCGATGAGCGATGGTCTTATGATTTTATATTATATCACTCATTGCATATTCATTCCAAAGCTTAAGTTTCAAAATAGCGATGAGCGATGAAGTTATCTATTCAAAGTTTCTTTTGCTAATTTGAAAATATCTTATGTGCAATGTCTTTTGTAGCGTTGATTTTCATGCAGGTGTATGTTTCTTAACCTAATCTCTTTATTGTATCTCCTGTCACTCATAGGATTCAAGGTGAGAAGTTTAAATTAGTGATGTGTGATGGGAAAATGAATGTGATTGAAGATGGGCCATAGATCCAAGGACTGATATTTCATCGCATGGATGCTTGCATCATTGATAGAGCTAGTGAAGGATGAGATATATCAGTGATAAGCAACAACTATTAGATGAAAAGGAAACATGGTAGAATCTTGAGGACATCATATAAATCAATGAAGAAAGTAGCAAGGTGAATTGATAGCCATTGATATAGTTTTCAAATAGAGTGATCAACAGTTGGGGTTTGAACGTGAACGACTAATTGTCAGTTTGCTCGTCTGAACTTACTATCAAACATTAGTGGTGGTATGCCTATCTCTTGGCAATAAAATAAAGTAGATACCTGGTTGGTCATGCATTTAGATTCTCTAAGAATCAGAAAGGAATACCAGAAGTTGAAGAAATTGTGTGTGAAGCTCCAATAAATACAAGTGTAGCAATCATTCGCCTGGGTAAGAAAACTTTATATGTTATTCTAGCTAAAGTACTAAGGTGAAATACCTTAGAAATATGATAGATAATAGAGGATATTGTTTTCTTGTCTATTGATGATAGCTTCAATTTAGTGATAAGTGCTAGGTCAAATTTGAGTATATATTTTTGCATTGTATGTAGTTCCTTGTGTTCTCATACTTGGAATGTGTTTCTTTTCAACTATAAGAAATTATAAACCCTAGTTATCCTACATTGCAAGCATGAGTGAGACAAAGCCTAGTGAATATATTATTAGGCTAGAGAGGAAACCAAAAAAAAAAGGTTTAAACAACTTAAAACTCAGGATGTTTCATTTGAAGTTAAGACAAAACCAGCTATAGTATCTAACCCTTCACCGAGCACTCCTACAATGTCTAGTAGGTCCAAAAGTGCAAAGAAAGAAATGGAAAGGTTTACGCATGAAGCATCTGGATATGTAAAGGAAGGATGTCTAGAGATGGAAAGGAAGAAGGGTCATGAATTGGCAAGAGAACTATAGGTCAAGTTGTTATGACCACCAGGTTAATTCATAGTGTTGGTGAAATTGACAAAAAGGCTTAGCCTGAGAGTGGGTGGTAGCTTTTCCAATATTTTTTTAATAGGAAGTATTCTAGTAAGCCTGCATGTTATTTATGGGGGTTGAATCTTGGAAAGCTTGTGGTGCTAAATGTGTTTGTAGAGGTTGAATTGATGATAGAACTATCCATGCATTATCATCCCATTGACAAAACAATCAGAATTGAAAATGGTGATGTCATCCTAGAAGTGACAAAGGACAAAATGGTGGAAGTATTTTGGTTAAATCCCAATTATAATATAAACTTTAGGCGTGTTGAGTTATATGTTGAATATGAGACTAACAAATTTGCATATAGAAATAGACCGCTTCTTCAGCATAGAAAGAGTAAGGAGAAATTCCTCCCTAAGGATGTTGAGCCTTTTGAGTGTTAGGAGTTTGTGGATTATTTCAAGAACACTTACTATTGCTTCAATCAAGTATTGGTTTGAAATTTTGAGGTAAGGATATTCCTCAACTTATTGGTGATGGTGGCAGATATACAAGGTCATAATCAGAACATTGGATTTGATTATGCCAACTATGTTGATGATCAAATACATGGGGATTTCCTCAATTTGAAGAAGGAGGTTCTCCCTTTACATTTCCCTCATTATTCTCTGCTAATGCATATGCTCTTATTTGAGGTTTATTATGGCTGGAAAAGAATTTTGGAATTGCGATTAAGGGACAATGAAAATAATGTTTTTCCAGTACAATGTGGACACACATTTGGCATCAGGACTGTTCCAGTTCCAATTCTTTTATTTTTCCTAATGTTATAAGATATGGTATCCTAGAAGCATTGGGTGTAGCACCTATTCATAGGATTTCTCCATAAATAAGAAGTATCATGGACCCAAGAGATATATCAGGATCTAAAGAAACACATAATTGGGCAAATTGGTTTCTTCATTCAGAATATACTTTGATCAGAGCCTATGGGGCCAAGGTGGCATCTCATTGTTTGCCCCTATATGTCTATGACTGATTGGCCTTTATGGAACTCATGTGTTAGATTGATCTTATGGATTGGTAGATTAGTTTCTTTATTCATAATATACTTTGATCAGAGACTATGGGGCTAAGGTGGCACCACATTGTTTGCCCCTATATGTCTCCAATAGATTGGCCTTTATGGAACTCATGTGGTAGATTGACCTTATGGATTATGAGATGTTTAGAAAGCCCAAGAAGGGTACTATGGTGAATCCCCAGTGCACTTTTTCTTGCTTAAAAGTTACTACCCCTGAGGGGTATGAAAATTTTGGGATCATGGTAAACAATCTTACAATTCATTTTAATGAGAGTAGTATTTTTTATCCGGAAGGATTTTTGGGTGGAAGAAGAAGAGATAAAAAATTAACAATGATATGTCATGAGTTCTTATACACAAATGATGTATTCGTGAATTTGAAAAGTGATGAGGCTATCATAACTAGAAAGAAGGAATGGAAAACCATAATGAACATTGAAGAAAGTATCATAAAGAGGAATTCCTTTTATGTAAGTCCATATCACGTAATTGCAAACCCTATTTATAGAGCTTTCACTAAGCTAAGGGATTATCAAAGTGGTGATTTTAAGATGAAGGTGCAAGAGGTTGTTGATAAAGCATGGGCTCTCCTAGAACAACAACAAGTAGCTATGGATATCCCAGAGTAGCCTATAGATGTTCAAGATGTTAGGGAGGAACAAATGGTAGAACATGTGCCAGGGAATGAAGAGGTGGAAGATAAATTCCCTCTTCCTCATATTGAGGAAACCCATAGTTCAGATGTTCCCCCTGATAGAATTTTCAAATGGCAATATGATAAGGAAAGTGATGATGATCCTAGGATCAAGGAATGTGATGATTTCCTTGTTGATGATAATTTTGTGCAATCCAAAGAATTTCAAAAATTTATGATTCAACAATGGAGCAAAGAGATAAAGGAGAGACTTGAATTAGCTCGGGCTAATGTTGAGCCTTCTCATGAGGAAGAAGCTGAGAAAGAAGAGGAGGAAAAGATCAAGGATGAAATTGCAGCTATTACTCCCACTAAGGCTAGTAAAATTTTCACAAATAGTGGAATCATGTTATTAACAATATGCACTATCATTGTAGCTATAACATATGATGTAGTAAGAAGAGATCCGCATGCTTCAATATTTGAGGAGCGGTTTGAAGATAAGATGTTTGGATCCAGATATAGTCCAAAGTTGCATATTCCTACAATTTGGTCTATGACACCTAATACTGATAAACATGATGTTGCTAGGCCTATTGAAGAGGTTATTGGTTCCTTAGTGGTCAAAAGAGCCACAAATATAACTCTTGTCCAAGAAATTCAGTTAACTACTCATGCTGCAATGCTTAGTGTGGATACTACATAGATTTCTTAGAAAATGTATGATTCTTTAGTGAATGAGTACAATAAGGCCTTAGATGAGATAAATAAGATGAGGGAAACCATTTAGGATACTAAATAAAAATAGGAAATATCCCTTCCATTCTCTTCTAACTCGGATTTTTCTACATAGGATAGGGAAACCTTGGCCTTGAAAATTAAAGATTTGAATGATCAGTTGAATACTAAAAAAGAAAATGTCAAGAAGGAAAAGATTGAAACTCTTAAGGTGGAAAATGAGATATTTTAGGATGTATTGAAGCATAGGGTGACCAAATTGGTCAACAAGGCTAATGATGTTTCGGTTACCTATAAGAATATTCATGAAGCAAACACAAAGTATACGTAGGTATAAGAGGATTTCAAGAATGAATGGAATAATTGGATTACTAGGGTAAGTGCTTTAAGAGAAATGAGTCTCAGAATGAAGGAGGATCCTGAGGAACCTACTAATATTCTTGAAATCTTGAAAATCATTGACTCAATTAATAAGATAACTACATTCCATGGAAATTTAGGTCTACAACTCCAAAGTAAGATGAAAATATTTAAAGAAATGGAGGATCATGGTATTCCTTGGATACTGAGTCCAAAAGGTGAGTTACAACCATTTGAAACCTGGAAGGAAGATTTGGGAGGACTGCTTGCAACAACTATGATGGCATGGACTATCACTGACTACATCCTATTGAATCCAAATATTGATACCTTGGTGGAGATTGAAAAAAAAAGGACATTTTTGTAAAAGAAGCCAGGGTCCTAATTGATGCTAAATACTCTCAGTATAATGCTAAGGTGCAAGGTTTATTGAATGTGAAGTGGCCAACTAAAGAAGAGTATAATACCTAGTTGGAAAAATACACTGAATGAATCTGTGTGGGGATTGATAATGAACAACGAAAATAATGGATAGGATAAAAACAATACATAGCCTAGATATAGTGCAAATTAGGCTTTTGATAAAACATTACAAAATATTGTTCTCTCCTGAATTGGAAATGGGTGGCACATAGTACTAAATGGATAAAATATTTTTTTCTTTTTATCTACTTTCCTTATCTTTTTTTTTAAGTTTTTTTGTTTGGCTTTCCCATGGTGGGAATTTTTTGACCATGTGGGGAATTTTTTGAAGTTGTTGTAACAAACAAGTGATTCCTTTTTGAGATGGGACATGTTTTCTACAACGAGTTGAGGTTGATTTTGCCTCATGTTTATTCTCACCACCTAAAGACTCAAGTGTAACTGAAAAAGGAATATTTGTTGCAGCAATCCAATGAAGTGTTGACATGTGTGCTTCTTGGCCTGAGGCTTATTTTTCCCTTTCATCTTTATAAGAAAGAATTCAGGGCCAGAAGTAGGAGTTAGTTGAAAATTTGAGTTAACATTGTGAAATTGTAAGAGAAATACATAACATGTTTTGTGTCTTGTCTTAACTTCAGAGTTTATTATCATGTATGTAATATTGATAATAGTATAGCAACTACAATATAGAGTAATACCAATTTCATGGCTATTTTCTCTCCTTGTATGTGTTTTATGAGTTATGAATGAAATGAATCAAGGACTCTTTTGTTTGTCTATGTTTCTCCTCAATGGATGTTTAATTTCATGTTTTCCTATTAGTTTAATGAATTAATATAAGTGCTGGGGTGAGATTAATAACTCATAAGAATTTGGTGCTAGCATGGTTATAAGCAGTAATGATCATGAATTTCATAGAGGAATGTTGTAATGCAGGGTTTGTCAAGACTGTAAATGATATTGTTTAAGTTGTTATCAAGTCATATAGGTCGATATTGACTCTATGCTTGGGATAACAGCACTGGTTTGTACAATAACTCATGGTTTTGTTTATATGTTAATTCATTGGATAATCACTTTTAATTTACAAATTCTCAAATGGATATCACCATTGTTGTTTTGTGTTGAATTTTTTCCTTCTCATGCTCCAAGTATAATACATTGATAAATAAGTTGCTAACTTGTTTGATGTACTATGTTGTTGAGTAGTTTTATGATAAGTAAATGTTATTTATAGTGTATTTAGTTATAACTATGTTAATTCTTGAGTATACATTGTGGGATTGCCCTCTTGGATTTCACAAATCCCAAAGTGTAGGAGTATAATTCTTGCATGTTTTTCTCATTCATTGGCCAATCCATTTGGAGTACTGATTATTGGAAATGGAAAATTTCATAGGTATTTTGGACATCAATTTGGTTCTTAAAAAATAACCAATAGACTGGCAACTTTGCTAGGGAGAGCTAAGTCCAAAGTCTCTAGTTCAGATCTGGTATAGTCAAAGACAGTTGTTTTGTTATAGTATTCTTTACGATTTGAAGAATAATCAATTTAAATTTTGTTGCATTGGTCCCATCATACTCAATCTTATACGTCAAGTCTTGTTTCATTCTACCACTTTGTGTCTGGTTATGTTTAAATTTACTTCTAAAGTTACAATTACAAAATCAAAGTGAAATCACTTTCTATTTCCTAGCATTCTGGGTGGCGACTCTAAATTCTCTAATACCAGTTTAAAGATCAGTTCTCAAAAGGAAAGTAAGAAGAAATATTTTGCAATATTTTATGCCATGAGGAAGACCAAATGTAATGTGAAGAAGCACCCTGAGTAGAAGGAAGAATCTGAGCCTGTGAAAGAGAAGCAATCTGAATGGGTCAAGAAAAGTTCTGAATCAAGTAAGTCTATTGATTCCCCTATTGATGCATATCCTACTTTCAACACTGATGTAAGAAGTGCTAGTATCAATAAAGCGGCACATGAAGTTGATGTTGGAAAAAAGAAACACTGAGAGGAGGGGTGAATTAGTGTTTTGTAGAAATTAACTTTATTATTCTAATCATTAACCCACTTTAAGCATTCAACCAAAAGAAATATGCAGAAAAAAAGAAAATAACCATAACACAAGGATTTTTCCGTGGAAACCTTGTTAGGGGAAAAACCATAGTGGATGACCAATCCACAATATAATATGAGTATACTCAAAAAGAAGTTTACAATATAGGAATGCACTTGCATTCAGGCTCACTACTTAGAGCTCACTTCTCAAAATAGGAAGGCACACTGCCTTACAAAGATTTGGACTAGATCCAAGAGAATGAACTAAAAGAATAGCATCTACAAATGCTTGATTACAATTCCGGTTAGGCTCAATTGTTGATGTTTTGTCATTCTCGTCACGGCGAACTTCTACTCTGCTCTGCTTTGATTCACACAACAAAATCTTTATGCTGCAGCTTGAGTGAAAGCGTGCATAAAATCCTCTAACACTCTTTTGATATTTGCAATACACATCAACACACTGTGCATACACATAAAAATGATATAATAGATCATACTTATATATCTGCGACTAACAATTTAATTGCACCAAGTCGACTTTTAATAAAAATTAAAAGTACTAGCAACTGTCAGCTGAAATCTTAAGAATTATCCAATGCACATCCACAACGGTCGACCACAACTTAGCTCAGAACCAAAACATAATGATCAAACACAAAAATATTTGAATAAATATTTATTGAATATCCACACCACATTTTATCAATTGGCCCAAATACTAATAAATATAAAGTATCAACGGATCTCAAATTTACACTGACTAGTAGGAGCACTAAATTTTGGATAACCTGAGAATACACTAATTAATACATGAGATCCACAACTCAAAATAACAATTAGAAATCGTGAATTGTTGAACAAATTGCCGAGATGCTCTATTCTTCCTCATGGCTATCTCAACTGGCTACTGGGTAGCGAGCAAATGAGTGTCATCACGGATCCTAATGCTTGACTAGGTTGCCATCAGCTGACAACACCAAAGCATGGTGTAGTGTCTCTTTCCAACAATCTCCCCTTTGGAATTAATGGCAACACTTAGTGAAAAATGACTAAGTGTCGGATCAAAACCAACATGAATTACACTGCCACTTGAAAAATTCAAAAGGAAACTTCAATGTTGACTCAGAAAAGAAACTCCCCCTACAATGACCACATTTTTCACTGTACACTTCTCCCCCTTTGACATCAATGGAAAAAACTAGGGAAACCAAAACAAAATTCCAAAACTGTATAGGCATGAATTGTAACTTACAAAATTTTGAAAATATCTACAAAATCTTGCTTCAACACTCTTAAATTTTCGTTGCAAATCTTTTTGAGACTTTCCAAAACTATAATGTGACCACACATTAAAGAAGATTGATCTTCTACATATTCAAGATTCTCTGGGTCACTAACTACCACAACAGCTTTCACTTCCTTCAAAGAACTCACCATTATCTCAATCCTTAGACTAATTAGTCCTCTAAGTTCACTTACTCTCCCAACAATCCTATCATTTTCATTCTTCAAGCATCTTATTTTTTTCAAGTAGATATGTTACTTGACATTCTTGTTGAGCAACATCACCAGCTAATGGATCAAAAGTATTAGAAATGATTACCAATTGATTTTCAAGATCCTTTAGCTTTTTCTCATTACCTTCAGTAAACTTGGACAAAACCAAGCAAGACTTATAGGCCTTTCCAACTTTAAATATAGAACCTTGAATGTTCTCCATGTAATTGTCTAACAAATTCTTATCCTTAGCAATCACTTCCTTCAACCAACTAAGTCTTCTATAATTAAACTCTTTTTTCACTTTATCCTCGGTAGATTTCTCAAGAGACTCGAACTGAGTACTTACAACATTTATGAGCTTCTTTAGCTCACCAGAAGAGGAACCAAAAAAATCCTTCACATAATTAGGAATTAATTTTTGTAGAACTCCAGATGCAAGGCTTAGTAATTCACTATCCTCTATGTGAGACTTCAGAATCTTCTCACTGGCCTTAGCTTGAGCAATTGATGCGACCATCATTTGAATTGGGGATAAAGTGGATAGATTGATTAAGCTTTCATCCAATTCACGATCAAAATATTCCTAGTGTTCCATCAGAGATCTCTTCAATGCCTTGGTAGTGTCTGTTTCCTCCACTTTAATTTCCTTAACTTTCTCTTCTTCAACCTTAGGTTCTTTAGAGACTATTTCTGGATTGATTTTAGGCACTTCAACCTCTTCCTTTTTCACCTCCTTCTCCTTAGCTAATACCTCCTTAGGAACTTTAGTTTCCATAGGTGTCATTGTAGTTTCCACATTAGGAGGAATCTAAAAAATTCTCAGCATTTGCATTCACTTCCTCATTTTCTGGAACATTTTCAGTATTCATTTCCTCAACATTAATCTTATTCTTTGAAAAAAACTCTTCCATAATTTCCTTGGTTTCACCAACAACAGCATCAATTTCACCAATCATGAGTTTATTCACCCTTGTCTTGCTCTTAAATTCCTTTTTAGCTTTTTCAAGGAGTGAATTCATCTCAATTGACATTTCTAGACATAAATTTGCAAGAATTCTCTTCCTCAGATTCTCTTCTTTTGTTCTAGCACTTAATCTTCTCAACTCTAAAATATCATAAAAACTCTTTGGTAAGCTAGACATAATCTCAACAAGAACTTTATTGAAAATGTTCATATGTTTTATTGTGGCTTCTTCAAGAATTCTTTGACCTGATTTATCAAAAGTTTCATACAATTCACAGAGGGGATTAAAATTACTATCCTTGATAACTTCATTCTCAACTTCCTCAATTGACATACCAGGTTTATCAACTTTTTCCTTCTTTTCCTTTTCTTCTTTGCCAAAATATTTTCTCTTGTTTAACTTGACAGCCTGAGTTCTGGTAGCTTTCATTTCTCTCAAGACTTCTTCTTATTCTTTTTCCTCATCTTTTGAAACTGGTTCATATGTTCTTGTTCTTTCATTCTTCTTCCTTTTACCAGAAGGCTTGTCTTGAGTTGGCTTGGCTATAGGAGTGGATAAGGATGGGGAACTCCTAGTAGATCTAGTGCAGGAAGAAGATGCTCCCAAAATAGCAAACTCTATTTTTTCTTTCTCTTCTTTAGCCTCTTCTCTCTTCCTTCTCACTTCTCTCAAATTCTCTATATGTATTCCCATACTTTATGTAAAAACTTCTACCTCTTTCCTTACTCTCCTGGATATCACCAGTTTTTTCAGTTCCACATGAACCTGCATACTTTTCTCTGCATAATTTTGAAACCTCTCCTCACCCTGATCCAAAGGTGAACTCAGCAAGTGTTTTGCATACATATTCAAGATGTTCTCCTCTGCTTCGTATCCCATAGGCATGTTCCATATTGTTTTGGGATCAGTAGCTTCCATATGACATTGATCAATATCCACCATAAAGCAGATAGTATCTTTGTATTGTTCCACAATTGAAGTGGGAATTATTTCCCTAGCATGCATCATATTCTAGAAATTTTTGAAGTACCCCCAAAGGGTAGTATTTCTGACTTGACGATCACCAATTCCAAACATTATGTTCCTTATCTAAACAACTACAGGTTCATCATTTTTCCAATGTACTTTTCCAACACTCAAAACCTCATCCATGAAATAGAAATATAAATACAATAACAAATTACCTTATTTGAAAGTATTCTTCTTATCTTTCTTTATTTTACTTCGATTCTCCATCAACTAACTTCTGAGTAGCTCACACAAGTCATATTTTGCATTTTTCTTTACCATTTCATAAGCTGCATAAATGGTCGTACTAGATACAAAATTATCTCAAATAGAATGGTATATCTTGTAGCCAATGACCATTGATACAAATTGTACATCCACTTCAGAAATATCTTCTATTGTCATTTCCCTTCTATCCCATTGTGCACCTGTTGCCTCTGTAACCTTCTCATTCTTCACATATTTCAAGACTAGAAGTCTACCAGTGGAATTTAGACCTTTGATGGAACATATAGCCTCTTTTGTGATCTTGAAGGGTATATTTAACCACATGAACTTGGCATGAACACGGCTCAAAATGTATCTAACCCATTCATTTTCCTCAAATATGGGAAATTTCACAAACTGTGTGAACTTCTTCTCCTCTAGGGTTTGGTATTCTAGTTTGATAGTGAAGTCTCCTCCAAGTATATGGATTTAATACAAATTCATTATTTGTGAGGTTCCTAACTCTTCAATGTTAGCATGAATATAAGTCCTAATATCCTTAGTGTGCAAAACTCCATACGAAACAGATGAAAATGCACCGAGGGGCTTGGTCTCAATAGACTTATAGGGATGCCATTTGAATTTAGGATGGGATTTGTCCTTGAATTCGACTAATAGAGGAGTGGCCATTCTTGTAACTTCAAAAATTTACTAGTTTTTTGATAAATACCTTTTTCTCGGATCAAAGTTTGATCACAAATTCTTCTTCACACTTGAATCTCTCCACAATCTAGCAAAGTTCACTCTAGGGCTCTCCAAACTTCTTGTCTTCAAAATGTAAAGTGACAAATTAAGGATAAAAGTGGATTTTTATCATTTGCACAGCTAACCCTTTTGTCACAATAAATAGTTTTACCCTAGTTCATAAAATTACTCTATTTTCATGCACTGAGACAAATAATTCTTCTGCAGATTTTCTATCCTACATAATACCTTCTCAAATTGATTGAAAAACATCTAAAAAGCATTGATCTACATACTAGACTGGTCCACATTCTATTATCATTTTCTTGTAGGGGGTTAAGAGATTTTTCTGATAGCTCCCCCTATGCCAAAGGCCTAAGACTAATTCCTAGAGGAACTACCAAAAGTAGATTCTGGTGCTGGCACACTTCCTTCCATAGGGGGATTCTTTTTCACCCATTTCTTTTGTATTTTCCTCTTGATAACATATGTAGTAACTTTCCCTTTTTCTTTGACATCCTACTATGTATTTTTTTTTTGAACCTCTTTTGTTCTAATAGAATCTAGCAATATGGCCAATTTTTTTTTGCAATTGTAACATTCAACATTTGTTTGTTCAGACCAACTGTTCCAATGATTTTTCCTTGATTTGCATTGGTTAGCAATATACCCAAGTCTATTGCATGCATAACATCTGATACCTCTATGAAATTTATTCATCACAAATTTGCATTCACTTGACTTATGACCATACTTATAACAATTAAAGCACTAAATTAAGAATGATGGTCCACTCATGTTCATCCTACTTCTACACTAAGAAGCCATATGGTCAAATTTATTGCAAGAAAAATAATAACCATTGAATCCTTGAGCATTTGGTTGTCTTACTAGATTGCTTCTATCTCTATTCACCTGATTTCCTTACCTGAATCTCCCTTGTTCGAATTTCTTTTTTCTAGATCTGAAACTTTCTCCTTCTTCATATCCAAGACCTCACCTATCACCATCCATCCTCTAACATTTAATCAGTTCATCAAGTTTGGTTGAACTGGCTTTGAATTTCTCCTTGTACTCATTTGTAGTAGTAAGTTCATCTCTAAGATCATCAAGCTATTTCTCAAGAATTTCCTCATTATTTTTAGATTGTTCCAATTCATTGTCCAATCAGCTAAATTGCTCAGATTTTTCTTTCAAGGATTGAGCAAAATTTTCTTCATTCTTCTTTCTATCTTCAATTTCCTTGGTCATTTTCATCATGATGGATTCCATCTCACACTTAAGGGAAATATTTTCTCTGGAAAAAATTTCACACTTCTATTTTCTCCTTCAAGGCATGACTCAATTATTCATCTTCCATGCTTCTATTCTTCTGCTTAAGCTGATCACATAATTCCTTTCTTTTCTCCCTTGATTCATTGATTTTGTCTTTCAATGATTGGATGAATTTTTCTGCATTCTCAAGACTTTCCTATAGTTCTTGGTTCTCAAACTTTCACTAGTCAAGATCATCCAAGGCCACCATAAGTTGTTGAAGACTACTTGTATCCATTGAAAACACTTTCCGAGATCTCCCCAAGCTATTAGACTTCTTTCGAGGTACTAGCTTTGATACCAATTGTTGGAAACAAGCAACACTGAAGGGGGGGTGAATTAGTGTTATGCAAAAATTAACTTTATTATTCTGATCATTAACCCACTTTAAGTATTCAACCAAAAGAAATATTTAGAAATAGAAAGAAAATAACCATAACACCATAACACAAGTATTTTTACATGGAAACCTTGTTAGGAGAAAAACCACGGTGGATATCCAATCCATAATATAATCTGAGTATACTCAAAAAGAAGTTTACAATATGGGAATACACTTGCATTTAGGCTCACTTCCTAGAGCTCACTACTCAAAATAGGAAGGCACACTACCTTACAAAGGTTTGGATTAGATCCAATAGAATGAACTAAACTAATAGCATCTACAAATGCTTGATTACAGTTCTGGTTAGGCTTAGTTGTCAATCTTCTATTCTTCTGACTGATATTGAACTTTTTCTGTGCTTTGCTCTGACTCGCATAATAAAATATTTATGCACAAGTGAAACTATGCATAAAATCACTCTAACACTCTTCTAATATTCACAATACACATCAGAACACAATGCATACATAGAAAAATGATATAATAGATCACACATATATATCTACGACTAACAATTTAATCGCAACATGTCAGCTTCAATAAAACTTAAAAATATTAGCAACTGTCGACTCAAATATTAAGAATTATCCAATTTGCATCCACAATGGTCATCCACAACTTAGCTCATACCCAAAACATAATGATCAAACAAAAAAATATTCAAATAAACATTTCCTTAATATCCACACCACATTATATCAACTGAGTCGGCCCCAAAAAACTGATGAACACAAAAGTATCAACCGGATCTCCAGATTTTCACATGACTTGGTACGAGGCACTAAAATTTATGGATAACACAAGAAGTACACTGATGAACATTCCATGAGATCCAAAACCCAAAATAACAATTGGAAATATGTACATGAATTTTTGAACACCAAATTTCTAGATTCCCTATTCTTCCTTCCTATCCTCAACCTACCTGTCGGTGTGAGCAAATGGTGTCATGCAGATCCTATTACCAACTAGGGTTGCAATAAATGGCAACACCAAAGCATAATTGTAGTGTTTCTTGCCAATAGTTGAAGGGTCTAACATAGACAAAGGAAGTTTTCTATCTGAGCACATGTTTGATAGTGAGCTTAATATTTCAAGAGAAGAGGATAGGTGGGAGTTTTGGGGAAAGAATAAGAAGTTTTTAAAGCCTTTAACCCCCAAAATTCACTCAGTTTTTAATGGAAAGAATTTTAAGCCAAGAGGTGAATCTCTTGACGTAAAAGTCCACCTTTCTCTTGAAGAAGATCCTATTGACTAGCCCTATTATACTCCTACCCCAAGTGAGCCTAGAGATGTTCTAGAAAATGAGGAAGATATAGATAAAGACATGAAAGCTATATAAGAGGAAGAACTAAGGATTCAAGAAGAAGAGAAAAAAATGAAGGCATTAAAAGCAATGGAAGATAGGATTAGGGCTAAGCAGCTTGAGAGAGATGCTAGAAAAAAAAATGGAGAAAATGAGAGAAGATGTTGCTAGGTGTAAGAATTTTAAGGATAACCTTTTTAAATTTGCTTCTAAAATGACCAATGATATTCTTGAAGAAATAGTTTCAATGGGAACCTCAGCTACTGATACCTACACTACATCTATCTCAACTACTAGAGCCTCAGATCCTCTTGTTACTACTAAGAAGGCATCATTTGTAGATCATGGGAAGAAACCCATTGACCAACCTAAGAAAACTACCTTCAATACCAATACTAATACAAATAACTCATCTGCTGAAATCCCCACACACAAAGCCAAAGTTGATTCAACTCCATCTACTATACCTCCAAATCCTGAGCTATTGAGATTACAATTGCAGAATGAAAAGCTACAAGAACATTTGAAGAAACCTGAGATAATAGCTTATAATGTTGAGATGGGTAGGAAGATTTCTTTTCTAAAAATTTCCACACCCACTCTAGAGTCTTCTAGCTCTAGACATACTAATAATGAGTCACATAAAAAGAATTTTGATGAACACACTCCTAGTAGAGGTGGTGGTGGAGATCAAGGTGGTGGAGGTGGAGGAAAAAATAAGAATAATAGTACTTATTTTTAAGATGATGAAGTAAGCAAGAAAGGAGGTGGTGATGGTGAAAGTGGAAAGGGTAAAGATAGTAACCACTCTTACAACAAAAGATATGATGAGAAAAGACATGTTCATAGGGATTGACATACTAGGAGGCCACTCCAAGTAGATAGATAGCAATAATTGTGTTTCACTGGAATAGTTGGCTACCCAAACCCATTTGTTCAAGACTTCATACTTGCTCTAGTCCTATTTTCTTGTAATAATGCTTTGAGTGGTGAAGATCATCTCAAAGAATTTTCTAATATTATGGATATTTTTAGGTAGAAGCAAAAAATTTCATGATGAAGTTTTTTATGCAATCTCTCATTGAAGATTCTCGAGAGTGGTATAGAAATTTTCCTACCAAGAGCATTGGCCCTTGGGAGGAAATTCAAAAGGGGTTTTAGAGAGGAATATGGTGACAAAACTAATTCAAGTTTCTTATTGAATCAATTTAATAATATTGTTAAAGGTTCTAATGAATCTATTATTGAGTTCAATACAAGGTTCTAGAAGGCTAGGAAGAGGTTTCTTCCAAATTTACAATTGAATGATCATGTATGTTTGGTAAACTACTGCAATGCTTTTGATGCAAAAATGAGTTATCGCTTGCTATATAAGAATCCTCAATCATTGAGGGAAGCATTCAAGATGTCGGAGCATATTGAAAATATTAGTAGAGCAACTGGTAAAGTTGGTAGAAGAGATGATCCAAAACTCTTTAAAAGTTTAAAAAAGTAAGATAAGAGTTTAGGTGCTAAAGGGGGAACTCTTGAGGATAGGCTTAATTTTATGAAAACTATAAATGATAAGATAGTGAAACAAGAAAAGGTTCAACCTAAAAATTATCAAAGAAATGAAAGACCTCCTCTATTGCAAGACCACCCATATAATAAAAATTGTTATAATGGGAATCCTATTCTAAATTATTAGAGAAAGACACAGAAGAAAAGTTCCTCTAGATCCGCTGCAAAAGAATTCAGGAAATTTTGTTGAAGATACCCCTTGGTGCATGATTTTCCAAATGCCACATTCTTCTTAGAAATGTGAAGTAGCATAGATGGTTGAAGTAGAGGAAGACATGCCTAAGGCTTGTGATAAAAAAAATGAGGAGGATGTTTATGTACTTATGGTTATGGGTTATTCTGATGTTGCGGACAATGAATGCTCTTTTGATATGGATTCTTATGAAGTGGATGTAGATAATCAAAGGTAAGTTGCTAGTGCATATCATCAACAAGTTCTCTCTGATGAGGATGTTGATAGTGATGTTGAGGTTTACAATTTGGAAGCAATAGAAGATGGTGTTTCATTAAGAAGACCCTCAGAGGAGGAGAATACAAAATATACTACAGTCTTGGTCACCCAAGCCAGAAGTTCCTATCACTTGAGGAACAAAATAGTAGGTGGTGAACAAGGAGTCTTGCTGGTATTTTCATCAAGGAGAAGAATTCCAAGAGCAATGAACATGAGCTTGATGGAAAAGTGGAAGAAGTCAAAGCTAAAGAGGGAAAGGGAGATAAAATTTTGGCTAAGAGAGTAAAGAAGAAAAAATCTACTTAAGAACTCAAATCCCCTGCTGCAAAGATAAAGACACAAAAGAAAAATTTTGAAGTCATAAAGAAGGATGCTAAGCATAAGGATGAGGTGATAAAAAATAAATAGAAGGAGAACAATAATGAACACGGTATGCTTCCAATTGAAGTACCTAAGTATACTCCTATTGATATGTTTCAATTACTTAGCCAATTAAAAGTATCTATTCCTTTTCTTCAAATGATGTGAATAGAGGAACATAAGAAAAAGAAAGTAACCCTTATCAATGGTGCTGCTATGGCATGTAATAATTTAGTGGTGCTCACTCCACCCAAACTAAGTGAAAAAAATAAGAAAGACAAGGAATTTAAGGGAGTAATTATTGAGATTGCCCATATTTTCCTAGGAAATTTTATAAGTTCTACTTGTCCTGATAAGATAGATCCATTTTTCCTCACCCTAGTGGTTGGGGAAATTTTATAAAAAAATGTATTATTGATCTTGGAGCATTCAACAATATCATGCTAGTTAAAATCATGGATGCACTAGGATTAGAATTTTATAGCACTCATGACAAGTGTTATTCCATGGATGCAAGAGAAGTCACTGTAATCTGTGTGATAAATGAACTTCCCTACAAACTAGCAGCCTACCCTGACAAAGAATTCAAAATGAGCGTTGTAGTAGTAGATATTCCACCTAATTATGGAATGATTCTTTCTCAAAAATGGAGTACATCTATGGGACGTAGTATGCAATGTGACATGTCTTATGCCACATTTACCATTGATGGCGTTGGCCTCCACAATGATTTAATAACTAAGCCTTTATGGGCATGATTCAGAGATTGGACAGCTAACCTAAACATCTATCTCATTCATCATGAAGGTTAATTTAACTTTTCAACCCAGGGACGTAAACTTGAAATGGGCCAGCACTATACGTGCACTGGGGGTTCAAGTAGTCATTCGATTCTACAACTAAGAAACACAATACTGAAAGTAAATTTCTTGAAAGGAAATAAAGAAATTGATGATCATCAACCAACAACTTGAAATGCATAACAAGAATAAATATTTGGGCCAATAGATAGGAAACTACTCTGCCTACTTTGGCTATAGGAACAGACACAAAATGGACTTCTAGTGGCTGCAGGAACAATCGATGCTAGATTTTTAACTAAGTACAAAACAAGAAATAATAACTAAACTAATTACTCTAAAGAAAGGATTAATCACCAAGTAGGCCCCCTTGGATGAGTAACCACTAAGACTAATAAAAACTCAAATGCTTAAATTCAAACTATCATCTCATTCATTCAAAAATGTGTAAATAGAGTAGCAACATGGTTGAATTGAAAATGGAGAATGCTTAATACGTTATTGATATCATGTAACAACAGCAATAAAGAACTAAGAACTCCCAAGAAGATGATTCAAATCCTTATTTAAACTACTAGCTAAACATGGCAGTTGAATCCCACTAACTGAGAGGACACCACTTAGAGAAAACAAGGAAAAGAGTGGCAGAGCAGTTATGTCTGCAAGGAATCCAGTTAGACATGCATGCCTAAATGTGGACTCAGCACTACAGTAATGACTGTGATTTCTCCATGCCATAAATACAAGGTAGTTAAAATTGACTATCGTGGGGAATCTGTTGTCATCATCCTTCAGTTGAATCCTTTGAACGATTCCCCTGCATGACCATTTGATGGCTTCCTTTTTGAACTTAGCATCCATAAATTATGTACTACATAGCAATGTCAGTACGCATAATAATTGAATATCTAAAGTCACCTTAAAGAACATTTATCAACCACATGCAAAATTAATATAGATAATCCACATAATATGCCAATGTCATTAAAACTTCACAGAGATAAGGTTAAACCCAATGTCAATGGTTTGAGGGAAAAATTATGCAAATATTAACACTTAACTACTAAAGTTCATGACACTACCAGCAAATGAACTATAATTTCTACCCAAAATTTGACCAAAAACTAGGCTCATCATTTCCCCCTGAACCTAATGTCTTGTTGGTCCTCCAGTAGTGGAAGGGCTATTAGTTTGTTTGGTCAAAGCTCTAAAGTTCGCAATTGCAAGCTGTCCAACATCAGTGGTTGTAGTACATGAGTTTGGATCCCAATAAAATCCTCCCAATCTGTCAAATCTATTCCATCTTTTCCTTTCTCCAGGAATATCATATTGGTAGAATTTGTAATTTGGTATTGGACACATGAGAATGGGTGGATGGAAAGTCAGGGGAAGCTAAAATCTTCCATCTATTCTACCAATATGGATATGCCTATCAATTTGCTTCAATGTTGTAACATAATTGTGAATAGAATGGGGCTCAACTTGCTTAAGCTCATATGCTAAACTATTCCATTGTTGGGACAGGTATCCTCTTACAAGCTCCTCTTTTGCTATTTCTTTGACCTCATACTTAGTGTAGATGGCTTCAATCCAGGGCATGATTCTGTTAGTGTAGCTTGGTTTGAGAAGCATCCTGAGCCATTCTCTATGAATATCCCTTAGGTGTCTTGACTCAGCCCTGATGGCTAAGGGAATGTTAGATTCCATTTTCTTATAAGCATTGTTCTACTCACCCCAACTAATCTCATTTTTTACCCAAGACATAAACGCTCTCAGTTGAATATTCTCAACATATAGCAATGGGTTCCAATCATGATCTTGTGTGACAACATAATTGTGTAAATAGAATTCACATAGAAAATTTTTCATCTTAGGGGAAGCAATCCTATAGGCATTGAAGAATTCGGTGGGAGTTTCAATGGAGGGGTTTAAGTCTAAAACAATTTTTGACAACTTGAAAGAGAGATATTTCTCTTTCAAGTGCAAGGCATAAACCCTTGGAGGAGATCTTCATTCTAGAATTTGTGGCACTAGGGTCACAATGTCATCTACTTTCTTCTTCAAAAGTAGCAATCTCCTCATTTTCCTCCTCAATAACCCCATCCTTCTCTTGGATTTCCTTTTTTAGTTTCTTCTTTTCCTATTTCCAGTCCTCCTCCCTCCTTTCTATTTCTTTCCATAAATTTAAATTTGTTGCCTGAATCATAAAATTAGGAGGGTTATGAATTCCTACCACTGTTTTCGTCGAGGGTTGCTCTCCATATAGTACTATCTGAATGAACTTGGGTTGTCCAATTGTTTGTGGTTGTGGGGGTACTATTTCTTTGCCCCATTTTTGCTGTAGGACCTCTTGTTTCTATTCTTGGCTTTGCTTTGGATCTTGTTGTGCTTCTTGTTGTGGCTGCAGGAACTCCTGCTCCTATTCTTCGTTTTGCTATAGGAACCCCTGCTCATCCTCAAATTCCTCTGCGATATTAGCAAGGTTTTCCAGTGTTACTTGCATTGCTTCCCAAATATATCCTCTTCTTTTCCTTCAACATGCTCTTGTTCCATTGGAGCTTTAGTGTCACCATGTGATGTCTTGTCATGCCTAGGGCTTTCTTATGAAGGCATACAAAAAGTTGGCCCAACTGGTTTTGACTTCCTAGAGATGCTTTTATATCTTCCCTTGGCTATAGGATGAATAGGGTTGGCCTTTCTCTTCCTAACACTTGGCACCTCTTTCTCCATAGGTTGTGTTTGGGCTTTTATTTTTCTTTTCTTGTTTCAGCCTCTTTCTTTTGTGCTCTAGTTCTTACTAGGATTTTTAGGGGGACATCATTATCAGAATTAGATAAAGAGCTTTCTTTTTCTAGATTCTTTGTTTCAGAGGAACTAATGTTTATGGCTCCTTCTATAGCTACAAGGAGATTCATACTAGAACTAGCACCAGAAGTTGAAGCACCAGGGGTGGCTTTGGCTATGCTTAATCTTTTGCTAGACCTACGAGATTGAGGTATAGCCCTAGGTGGAAAATGCATAATATTAAAAAACTCTTCCTGACAATAATTTTGATTAACTTTAACAAATTCTTCCAAAGTCATTCCAGAAGCATCATGCAAAGATTTCTTAACTAGTAATTTAATCAAGAAATGGTGTGAAATGGAATTATCCCTACCTTTCTATGTTTCGGCTGCCATGATGGAGAGAAGATTGTATAAGACATTGGGTATGTTCATCCTCCTTCCATGCCTCATGTGGCTCAAGAGCTTGAAATGTACTAAATGCAATTTTCACAAATGTCCCTCATAGGTGAGATACCTTATAATGTAGATGACTACCTGCTTCCATGGTTCAGGCAGAGACATTCTTTTTGCACCTTGCTTGTATATGCTAATTGGCTGGTCACCATGTACTGTAAATTCTACTTTGGCTGACCTATAATCCCTAGAGGCAGGTTAATGCTCTTAATCAGTAGTTAACCCTAAAAACTCTGCAATTCTCTCCTCGGATGCCACAACTTCTAACCCTTTTACCATGGCCTTGCCTTCAGAGAATGTTTGAGAAAATTTGAGTGCAATGCCTTCGTCAAAGCCATCCAATTTCATGAAATAAACAAACCATCCATAGTGTTGAAATTCTACCAGGAATTGCACATCTTGTAGCAAAATGTCATGAATTGAGGGCTCATTTTGAATTAAGCCACCTCCCATTGTCTGAAATAATTGTCACTTTGCAAAATTCCTTGCCTCCTACAATTCCTATCTAAAAGCCAACACCTTTCTGCTAAATTTTCACTTCCAATGTCAACTGAATTTCCTTCTTTATCTCTACTTTTTGCCATTTACTGCTTATAACTCAAGATTGTGATAGGGAAATTAAGGAATTGTGGTGAAAAAAGAGGTGATAAATGAGAGAAAAATTGGTGGCTCAGTTAACATCACTTCAAACATGCGAGCCAAATTTTCAAATCATCTTTTTAAAAAAAAATTACTTAGCCAAATTATGATTTGACACATGGGTAGTATATTTACATTTTTTTATCCCCCCCTAACTCAATTTGGACATGTGTCCACGCATGTGAGAAGGAGTGGAGAATTTCCAAGAAGTATTGGAATATTATGTAATCACCCATAGTAATGTGCCATGATTAAATAAATGCACGTAGAAGGTAATTAAGAGATGAGAATTATCATGTACATACCTGAGTGTGTGAAGGATGTAGTACAAAGACCATGGAGAGAAAGTACCATTTCACCTTTTTTAGAAATAATTGAGCAATTAATGAAAGTGAAGCAAAGTGAAGTGAGGTGGAATGAAATGATGGAAGAGAGAGAAAAGGTGATATGAATGGATGAATGGGTGGATGGGTGAAGAAATGGATTTCCACTAGAGTGAAAATCTTTATTATGAAAGTACATTCCTTAATTTAACCAAAAGGTGGGATGTGAGCTCCACCACTTTTGGCTACAAGGAGCTCTTGTGCTAAATGTTGGGTGAATTGCTACAAGAACTCTTCCTTGGAGGCTATTTTATGATATAATCTGAGATGATGACCACTAACAAGTAAGTTGAATCGAACAAGGTCAATGGTGATGAGTTGAACAACTCCATTAGAAAAGACCTCATAAATTTCGTACGGTCCTAGCCACCTAGTCCACAATTTTCCTGCATAGTCCTGCTACTTTGAGTCATATAATAATGTCAAGCCACCTAGCTAAAACTTCTTCTCCTTATCATGCCATCTCATCCTCTGATTTTGCACTACTTCAATGTGGTGCAAAGCTACCCTTCTCATCTCATCCAAAGCATTTAGCTATATGACTCCCTCTTTATGTCCTAAGACTATTCCTATGGCATAATCTAAGGCATCTATATAAATGTAGAAAGGGGTCTCCCAATTAGGTCCCTTCAAAATAGGAGCATGGGTCAAGGCTCTCTTTAAATTAGAAAATTCTCTATGACAATCTTTTGTCCATTGGAATTCAACATCTTTTGTTAGGAGAGTGTACAATGGCAAGGGGAAATGGTCTTTCTTAGTGGCAGTGTTAAGTTCTCTATAATCAACACAAACTTGGCACTTCCCTCCCTTCTTTGGTATGATCACTAATAAAGATATCCACAAGTTGTCTGAAATAGGATAGATAAATCCAATAACTAACAATTTATGTAGCTCTATTTTAATAGTTTTTCTCAATGCAGGATTGATTCTTTGTTGAGGCTGCCCTACTAGTTGACAATCATATCTTATGTAGATCCTATGTGTGCAAAGATTAGGATCCAGTCTCTTCATATCATGATAGTCCCATGCAAATCTATGCTGATGAGACCTCATTAAGTTTTCTAATTGCAATTGTTGTTGTTCACTTAACTTGTTATTAATATTCAAATATGTTTCTTCAGACACCTGCATTTGAATAATCAATTCTATCATAGTTGTTTCACTAACACAGGGTACCTTGAGTTCATATGGCAGCATGGTATGGAATATTCTTGTTGTTGCAAGAATTTTATCTATAGACAGAGTGGCTGCAAGAAGAGTGGCTGCAGGAAATTCATCTGCAAGTGGAGTGGCTGCAAGAAGAAATGGAAGAATAGGCAGAAGTGTTTTCACAGGATTAGCAGAACCAGATGATGCTTCCCCAACTTCACAATGGTTCTAGATTATACTAGATAACACTTCATCTTCATCTTGAAGCTGCAAGAATGGACTTCTACCTAGCATCATGAGCTACGCCACTAAGTTAACTTCCTTGGCTTCCTAACCAACTTGTGGCCATAGAGAGAAAATCATGAAGTCTGTTGGATGCTCCCAAAAGTCTATAATTACCACAAGGTATTCTACTATATCATCAAGTTTCATAGTAGAACTATTAGCAAGTTGTAGGACAATAGGAGTAGGTCTTATGCTCACAACATTTGGTTGTTGCAGGATGTCCTTAGTCATCACATTGATTGTCGCCCCTAAATCACTTAGGGAACTCTTTACTTGAATCCCATGGATAACAACTGCTACTATAGGATTAGCTAGATCATTGTACTTGGAAATAGTCACTTTTCCAAGCATGATGTCAACAAGTTGTCTCATCGCATGGACTATATTCAAGTCCTTCTTCCTTCTTGGCTTCTTGAGGCATACTTCCTTGATTGCCTTGCCATATATAGGAACATTTTTTATGGCTTGAAATAGGGGTATTTGGAAACATATGTGTTTCAACTGCTCCAAGATGTCAAAATTTGTATCTTCCTTGTCTTCCTTATGCTTGGAAACTTCCAATTTCTAAGGAAATGGTATCTCTCATGCAGTCTTCTTGGTTGGAACTAGTTTAGGATTTTTAGGTATGACCAGCTGAATGAGATAATTTAGAGGTTCCTCTTCCTCTTCCATAGGTAGCTCAATGATGATGGGTGTGGAAGGAGTTGGTACAATAGTTCCTGATCATAGATGGATGTTACTCATACTCACATCACATGTAGGAAATTGATTTGGATCAACAGAATATACCGGTTGTTGTTTTGGTTTGTTATTTGGGTTTTGTGTGGGATGAGCTAGTAGCCGAGCATGTTTAGGTGCATTGGAGCTTGAATTAGCATGTGGAGGAATTATAGTAGACTGTTGGGGTTGAAAATATGGCTACATGTAACTGGCTGTCTAGTTTGGCCCAAAAAAAGATAGTGGATCTAGTGACATACCTTGTCTTGGAGCCCAAGGCTTCCTTTGTGCATCAAAGTGGACTTGTTCTTCCTCAGTTTCAAGTGGAATCATGTTGTCAATGTTAGCTACCATCTTGAATCTATAGAACTTCTTCTTTTGTCTATAATGAGGGTAGTATTCTACCAACATTACCTCTGCCTCCTCATATTTTTCTTTGGCCTAAAGTGTACCCAGCTGAGTAGCTAGATTGTTTGTAACATCTTGCTTGAAATCTTCCAACAGATTAGTAATCTCCATCCTTAAAAATTTACTAGTAGATGAATTACCCATAGAGGGTTGGTAAGCTCTCCCTTTCCTTGAAGTTGATATGGAATAGTTCTGACATATTTTCTTGATATATTCCCAAGGAAATTGAGTGATATCTCTTCCTACCATTAGGCCCAAAGCATCAAGGTAACTCTCATTGATTCCCTTTAAGAAAAGTAGTCTATGTGATTCTTCATTGAGTGTCTGGTGTGGAGATTCCTACATGTAGAACAAAAACCTTGAAATATCTTCCAAGCTCTCATCTTCCTTCTACTACATCCTAAAGACATTGCTTCCTCTCATATCATTTCCCTTGTAATATTCCTTGTATTTCCCAAGGAACTTTGTCTTTATGTCCTCCCAAGTTTTCACGACATCTCCTCCCAGACTCATAAACCATCCTAGTGTAGCTTCTTTTAAAGTGGTAAGAAATAGCTCAAACCTAGGATCACCGATGATACATTCATAACTTTCATAGAGCATGTCAAACTCAAACAAGAAGGTATCACCCATGTTTTCTTGATGAATTCCCAAGGAAAAAGGGTTGTCAATATGGTTTTGATCTTCAGTGGAGGCTTCAGAACTAGTTAGATCCGAATATGCATCAACAAAAAGGAAAATTTTTCTTCTTCTTCTTCGTTTCTGGGTAGATTTGGAATCTCAACTAGTTGCGGTATCAACTCAGCATTAGCTAGCTCACACAAAGAATGAGCAAAATAATAGCAGATCTACTTGTCTAAGCAAAGGGTATTCTAAGAACAACTCAGGAGAAGTGCTAAAGTGAAGAAATTACCAATGACTCCAAGGAACTTCCTAGCTTGACACCATCCTCGATAACGGCCCCAACAATGTTGGCCTTCACAATGATTCAATAACTAAGCCTTTACGAGAATGATCTAGAGATTGGACATCTAACTTGAACAACTATCTCATTCATAATGAAGGTGCATTTAACTTGTCAACCCAGGGATGTAAACTTGAAATGGGACAACACTATATGTGCACTAGGGGCTCAAGTAGTCATTGCATTCTACAACTAAGAAACGTAATACTAAAAGTAAATTTCTTGAAAGGAAATAAAGAAAATGTTGATCATCAACCAAAAAATTGAAATGTAGAACAAGAATAAAGATCTAGGCGAATAGACAGGAAACTACTCTGCCTACTTTGGCTACAGGAACAAACAGAAAATGGACTTCTAGTGGCTGCAAGAATAGTCGATGCCATATTTTGAACTAAGTACAGAACAAGAAATACTAACTAAACTAATTAATCTAAAGAAAGGATTACTCACCAAGTGGTTCCCCTTGGATGAGTAACCACTAAGACTAATACAAACTCAAATGCTTAAATTCAGACTATCATCTCATTCATTGAAAAATGTGTAAACAGAGTAGCAGCATGGTTGTATTGAAAATGGAGAATGCTTAATACATTATTGATATCATGTAACAACAACAATCAAGAACTAAGAACACTAGAGAATAAGATTCAAATCCTTATTTAAACTACCAGCTAAATAGGGTGGTTGAATCCCACTAACTGAGAGGACACCACTTAGGGAAAACAAGGAAAAGAGTGGTAGAGCGGTTAAATCTGCAGGGAATCTAGTCATAAATGCATGCCTAAACATGGAATCAATGCTATTGTAACACCTGTGATTGCTCCATTCCATAAATACAAGGTGGTTACAATTGACTATCATGGGGAGTCTATTATCATCTTCTTTCAGTTGACTCCTTTGAACAATTCCCCTGCATGACCATCTGACGGTTTACTTTCTCAACTTAGAATCCATAAAATATGTCTTGCATAGCAATGTCAGTACACAAAATAATTGCACATCTAAAATCACCTTAAAGAACATTCATCAACCATACAAAAAATTAATATAGATAATCCACATAATATGCTAATGTCAATAAAACTTCATAGAGATAAGGTTAAACCCAATGTCGATGGTTTGAGGGAAACATTATGAAAATATTAACACTTAACTACTAAAGTTTATGACACTGCCAACAAATAGACTATAATTTCTACCCAAAATTTTACCAAAAACTAGGCTTAGCAGATGGTAAGGATGTTTAAGTGATGAGAGAACTGAGGATGCCACATATGTTGGAGCATGTTATTGAAGATGACACAATTCTTTTAATAGACACTGATATCAGTGATTTCAAGATAGAAGAAGTACCAAGAGAGGTTGATAGGTGTCCTACACCTATACAAAACAAATTTTTAAGATTATCTAACAAAAATAGACTTTGGAAAATGTACTTTGATGGTACAAGTTCCAAACAAGGGTCTGGTGCAAGGATTTTACTTGTATCACCTAGTGGCAGTACTTATAAATTATTTCACATTGTCTTTTGTCTATACAAATAATGTGGCAGAGTATGAAGATTTATTATTGGGATTGAGATTGGCTCAGAAGTACAAAATAAAAAAGTTGATGGTATTTGGTGATTTTGAGCTTGTGATTTCCGAAGTAAGAGCCAAATATGCCTACAAAACTGATAGACTGAAGCAATGCAAAAATGTTTTATGGAATTCCATTGAGCAGTTTGATGCTTTTGGAATTGAATGGATGGAAGGAGGATATAATAGAGTAGCTGAATTACTTTCTAACATTGCATTGAGACTTGATGATATAAATTTCACAGGAATCTCTAAGGTTGAGGTACAGAGAAGGCATTTTATCCTTGACAATGTGTACAACTAGCATATTTTTTATGATGATGAAGAATTCTAAATTTTTTGAATTGTGTTGATGAATATAAAAGTCAGGAGATTGACTTTGGTGGATTTGTTGAAAATATTGATGGAAAGGACACAGTATTTGGAAAAGAGGTCATCTAGTTAAAGACAAATAAAATCCCTAAAGGTCTTGTATCTCTTGAAAAGGTCTTTGATAGTCAAGATAGAAGCAAGGCCAAGACAACTATTGTTCACCTAAAATACCTAGAGGAAGTAAATTCAGGGATTGAAAAGGACCCTAGGAAAGTTTATGTAGGAAAGAATATGAAGCCAAAGGTGAAGGAAATGCTAATTTCCTTGCTTAGAAAATATAGACATGACCTTGCTTGGTCATATAATGACTTGAAAGCTTACAAAGAGGAATTGTTTCAACATGAGATTCCTTTGAAGGAGAATGCTATGCCTTTCAAGAAAAAGAAAAGAGAAATTAATCCTACTTTATCTCCCAAGATGCAAGAGGAGTTGATAAAGTTAAGAGATGTTGGTAATATAAAACCCATTAGACACTCTTCATGGGTATCCAATCTGGTACCAGTAAGAAAAAAAATGGTGATATAAGGTTGTGTGTTGACTTCAAGAACCTAAATATGCCATCATTAAAGGACAATTACCCATTGCCAAACATGGAATCCATGTTATAGAAGGTTTTTCAAGTTATTACCAAGTAAAAGTGAAGGAGTCCGAGCAGTATAAGACTACATTTGCTACTCCTTGGGGCACCTACGTCTATGTCAGAATGTATTTTTGCTTAACAAATGCAGGTGCCACTTTTTAGAGAGCTATGGATGTAGTTTTTTCTGAATTTATTGATTTATTTATGGTTGTATATTAAGATGACTTGACCGCTTACTCTAAAAAATAGGAATATCACTATATGCATTTAGAAGTGGTATTTTTCAGGTCACTAGAGTATGGGATATCTTTGAATTGAAAGAAATGTGCTTTTGGGGTAACTGGGGGAAAGTTGCTAGGGAACATTGTGTCTAAAGAAAGAGTAAGAATAGACCCTAAAAAAGTAGCAGCCATAAACAAGATCCCTCAGCCAAAAAATGTCAAGGGCATTCAGTCATTTTTTGGACAAATAATTTTTTTAAGAAGGTTTGTGACTAACTTTATAGAAATAACCAGACCTATTTCCAAGATGTTGAAGAAGGGCACAAAGGTGCTTTGGAGTGAGGATCCTAGTTAGGCTTTCAAGAAAATTAAACAAGCTATCAAAGAGGCTCCATTTTTTAAGTCTCCTAACTTATCTAAACCGATGCACATTTTCTCTTTTGCTTCTTTTCATACCATTGCTATTATTCTATTACAAAAAAATAGGAGGGATTTGAACAACCCATTGCATTTTTTAGCAAGTCCTTACAAGTTATAGAGTTGAAATATGACACTAGTGAGAAGCAAGCATATGCTCTAGTTAAGGTTGTAAATAACTTGAGGACTTACCTACAGGGAGCTACTATCATAGCTTTTGTACCAAGTGTTGTTGTGAAGGATATTTTCACTCAATAAAAGAATATAGGCAGAAGGTGTAGATGAATCAATAGGATCCAAGAATTTAACATTGACCTTCAAATCACCATATTAATAAGAGGTCAAGTCCTAGATAAATTAATGACATAAACTAATTTTGAGGCTAACCAAATCAATCAGGCATAAGTGATTGATGTTGCACCTATCTGTGATATGCAAACATGTAAATGGTATAGAAGAGTTGTCCAATACTTACAAACTATGTAGTTCCATGTAGGCATGGCTAACGATGACAAGAGAACATTGAAGTTGCATGCCATCAAGTATGTGATTATTGAAAATGAACTATGGTGGAGAAGCCTAGATGGGGGTATATGCAGGATCATGATGGGCCAAAAAGTGAAGATAAGATGGATATGTGTAGGGTATGTGGCTGATGACTTTTTTTAATCCAAAATTGACGAAACAAAAAGGGTTTTTAAAGGAGATTCTCAGCTTTCCACCAATATAAATTATGCTTTGTAATTTAAATTTAATAAATAATTATATTCATTTTCTATTTGACTTATGACTAAAGTCTTGATTGATGGGCTGATTGAAAAACATCTATATCTTTCAAAAGGTATCACATTTTTTGAATCCTAAATATGTGTCACATTCTATGGTTCACATACTATAGGATTAAAAAAAATGAATTTCATGAAGTTTTGACCAAGTTAAGGTGGTTAGACATACAAGTTTTTATATTTTTTACAAGTTGTAATAAAAACTTCATAATTAATTATTTACTTGGAAAAAAATTATACATAAAATATGCATCACATCGGGACATGAGTCATCTACTTATATATAAAATATTATAAAAAAATATTATCATTTTATTGCGGTTAGGGTGGTCAGACAAACACCTACTTCTTATTTTTTCCTTGAAATTTAACTGCTACTGCATTGAAATTTCAAATTTTCACCAAATAGAATTCTTTTTTTAAATAAACCTAGTAGTTTAGAAACTACATTCAATTTGCTATAGATTCTATTCTTACATATTTTTGAAATAATATAGATAACTTATTCAAATTTTTACGTCAAGTTGCCTAACTATGATTTTTCTAAATTTTATCACCACTTAAGGGCCTTTTTTTTCCATGACGATCCTAGACATACCGATGGTGTACTTTTTAAATATGTAGATGGAAATCAGGCACTAGAACTTTTGCAAGAAATGCATATTAGGGTGGGTGGTGGTCATTACATGGCAAAGACCACTCCACACAAGATTTAAAGAAAATGATTCTATTGGCCTACTTTTTTTTAGGATGCTCACAAGTTTGCTAAGACTTTTGATGCTTGTCAAAGGTTTTTAGAAAATTTGAAGTTTTTTAGGCAATCTACCACTTAGGCCTATGATTGTTCAAGTCCCTTTCCAACAATAGGGGATTGATTTCATTGGAGAAATACTAGAAAAAATCTAGTGGAGGGCACTCATGGATCCTTGTTGCCACTGATTATTTCACAAAGTGGGTAGAAGCAATACCCATAAAGAAAGTAACAAGAAATGTGGTGGTGGATTTCCTATTTAATAATATTCTCATCAGATTTGGAGTCTCGGAGAAGAATATATCAGATAATGCTATGTGTTTCAGGTTTGATGAATACAAGGAATTTTGTGAGAAACATGGTATACAAATTTCTTATTCTTCACCTTACCATCCTCAAGGAAATGGTCAAGCTAAGTCTAGTAATAGAGCTTGATGAAAATCATCAAGAGAGTGATGGAGAAGAATAAAAAGGCTTGGGGCTCAAAGCTGAAATTCACACTCTAGGCAAATAGACTGACTGTGAAAATGGCTACTAGTTATTCACTGTTTGGCTTGGTATACGATCTAGATGCTAGATTACCACAAAATAACGTATTGAAGTTGTGTAAGTTTGTGTAGGAATATGATGAAGCGATATGTGATGATATGCAACACAAAATAAATAATCTAGTGCAATTGGATGAAACTAGAAGAGATGCTCATGCTAGGAATGCACGAAGATGCAATTACAAGTTAAGCATCTACATGATAAGAGAGATTCTCCTAGAAATTTTGAGGTAAATAGTATTTTGTTAGCCTGGAATGGAAGGGATCAAGACAAGGGTAAACATGGAAAGTTTGAAGCACTATGGACTGGTCCTTCTTTGATAGCTAGCACACATGGGGAGGATTCTTATTTCCTTAAAATCATAGTAGGTGAACTTTTTGAACTTCCAGTACATGGAAAGTTCTTAAAGCCATACTTCTCTTAAGTATGATATTTTTCCATGTTTGTTGTAGGTTTTGTACATTTTCTATAAATGCGTGTTTTCTTTGGTTGTGTTTATTTTGGTCCTGCTACCTAGTCCAGGTAGCCCCCTAGTTTTGGTCCTCTTGCTTTGTTCTCTATTCTTGGTCTACTTCAACTTGAGATTTTAGGATCTCACCATGCCTACGAGAGGCATATGTCCCTAATCAGAGCCACTAATGGAACCTACAAATTTTTGATGTTCCATCTCAAAACCTGTTCACATTTTTGGCTGATACCTAAAGGGTTAGAGTTTATTTTCTCATCAATGTTGAAGGGTTATATTTCATTGTTGACTTCCTATTTCCCGTTGTTGGTCACATTAAAATGTCTTATGCCATTCAAATTTGTCAGGTAACCAGTCCCCCACCCCTAGGTCTGAATTTATTATTTTTATAAGGTTAAGTAAAGAGCCTTTTTGGCCTTTACATCCTTTTCATTTTGACTTAGATGCTTTTGATCCATTTCTTTCAAGTTTTTCAACAGGGTCACCTTCACTAGAATAACTTATGAGCACATGCTTAGAAGATTTCACTTAAGTCCTATCGGCCATCTCTCTTTATCGGTCATCGTAGATTACTTCTAGAGTGTATGTTTCAAATTGGTGATAAGCAATGAATAGTATCTCTTTGTTTTTCACTCATCACAGATAGCTTCTCGAGCTCCCATTATCAATGTGTGATGAGTGATGCTCTTTGCTTCTCTTTGTATCATTAAGGGATCTCCTATCGCTAGTGGTTTTTGAGCCTTGAGTATCGTAATAGTGATAAGTAATAGCCTCCAATCTTATGTTCTTCATTTCATCACTTATCGTAGATGGTTGTGAAATGGTAAGTTTTCAAACAGTGATGAGCGATATGATGGATCTCCCATGCATCGTGTATCGCAGATTTATTTTGAGTGCTAAGTTCTATATTAGTGATACAAGATACACATATTAAATTTCATTTTTATATCTCTAATAGCTAATTGCTTGCAAACTGTATGAGGAGAATTAGCGATGAGTGATGGCTTGATGCTTTTATATTCTATCGCTCATCATGGATTCATTCCAAAGCTTAAGTTTTAAAATATAGATGAGTAGTGGAGTTATCTATTCAAAGTTTCTTTCGCTAATTTGAAAAGATCTTATGTGTGATGTCTCTTGTAGTGTTCATTTTCATGCAAGTGTATGTGTCTTAACCTGATCTCTTCACTATAACTTCTCTGACTAATAGGATCCAGGGTGTGAAGTTTAAATTAGAAATGTGTGATGGGAAAATAATGTGATCGAAGATGGTCCATAGATCCAAAGGCTAAGATTTCATTGCATGAATGCTTACATCACTAATAGAGCTAGTGAAGGATGAGATATAATAGTGATAAGCAACAACTTTTAGATGAAAATTGAACATGGTAGAATCCTGAGGACATTCTATAAAGTAAGGAAGAAAGAAGTGAGGTGAATGGATAACCATCAATATAGTTTTAAAACAAAGTGATCATTAGTCAGGGTGTAAACATGAACGACTAATTGTTAGTTTGCTTGCACAAAGTTACTATCAAACATTATACCAGAAACTGAAGAAATTGTATTGAAAGCTCCAATAAATACAAGTGTGGAAATCATTCACTTGGGTAAGAAAACTTTATAACTTCTTCTATTTGAAGTTGTGCAAACCCCAACCTTGGTACCTGCAAAACAAAGAGAATAAACAACTCAAGTTAGATATTGCAAGCCAAAAAAAGGATTCCCCATGAAATCCATTTGCAAATTCAAAATAGGAAAGAAAACAATGAAGAACACAATATAAATGATAAACTAGATTGAATCCTAATTTAAATATGCAAACTCATGATCCCATGGGGGAATTGGTTTCAATTTGATGTGAAAATTGGCCCTTTCCCAATTCCTATGATGAAAACTTCGAATGTTGAAGAGATTGATCCACTTAGTTGGTGAAGAATGAAGACTCCAAGCCAAAAATATGCAAAACCTAGCTATGACTCAATGATTATGGATGAAATTCATGAGATATTTGAGCATGGTAACTTGTCTTGGATTTTGGATGATCAAATGAAGATATGAGCTCTTTATTTATAGGATTTCAAGATGGATGAATGTCCAAATTTGACCAATGTGGGACTAACATTCATCCAATGATATGATGCCACTTGTCAAGCCATGAATGGATGATGGATGTGCAAGATTTGGAGTTTGTGCCAATAAATGCCAATATTTGAAATTCAAATTTGTTGAAATGACATGTAAGAGGGAAGGAAAAATGCAATAAATGCCACTTGTCTAAAGGAAAAGGACATGTAAGATGAATTTATTGCCTTGTTGGATGTACATGTTGACTTGGAATTTTTGAATTCAAATTGAGAGAATATTCCAAAAGATGCCTTGTGAGCAAAATAGAGATTTAATAAATGAATTAAATCTATTTTCATGTGCAACTTGCATTATCTAGAGGATGGACATGAGATGAGATTAAATTAATCAAGGGTTAATTAATTTAATAAGAGAGGTTAGATGATGTGACCTATTTGACTCAAATTTATGGATTTATTTTAAATCAAATAAGAGAGGAATATGATAAGAGGCTAATTAAATAAGGATTTTGATTTATTTAATTAAAAGAGATGGTGTTGGATTAAATCAAATAAGGTTTTAATTTATTTAATTTAATGGATAGACTTTAGAGATTTAATCAAATAAATTGATTATTTAATTAAATAGGGATACTTAGCTTAGATGGATTGATTTAATTAACAAAAGATATTGACTTAATTAGATAAAATGATTTATTTAATTAAGAGACGAATATAGATGAATTTAATTAGATAGGGGAATTTGATTAAATGGTTAGACCGAGGGATGATTCAGGAAGAAATGATGTTAGTAAGTCAGGATCAAATGCACGATGTCAACCATTATATTTTACTTGTCTACATTTGGCCCCTCTTTGAAGCAATGCACTCATTGCGTTGGTTCAAAGAATAACCGATCTCGATCAAAGCCAATTTTTTTTTATATTTAAAAACTTTCCCCACTACTGCATGGTGAGAGAAAACATTCCATTATAATGCCCCCTCGAGAGATCAGACGAAAATTTTAATTTTTTGGGTGATCTCGCAAAAAAAAGTGACAAAGTACTTGGCAGGTCCGAAAGGGGTCTGAGAGGCTAAAAATGTGTCTAAATGCAATAAATTGATGAAAAAACAAACCTCAAATGGACAAAAAATGGTTTGGGGGTCCAAAACCCTAGCAAGATAGCCATTTAGGGTTAAAAAACCCTAATTTTTAGGCTTAAAAGGGGCCTAAGGGGTCACTTTCAAGTCATTTTTACACACCTCTACTAGCAATCTTGAGATTTGAGCTCTGACCCTCTGGTGATATGGCACAACGACAACTTCCTCTACACATCACTGATCGAGTTCAGACATACCAGCGACCACCTGGCATCGGGGCCCCGGTATGTGGCCCTTACCCAAGCTTAGTTTTTCCATTGAATGTTGTAATTAATGCTTTAAAAGGGGAGCCCGCCTCTAGTGGTGCTATATAGTGCCGATCGGCATTTAAACTATGCTGTGTAGTGCCATTTTGCACCACAGCGGTGTTGTTGTGTGTGGTAGCAATGCAGTTCGGAGTTTAGAAACTCCGACATTGGGCTCGGGCTTGGCAGTCTGGTTTGGGTAAAGTACACCGTGGAGGCGCCCTTTTCACCCAAACTATGATGTTGGGAGGGAAAGTGCACCACGGCAGTGCACTTTCGCTCTTTTTGGGCTCGAGCGTCAAAGTTTGAGTAAAATCAAACTGCGACACCATCACAAACTGCACTGTTGGGGACAAGCTTGGAGCGTTCGACTAGGAATTTTTGAAAAAAAATTAACACGTTGACCTTCCTTGATGCAGGATGCAGCGAGGGAGCTCTACTCTCAGGAGTACCGGTTGTGAAATTTGGCGAGCATCCTATGAGACTTGAGCGATAGGGACCAGGATTGACTGGGAGCTATGGGATTATGGCACATTGCATACGCGATGCCCGTGGGTACTCACATAGGGATGGTATCAGCGCTGGTCGAGAGATGGCACAGTGAGACATCGTCATTTCATCTCCCTATTGGCAAGGCCACCGTCACTTTGGAGGACGTTTGGCACATTTTATGATTTCCTATTCATGGCCGACGGGCGATCTTTGATATGGATGAGGGATGCGAGTCCTGCATCAAAGTCCTCGCCACCCGAGATATCATCTATTGCGAGGGACAGATTGAGCTGGAGAGTTACAGGGTCATAGAATCTCCCTTTCGCTAGGCGGTTACAGCTACCATTTCGGGTCTCATTGCCCCAGACCGATGAGGGCGATATTTCAGTCCTAGCTAGGGGTATTACTAGGAGCAGATGGTCTGAGACAGGCTAGTTCACTTTGCATGGGGGCCTGTACTTTTGGCTTCACTCTATAGAGACTTGCACGAGTACGTTTACATGGATGACAGAGCGTTGGGGGCCGGGGTGACCTTACTTCATGTCTGGGCATGGGAGCACATTTCTGTGCTATGGCCACGTATCGTTCCAATTCTGATGGGGGCAGAGGATGCCCTCATGGCACGATATAGAGGTGGTGTGTCCTTTACATGCATTGGGGAGCACGAGATCCCTTACTAGAGGCAAGTCCTGGATGAGATGCTTGTTTTCACTTGGAGACCGTACCTTGGTTGGCCTAGATGGGCCGACGATGCTGATAAGCTCTTTTATTGCCGACATGACTGATACATGCAGAGGCAAGAGCACACGATGATCGAGAGGTACCTGCCCGAGCACGTACATCTTCAATTCAGAGAGTCACAAGATCGGCCTGATGACAATTACATAGTCATCTTTTCTCGCAGCATGACACAGGTGTCATGGGGACATGGTATTCCTACCTCAGAGGCCATTGATAGCTTCAGGCACTTGGTAGCCCACCCATGGGCTTATGATTAGGGCTTAGCAGATCCAGGCACCACTCAGGCCTATAGGGACTAGTTCAGACCTCCACTTCGATTGACCATTCCATGTGAGGATCTAGATCCACGCAGAGGTATAGGTAGAGGGAGAGGATGGGGGTGAGGACCGAGGGTTGAGATTTAATAGGATCCACCAGTTACGCCCCTAGTCCCACCAGGTCAAGGGGATGTTCATATGTAGGATTAGCAATAGGATCTGCCAGTCCCACCACCACGAGCCGAGGGTGAGGATCAGCCTCACGTGTAGCCACGAGTATAGCCAGCAGGATAGGCAGATGCACGGGACACCTTGATTTTGCAGCTACAGGCCTAGGTTTAGGCAGTGACAACGGAGAGAGACTAGGTGAGGGCTAAGAGAGAGCAGCTCAAGGCTGAGAGGGATTAGGCCGTGCAACATAGATAGGCTGCAGAGCTACAGGTAGCTACAGGGCTAGGCCGCAGATAGCAGATTGAGAGTATGACAACCTCCTCCTCCTAGGGTACAGTGCCAGTGCCATCCTACAGGGATGCCATCCAAGAGTTAGAGTACTACCGACGGGCTTATCATGAGGTTATACCTAGAGTAGAGTGGGTCCTAGAGTATTTAGAGTGGGCTAGCCAGAGACCAACAGAGGGTCACGGTGATAGGGGTGAGGGCAACATCCACCGAGATCGAGCTTGATCAAGATGATACATACTATTTGAGCTTATGGGCTCATTTTTGATAGCCTGATGGGCATTTTGTACCGATTGACATAAATGTACAGTGATCCAATTTATTCTTTGTACTATGACAGTGACATTTTGATGATATATATATGAGCCGATTTTGATGCGATGAAATGCGTACTTTTTATTCATGCATGTATGATTATACTTCTATATCTTATGGATGCATTTATTTCTAATGATGTTTATGCAATGATTATGACTAACAGATCTATATTATGTTAACCTATGATATGATGTGTAATGATGTTATCTATATCATGATTTATTTTATGCCAATGTGATATGTGATATGGATTTTAATATGTAAAATGATATGATCTATGGTATATGCAATGATGTGTGAAAAATGCTTATATATGAAATGATTTATGGATAGATGTAATATGAATGCGATGATCGTAATATGATGTTAATGAAATGGTGTTAATACATAATGAGATGGTTTTATGAGATGCTTAAAATAACAAATGTTATTATCCTAAACATAATAAATGATGATGTATGTGGTGCAATGATATGTTAATGCAAATTGATATGCTGATGTGTGAAGTGGTGAGTTGATGTCATGGTGTTATGCCAGCATGTATGCATGAATGCATATATATCTATTGATTATGTGAAAAAGGATTATGAAATGCTTCTGCAGATGTTATGCGATGATTTATATGGTAGATGGTGATATGAAATGGCTATGAAAATGCAAATGAATGTTTATGCAATGATTGATATAATGTCATGAGGTGCAATGTAATGGGTGAAATGCAATGTCATGTATGCATTTATCTATGAAGAATGTTTATTATAACCCATTTATATGATGATAAAAATGCAATGTGTATGTTTCCTATATGATATGTTTATGCAAATGTGTTTATGATTTCTATGTGATATGTTTATGTGATATGATAATGATTTGTGGATGCATAATTGGTGATGATGATGGTGATGATGAACAACTGTCATAGTACCTTTTTAGTGCGGTTAGTAAGAAAAGAAGAAGTCATTTCAACAAGACACAAGATGATGCAAATGATAATGATGATGATGATGATTACTTGCCGAGGAATTGGGATTTTCAAAGGGCCAAATTTTCTTATGTTTGATAACACACGTGGTATAATGCATCAAGGTATAGAAAACCAGGATGGCATTGTACCTAGTGAGATGAACTTTGACTTGACAAGTAGATAGGAGTATTCTTGTTCACACCTAACATATGGAAACCTTGCTAGGATGCACTTTAGAATTTTCAAACATCTCAGACCAAAACACAGAAAGGTATAACCAATCAATGTAATAGTCAATAAGCTGTCAAAAACATCCTCTATGCATATCTAACAAAGCAAGTATTCGCCAAATTTATTTTACAAGAACGTCCAACAAGCATAGGAGACAAAAGGATAATGATCGTTGCCCCATTCCTATCTCTCTAAATCCTTCATTTGGATATCATTGAGAGGTCCTTGGACTGAGCACAATAAGATAAGTCAAAAGACAAAGATAAAGCATGCAAACAAGTTGATGTTCTTCAATACTGCTAACCAAAAGGGAATGTGTTTTTAAGGATAAGAACCGAAACTATTGCCAAAATATAATTCCCATTGTAGGAAGGATACATCCTAGGACATGTTAGTGGATGGCGGCACGTCATTATGTTTATCCAAAGTGTTCTTTCTGATAAATAATGCCCCTTGTAGGAAGGATTCATCCTAGGACATGATGTTATCAGATGATTGATATGGGACTATTTGGATGATGGACTATCGAAACAAAGAATTGACCAACTTGCTTACAAACTGACTTAAACCTGAGACTTGATGCTTTTGAGTTTTACATTTAAGCTGCTAGACTTGTTTCTAACTATTTCACCAAAGGTTGAGGATGACAATCAATTTATTATGAGTGGTGTTTATTGCGGGTGCAAGCGATATGAGGTGGATGGAGTTTTTCAAATATTTGGATGTTTTTGGAGTTTGGCAATGTTTGAGGTTGTTTTTGGTATTTTTTCAAGGTTTTACAAATGTTTTGAAATTTTTCATTTTCAATATTTTGAGATTTTCTAAAATTTTGACCAAGAAACTAACCTAAAGACCTATCCTGAGAGCCTCAGGGGCTGATCAATAGATTATCCTTGCCTACGTTATATCTGTGAGACCGTATTAGTTCAACTAATGGCTTAATAGGTTATAGATGACAATACATGATGAGATGTCAGGTTTATTACGGCGAGCTCTATAGGACTGACCTAAATGTCGAGGGATGATCAAAGATCAACCTTGCCTAGATTCAAGCTGGAGATGGCGGTAGTTTGACAAATGACTCTATTTTTTGACTTTTGACTGTTTTGGATGTTTTTTGGATTTTTGATGTTTTGATGTTTTTGGATTTTACGATTTTCTACAGTGTTTTGGATTTTTAGATTTTTGATGTTTTGGGTTTATTGATTTTTAGATGTTTTTGGATTTTGATTTGAGGACTTTAAGATCAATACATGAATGCGATCAAATAAGAACATAGCTGACATGATGTAATAGACTACTGCAATAAAGGTAGGACAAACTGACCTTGACGATGGGCCGAGTAGTACTAGGAGGGATCATGATGCGAAAACAGGACCAAGCTATGGTGCAGATGTGAGTGGATGAGTGATGGATGGGGGCTGAATCGATGAATGATGGAAGCGAAATGGAGGGATGATGTCGAACAAGCCATAAAAATCTTGGTGGATGGAAAGTGCTTATTTACGCAAGGCGCCTGTTTGCCAAGTTTTCACCAAGGTACTTGCCGAAAGTGCCACCAAGGTGGTTTTCACTAGAGGACTTTTTTTTTCTTTACTATTTTCTATCCTTATTTTTGATCTTTTTTTGGATTTTTTGCTTTTTTGATTTTTTTGTTGTCACTAAGACGCCTGTTTGCTAGGTTTTCACCAAAGTAACCATTTTTTCAGGACATTTTATGATTTTTTGGATTTTTTGGTTCTATACCTTCAAATATTTAGGCATAACACTTTTTGAGATGGGAGTTATTCATGGGATCTTGTAGAGGTTCCCCTTCAATTGTTGATAATTGATATGCCCCTGACTTATAACTTGCTGTGATGACGAAATGTCCCAACCAATTAGGTTCAAACTTTCCTTTGCTACTTGGGTTTGGAACATTCTTTTGATTTTCATTTAAGACTAGTTCTCTGACTTGGAATGTCCTGCTTATGATTTTCTTATTGTAGCTTCATTTGAGTCTATTTTGATAGACTTGAAAATGATTCAAAACATCTATGCATCTCTCATCCAGTAACTCTAGGTCATTTAGTCTTGATACTCGATACTCTTCATCAGTGATGAGGTTTTGCAGTGATATACTAAGGGATGGGAGCTCGATCTCAATGGGGAGTACGACTTTTGATCTATAGACCAACGAGAAGGGGGTGGCGCTAGTGGGTGTGTAGATGCCGGTTCGATAGGCCCAGAGGGTGGGATTAAGCTGTAGATGCCAGTCACGACCTACATCATTGACTATTTTCTTGAGGATTTTTAGGATGGTTTTTTTTGTAGCTTTTTCTTGGCCATTGCCTTGGGGATAGTACGGGGTGGAGAAGTGATGTTGAATTTTGAATTTCTCACACAAGTCATGGACATCCTAATTCTTGAATGGTGTCCCACTATTTGAGATAATGGCTTGTGGGACACCATAGTAGCATATGAGATAGTTCAGGATGAACTTAGAAATATGCTTCCCTATTACATACGTCATGGGTATGGCCTCCACCCACTTAGTGAAGTACTTTGTTACGATTATGATGAATTTGTGGCCATTAGATGAGGTTGGAGTTATCTTTCCAATGAGATTGAGGCCCCACTGCAAAAAGGGCCATGGTGTGATGATGGGGTGAATCTCTTGAGCTAGAGCATGGATGAGGTCCCCATGCTGCTGAAATTGTAGACATTTTTTGGCATGATCATGTGCTTCTCTTTCCATTATGGGTCAATAATACCCCATCCTCAACAGTTTCTTGGCTATGGTCATTCCACTCGAGTGTGAACCACAGATACCATTGTGTACTTCGGTTAGAGTGGTCAATGCCTCCTCAGTGTTTAAATAGTGTAGTAGGGTTCCTTCTATGCTCCTATGATATAGGGTATCACCTAGGATGACAAATCTAGATTCCTTTTTTACGAAGGTTCGCTTTAGGTTTGAGGGTAAATCAGCAAGTGTGGCTCCTATGCGAAGGTATGTGTAGATGTCATGGTACCAAGGATCACTAGGACCAACAATTTTGCACACGAATTCTGATTCTGGTACCTCGAATGCAAGAATAAGAAGCTGCTCTATCAAAAATTCATATTTTGGAACATTGTTGGGGATGTCTAGTAGGGATCCAATTGTTACCATGGCATCTACTGCTTTGTTGTTGGTTCTAGGGATCTGCTCAAATGTTATTTCAATGAAAGATTCCTTGAGAGTCTCCACCAATTTCTTGTATGGAGTGAGCTTTTCATCCTTGCTCTAATATTCATTATTGACTTGATTTATGATCAACTAAGAGTCTCCATACACTTTGAGAGCCATGATGTTCCATTGCACTGGTATTCTGAGACCTATAGTCAAAGCCTCGTATTCCACGATGTTGTTAGTGCAAGGAAATGACGGTTTGTATGACCTTGGTATGCAATCCCCTTGTGGAGTGATGAAGAAGACACTAGCTCTTGATCCATGCTGCGTGTATGAGCCATCGAAGTATAGTTTCTAGTGGTCAACTACGTTGAGGTTAAAAATAGATTCATCTGGAAACTCTGAGACAAGAGGATTCTCAGAATAGATAGGTGCTTCTTCCAGTTGTTCTGTGATAACCCGACCCTTGATTGCTTTTCTCTCCACATACTCGATGCCATATTCTGATAATATCATTACCCAGTTTTCCATTCTTCCTGTGAGCATTTCCTTTGATAGTAAATATTTGAGGGGATCAATTTTGGTGATGAGCTTTATTTTGTGTGCCAACATGTAATGTCTAAATTTTTGTGATGAAAACACTACTACAAGGCATGCTTTCTCAATGAATGAGTAGTTTAGCTCATGACCAACCATTGTCCTGCTGATATAGTAGATAGCCCTCTCCATTCTGTTTTCATCATGTTGAGCCAAGAGAGCCCCGAGGGCTGCTGCTATTGTAGACACATATAAGATCAATGGTTTCTTTGGGATGGGTGGCATTAAGACTAGTGGTGTCAGTAGGTATTCCTTGATCTTGTTGAATGCCTCTTCGCACTTGGCATCCCATTTTTATGCTACTACCTTGTGGAGTAGGTGAGAGTATGGGTTTTGTTTATCCACCAGTTGTGCTATGAACCTTCTAATGGATTGGAGCCTTCCTTGGAGACCTCTTAGTTGTTTTAATGTCTTTAGTGCTTCCATTTTGAGGATTTCTTTCACTTTTGTTGGATCCACCTCGATAACCCTCATTGATACTATATATCCTAGCAATTTACCTGATTGTATGCCAAAGACGCACTTCTTGGGATTTAGTCTAACTTTGTACTCCTCTAGTCTGTCAAAGATAGCACCTAGGGTTGCTATGTGATCTTTTCTTTTTCTGGATTTTGCTAGGATAGTCTTCAACCATCTTATGGATCATGTCATGGAATATCAATGTCATGGCCCTTTGATATGTTGCTCCTGTGTTCTTTAGGCTAAATGGCATCATGTTCCAGCAGTAAGTCCCCCATGGAAAAGTGAAGGTTGTCTTATGTTGATCCTCTTTTGCTATCATGATTTGATTGTATCTTGAAAATCTGTCCATTAGTGATAGCATCTCATGTCCTGCTATCATATCTACTATCATGTCGATGTTCGGAAGCGGGAAGTCATCTTTCAGACATGCTTTGTTCAAATCTCTAAAGTATGTACAGATTCTAATGGCTCCATCAGGTTTTGAAACAGGTACCAAGTTTAATACCCATTCTAGATAATCTATTGTTTGTATGAATCCTACATCTAGTAGCTTTTTTAGCTCTATTTTGACCAATAAGGTAATCTAAGGGTGTATTTTTTGAAGCTTTTGTATGATAGGTTTTGCTTTTGGATACACTACTAAGTGGTGGACCACATTTTTTGGATCAAGTCCTGGCATATCAGCATAAATCCATGCGAAGTTTATTTATCTTTCATTTAGGAATGCTACTAGGAGTTCTTGCTCTTCTGATAATAGTGATTCTATATAGAATGTGATATCCGAGGTCTCCTTTGTTCCTAGGTTGACTGGATTGCATTTTTCGGCCAAGACTGCTAACTTTTCCTGATGAATAGCTCTTCAAGGAAGATTGAATCCTTCATCCTCGGGTGCCTCAGAGAGGTTTTCACTGTTGGATGTGTCCTTTCTTTTTACATTTTTCTTGTCAGAGAGTGCCACAGTATGGTTTTCACTCAAGGACTTAGATATGATTCTTAGTTTCTCACTTTTGTGACTGAAGGATTTAATCGTTTCCCCATAATAGGCATGTGTGTCCAACTCTATTATAAATCCTACTTTGTGATCCCCATCTGGAATGTTATCCCACAATCCCATGAATTATGAGAGTGCCTCATCATTTTTGAATGTATTGAGAATTGGTGGTCCTCATTGGTCATAGTCGATGAGTTGGGGATATATTAAATGGATCTCATGATTTTGATGATTGAATTCGAAAGATAATGTACTAATCATGCAAAGGGCGATATCCTCAAATAACCTAGGTAGATTGGTCATGGTATCCTCATCATTGCTAATAATATAGGCCTCAGTTATAAAGTTATGTATGTCTCTACCTATTGATGTTGATGAGCGTACTTCTATTGCTATTGGATGAGGAGAAATATTAACCATTCTAACTGGAGGACTTCGGCCACGTATGGTTATACTCGGAGGGGTACATCCAAGGCCAAGATTTGTTATTAGTCACTTTTCTGGCATGATAGGTATTATGAGCCCATTGTCATTTTTTCCCAATCTTTGATTTCTGTTGTAGCCCATTGCAAGAATCATTTGTAGACCCTTGCTTCCATTATCCATTGGTAAATATGGTACTGGTATTTCATCTTGATAGATCATCTGTGATGGATCTTCCTCAATAACCTCCTAGCCAAGGTCTCCCCAGCTTGTGAATTCAGGATAGTCTTTAGGAGACATTTGTGATGTGGAAGCTTGATTTTCTTGTGGACGACCCCATGATCTAGGAGATTGTGATAACTCTCCTACCACAAAATAATTGTTAGGCAGCTTTTAGCTTCCACAATCGTCATCCTGGATGATGAACTTAATATCGGAGATGGTGGGAATGGCAGGAGTGGCAGGTGTCTTTTTCATAAAAGTGGATGTGAGGGTGGTGGGATCGATGTATTGTGTGGATGGGCCCTCATCACTTTTTGGTACTTGGGGGATTTTGTAATATTTTTCTTCTAGATTCTTGTAGTATCAGAAAGGTTCAGGATCTTTGTGGATGGTAACCTCTTGTCCATTATGTGTGAATTTCACACATTGGTGAAAAGTTGATGCTACAACTTTCATTGCATGGATCCATGGATGTCCTAGGAGGATATTATATGGTAAGTCAAGGTCTAAGACTTGGAAAGTAGTTTCCATGATGGTAGGCCCTACTTGAATAGGGAGTTTAATTGTGCCTTGAGACACTCTTTCTTGGTCGTCATATGCTCTTATCGTGATGCCCTTTCCTTTGTCGATGGAATCTTCTGATATTTTCAACTGCTTGATGAGGCTTAGGCAAAATATGTTCAAGCCTACACCTCCATCCACCAGGACCCTTTTGATTTTTCTCTTATGTACTATGGCTTCCAAGTGAAGTGCACAGTTGTGAGATGGTTGGGTGGGGAAAGCTTGGTCAGAGAATGTAAGAAGATTAGGCGTAATGATATTTCTGACCATAGCTTGGAATTGCTCTGCATTGAGATCTACGGGGACGGTAAATGTGGTTAATGCTTCCCCAAGGATCTTTTTATGAGCTGGTGATATTTTTAACAAATCCATAATGGAGATGTGTGTTGGTGTTCTCTTGAGTTGATCTAGGACATTGTATCCATGCGGAACAGATCTAGATGAAGGGAACCTATTTGGTTGAGATGATCCTGCGATGGTGACTTTGCTACCTCTTGTGGTGACTCCACAATCTTTGACATGGGTGCCCTTGATGGTGATGACCATGCAGTATTCATTTAGGGAGGCAACAACTGATTCATAAACCTAATTTACATTTCCCTTCCCTTTGTCATTTTTATTCCCTCTGTTGCCATGATTTGGCATTGGATTCGTATATATCTTGAGATCTTGATTTCCCATAGGTTGTTCTACGTTTATGATTTTCTTGTCGATGAGATCTTGGATGATGTTTTTGAGCCTCATGCAACTATTTGTGGTGTGGCCTTTGATTTTATGGAATTCACAGAGTTGATTCTTGTTATACCAAGGAGGTTTGACACCAGGTTCCTAGTAATTTTCAAATGTAGGAGGCTTGATAAGTTTTTTCGTTGACCAACTTTTTCATTATGTCCCCAAGTGGTTCCCCAAAAATGGTGTATTTTCATTTGGGATAACTTTTGCATTGGGGTGGTCCCCTTTGGTCATTGAGATTATTGATGGTTGGATTGTTGTTTGGTTGGTATGTTGTGTGATGAGTGTTTTGGTGTTGTGTTTTGATTTGCGGTGTGGGTTTATTTTGGCGTGGACCACTAATGACCACCTTGGCATCGATGATGCCATCATTAGTGATGTTTTTGTTCCTTTCCCATGTGCAAGGTTTATCATTGTAATTGGATGGTGGGCAATTATTTTTTTGTTCATGATATGATGTTGATTCCGTATGTTGGGTCACAAGGGCTCTTTTGATGCTAAGCGCTTTGGAGATCAATTGCTCATATGTGGTGATGCCCTGAACCTTGAGATGAAATTCCAAGCATCCTTCAAGGTTGGCTATGATGGTGCAAACTTGTTGTTCTTCTAGCATGGTCCACTTGCTCTGATTGGCCTTGGATTTCCATCGTTGCAGGAATGAGGTGAATGACTCACCCTTTCCTTGTTTTAGAGCATAGAGTTCTTTGAGACTAACATCCATTGCAATGTTGCATGCATAATTTCTTATGAATGCATCCCTAATTTCTTGGAATGTTCTAATGCCTGATGGTAAGCAAGAGAACCATTCTATAGCGAGGCCTACCAAGCTCTTAGGAAATAGCCGCATCAGATAAGTATCGTCATATGCGACCTCCATGTAGTGAACCTGGAATTCCCTGATGTGATCTTCAGGGTTTCCCATCCCTTGATATTTGTCAAATTTGGGGATTTCAAATCCCTTGGGGAATGGTTTCATGTCTAGGCTCCTATCAAATGGATAGGGACACAAGTTGCTTGGTGTTTTGGTTGTTCATCCTGATTGAAGGTTGAGCACTTGTTGCGAGAGCAACCTGAGTTGTGTCGTCACATCATTTTGTGGATCAAGGGGTGGGATGAAAGTGTTTTGGGGTGTTTCAATCATGGGTTGGATGGGTGGGCGGGTCGGTGCATTGTTTGATGGTATCTGTAGGTTTTGGTGAGTGAGGTAGGCTTCCACCTGCTTTTGTATGAACAACGGTTGTTTTTTATCTTGTTGTTGTTGCGCTAAGATTTGTGCTTGTTGTTGCACTTGTTGTTGTTCCAACAATGCTTGTTGTTGGGCTGCTAATTCTGATGCTTCTTGTTGTTCTTGGTATTGCTTTAATGCTTGTTAATATGCCTGCAATTGTGTTGCTTGTCTTTGTGCAAGAAGTTGTGCTTGATATTGGGCTTGCTGTGCCTGATATTGAGTTTGCGCTTGAGCTTGTGCTTGAGATTGTGCTTGTCCAGCTTGTGCTTGTGCTTCTTGTTGATGTAATAGGAGTTGTGCTTGAGGGGCCCTTTGTGCTTGTAATGCTTGTGCGGATTTTTGTTCTTGTTGTAATAATGCTTGGGCTTGTTGCGCTTGTAAGGTAGCTTGGGCAGCTTGCTAAGCAGCTAATTGTTTGGCTTTTTGTTTTTGAACTTGTTGGTATCCTCTTTGGAAAGTAGCTTGCAATGCCGCATCATATTGGCTTGATGTGGTGAAAGTTGGTGGTGGTGGATTTGGAATGGTGTTTGTGAAGGTGGTGTTGATGTTTTGCATGATGGATGGTGCTATTGATGTGATTGGTCCTTGAGAGACCATGCTTTGTGATGTTAAGGGGGTTTTTGGTGGTGTTTCCATTTCTTGTGTGTTTATCGTTTGTTGTTGTGATATCAACGACAAGTTTTGAGCGTCTGGAATAGTGCTTTGATTGATATTTGGGATAGCGGTTTGATTGATATTTGGTAGAGGGGGAAGTCCTAAACCAAGGAGTGGTGTGGATGATAATGGCAATGGTGGAAGTGGTGGAAATATAAGGGGTGCGAGTCCTTGCGAGACTGTCATGGTGTCGAATATGCCCCCTAGTCTGAACATATCTCCCTCTTCTTGTGAATTTTTGAGAAGAGGTGTTTGTGGTGTTGCGTGAAAAAATGATGATGATGGATCGTGATGAAATGTGAGAGGAACATTTTTTTGTAATGGATTTTGGGGTATGCTTTGTTCCAAGGTGGTGTTTGCATCCAAATTTTGATTATTAACAAGGGGATGTGCTTGAAGAGCTTTGAGAAATGTATTTCCCTTGTTAACATTGGGTTGGGTTGGAGCCAATGATGTTGTGATTTGTGGAATGGTTTGTGTGATGTTTTGCGATGGGTGTGTAGATGAAATGGGGATGGTGGATGAGATTGGAGGAAATGATGTTTCTACTATGGTACTCACATCAAAATCCGAAGGTAACTTGGCCCCTTTCTTTGCTAGCTCAAGCATGTATAACAAAGGGTTAAGTCTCATCATGATGTTGATGATTCTATGGTTGTCTAGATTTTGGAGCATTTCAGTCATTTCCTCATGCGACATTCCAAAAGTAAGTTCCTCCCCTTGGTTTTCTTCTTGCAGATTTTGCGATGATGATAGGGTCAATGGATTACTTGATTCGGCAGGATTCATTTCTGCATTTTTTTTGGCTAAGATTGCTTGAAGCGGGTGTTTCTTTGTTGGCTTCCATACTCTTCTTGTATTGAGATCTAGTTAGAACCATAAAAAAAGGATTAATCTTCGAGAATATGGGAAATGGATTTCTTGATTTTTTGGATCAATCTTTATTTTATGCCCCAAAGTAGAAAGTTTTAGGATGCCTTGAAGATCAAAGGTGATGATATGATGATGATGTTAGGGATGGATGATATGGGTGTCTTTGGCTTTTGATAAATCTTGAATGAGATACTAGGATTTTAGGACTTGTAGATTTTGGTTTTGATTTTGTTTTTGGATTTGAGATTTCGTCCTTTGATTTTGATTTTGATTTTTGATTTTTGATTTTCTTTTTGAACAAAAAGACCCTAAGATGTTGGATGATTATCTAAGGGATAGCTTTGTTCAAAGGATGATGATTTGAGTATGTGTGAGGAGAAGGATGCATCTACCCACACCTATTAAAACAAGATAATCATTTCACTAAGTATATGAAGAAGGATTCATCAAGATATACTAAGCTAGACAAGATGATTTGGATAACTTTGACTAAGCATATGTAAAAAGATGCATCTACACATACCTAGCCAAAGGTGATTTTGATAATGTTTTCAATGATTTAGTCTCAATGATTTTGATGATTTTGATTTTTCCACAAAGCCTAGTATTAAGGATGATTTCAATATTTTCCAAAAGGTGATGATGAGATGATGTTTGTTTTGATGTTTTGGAGAATGGATGAAAAAGATTTTGATATGTTTTGATCCTAAGATGAACCTAAAAAGGACACTTTGTTTGCCTAGACCTAGGTATTGAAGAGCATGCAAATGCTTCCTAAAGATCTTTGTGATCAAGAAATGATTTCATTTGAACATTCATTTTTGGATTTCCAACCAATGATTTTTTTCTTTGGGATTGGGAGTCTTCAACAGATATGAAGGTTCATTTTTCTTAGCTTTGCTTAATGTCATTATTTTACCAAAAACACTTTCTTCAATTAGGTTTTCAAACTAAGATGTCCAATGTCTTAATTTCTTCAAACCCCAAAAGATATGTTATGTGGAATTCAATGAACTTGAGGCAAGGGTTTTCCTATTGTTTACTTTAGGAGACAAATCAAGATATAATCCAATGTTTAGAAACCTCTAAGGATGTGAATCCCAAGGGAAAGCAATAACATATGGATTGATTCAATGGTATTTGTCTTCAAAAGGGTTTGAAATTTGGATGACGTTCAAGTGTTTTTTCCATGGTGTTTTCGATCAAGCAATGCATTTTGTAACCCAAGAATAAGTACAATCCTATGGATGTGTAAGACAATATTTGTTGGATTCCCACTTGGACAAGTCCAGCTACACTTATCTCTAGTGAATGGTTAGATGTTTGACCCCACTGGCTCCCAGCCAAGCATCAACACCCATGAAACTCCCATGGCATGTTTTCCATTTCTACTAGAAAACCATAAAAGTGTTCTTGCACCAACAAATAGATTAAAGGATTTTGAAAAATTCTAGCACATGGGTTTTAGTAAGGACTTTCCGTTCGTGGAGATTGACCCATACGACAAGAGTCCCCTTTCAGATCCATCTTGTTGGAATCAACCACGTGATATTTGCTTTTCTTCCAATATCCACATTTATATCCCAGTTGGAAATACTCTTGGCTTTAGAGTGTTACCGGTTGAGTCATTCCCTTGGGTGAGTACTTTTTCCCCAAGGCAAGCCCTCTGGATAAACAAAAGTGAATGAAGAACAATATTCACAACTCGATCAATCCTTGTTAGAAACAAGGAGAGAGAATATACGCAACAATTCCCCCACTCACACTCGCACAATATGTTCAATTTTAAACCCAAATCGAAGTGTGGAGGTGATTGCTTTGTCTCACTCTAAAGTCATGAAAAGACCTTTTGATTCTCAAGATTGCTATAAAGTGCATGAGAGAAACACATACATCCTTTTTCAATGGCTTTAGTTTAAGTAAGCCCTCACAAAAAACAAAGTTACACTTGTTCTTTTTAAATCCCCAAAGCACAATGTGAGTTCCTTTTAGAGCACCAAACCACAAGTGTAAGACATTTTGTTCAATTTGTTAATCCAAGAAAAAAAATCTAGTAAGTTGTGATCCTAAGGTTTGTTTTACCCTTTTTGCAAGAAATGGAAAGGTTCTTTTTAAGCCCAAATGAAAATTAGTGTTCTAAGAATGAAAAGATAACAAATTCTCAAAATAGTGCTAAACATACACTAAAGTGTTTAAATACACTTTGATTGGACGAAATACCATCATGCTCCTTCTTCCCTTGTTTTTGATTTCCAACCTACAAGTGAGAAAAACCAGTTAGATTCTAGAAAATATAGAAGTTAAAAACCAGAAAATAGAACATAAATTAATCATAAATCAAAAGCATGTGCTAAATTTCAAATTTTCCCTTTTTACTATCTCCCAGCGTTACAACTCGCAATGGCATCATAGTTTGGTCTCTCAGTGGTTCCCTCACAGCGCCGCTTCCTAGTCAGCAGTGCTCTGTGTCAGGACAAAGAGCTCAACTCCGTTGCTCTTTTCACCCTACGTCGCAATTTGTATCCAGCATCAGAGTTTAGTATTTTTTGAAAATTTCTGCAAGTTGGAGAGTCCAGCAGCGGAGTTTAGAATTCAAATATTTTGGTGAAACGATTCCAGCGGCACAGTTTGTGTTTTAAGCGGTGCCATATAGTGACACTAACGAGCCCACGGTGCCAAAACAATGACGCTGAGCTCCCAGCGTTGGAATTTCCTATGTGTGAATGAAAACAAAGAATTTTCAAGAAAATATTAGAAATAATGATATCAGCTCTCTTTCTAGCACCAAATGTGCGAACCCCAACCTTGGTACCTGCAAAACAAAGAGAATAAACAAATCAAGTTAGATATTGCAAGCAAAAACAAGGATTCCCCATGAAATCCATTTGCAAATTCAAAATAGGAAAGAAAACAATGAAGAACACAATATAAATGATAAACTAGATTCAATCCTAATTTAAATATGCAAACTCATGATCCCATGGGGGAATTGGTTCCAATTTGATGTGAAAATTGGACCTTTCCCAATTCCTATGATGCAAGCTTCGAATGTTGAAGAGATTGATCCACTTAGTTGGTGAAGAATGAAGACTCCAAGCCAAAAATATGCAAAACTTAGCTATGACTCAATGATAATGGATGAAATTCAAGAGATATTTGAGCATGGTAACATTGCTTGGATTGTGGATGATCAAATGAAGATATGAGCTGTTTATTTATAGGATTTCAAGATGGATGAATGTCCAAATTTCACCAATGTGGGACTAACATTCATCCAATGATATGATGCCACTTGTCAAGCTATGAATGGATGATGGATGTGCAAAATTTGGAGTTTGTGCCAATAAATTCCAATATTTGAAATTCAAATTTGTTGAAATGACATGTAAGAGGGAAGGGAAAATGCAATAAATGCCACTTGGCTCAAGGCAAAGGACATGTAAGATGAATTTATTGCCTTGTTAGATGTACATGTTGACTTGAAATTTTTGAATTCAAATTGAGAGAATATTCCAAAAGATGCCTTGTGAGAAAAATAGAGATTTAATAAATGAATTAAATCTATTTTCATGTGCAACTTGCATTATCTAGAGGATGTGACATGAGATAAGATTAAATTAATCAAGGGTTAATTAATTTAATAAGAGAGGTTAGATGATGTGACCTATTTGACTCAAATTTATGGATTTATTTTAAATCAAATAAGAGAGGAATATGATAAGAGGATAATTAAATAAGGATTTTGATTTATTTAATTAAAAGAGATGGTGTTAGAGTAAATCAAATCAGGTTTTAATTTATTTAATATAATGGATAGACTTTAGAGATTTAATCAAATAAATTGATTATTTAATTAAATAGGGATAATTAGATCAGATGGATTGATTTAATTAATAAAAGAGATTGAATTAATTAGATAAAATGATTTATTTAATTAAGAGACTAATATTGATGAATTTAATCAGATAGGGGAATTTGATTAAATGGTTAGTTTGAGGGATGATTTAGGAAGAAACAATGTTAGTAAGTCAGGATCAAATGCACGATGTCAATCTGTATATTTTACGTGTCTACAGAAGTACTAAGGTGAAATACCTTAGAAAGATGATAGGGAATTAGGGAGATTATTTGCTTGCCCATTGATGATAGCTTCAATTTAGTGATAAGTGTTGGGTCAAATTTGAGGATATATTTCTACTTTGTAAGTAGTGCCTTGTGTTCTCATACTTGGAAAGGGTTTCTTTTTTACTGTAAGAAATGATAAACCCTAGTTCTCCTACATTGCAAACATGAGTGAGCCAGAGCCCAATGAATCTATTCTTAGGTTGGAGAGGAAACCAAAAAAAAAAATTGTTAAACAACTTAAAACTCAAGATGTTTCATCTAAAGTTAAGTCAGTCAAAACCACCTGCGGTATCTAACCCTTCACTGAGCACTCCTACAATGTCTACTAGGGCTAGAAGTGCAAAGAAAGCAACATAAAGGTTTATGTAGGAAGCCTCTAGAGATGCAAAGGAAGGAGGGTCACAAATTAGAAAGAGACCTATAGGTTAAGTTTCCATGACCACCGGGTTAATGGATAGTCTTGGTGAAATTGGCGAAAAGACCCAGCCTTAGAGTGGGTTGCAAATTTTCCAATATGCTTTTAACATGAAATATTATAGTAAGCCTGCATGTTATTTATGGGGGTTGAACCTTAGAAAGTTGGTGGTGTTGAATATGTTTGTAGAGGTGTACTTGATGATGGAACTCACTAGGAATTATCATCACGTTGACAGAACAATCAAGAGTGAAAATGGTGATGTGGCCCTAGAAGTGACAAAGGACAAGATGGTGGAAGTATTTGGGTTAAAACCCAATTATACTGTGAAGTTTGGGCATGCCGAGTTATATGTTGAATATGAGATTAATAGATTTTCATATAGAAATAGACTGCTTTTTTGCATAGACAGAGCAAGGAGAAATTCCTCCCTAAGGATTTGGTGCAGGGGCACCATTTAAAGGTGTCTGTCCATTCAAAGTCATAAGGTCTAGGCTTTAGAATTTTTTGAGTTTTTTTTTAAAATAAGGTATATGAAACCATTTGGTGTTGTAATAAGTTAGAGTTGATGGTTTTTAGGTGTTTAGAGGGTTAATGTTTGGAAATTGAAAAATGTGGAAAAAGTCCAACATTGTGCAAAATGTAAAATTTGAAAAATGCTATAAAGTTGCCTTTTAGGGAAGGTAAACAGTCATGTAGTGGAAAATCAGTTGGTGGAAGTTATAGTCACTTGTTTTTTGGAGGGAATAAGTTTAAATAGGCTTGAGAACTCATTGTGTGGGGATTGTAGAAGTTTGTAAAGGAGTTTCTTTCAATAAAATTATGTTATACCATCAATTCTCTATTGTTTTCACTCTTCAGCGTGATAGCAACAAATTGTACAGTCCGTACAATATATTTTTTATTCATATTTGTGGTGCTTTGTGTATTATATTGTTCCTTCTATCATTTGAACCTAACTTGAAGGCTCCACCTTAAATTTTGTGCATTTAATCACAAGTTTTCTCAGACCAGCCAAAAACAGGGTTTTTAAAGGTTTTGTAAGTTTCAACATGTATTAATCCCATCCCACCTACTGTGAAGATTGTAACTCAATGGGATGGGTAGTGAATATTAGGTTTTGGTGTGTAGATGGTTCAATTATGCATGGGAGATCTGGAAATGATGTTGGGTGTGAAGCCCTAAGAGGGAAATTTGAGTTTTGGATGTGTCAAAGTAATTTTTTGTGTAGGGAAGCATTATTTCTTGTTGGATTAAGCATGTGTAGAGGTTATTGGGTATTTTTTAAGTGTTTATGATTTTTTTTTATTGTTGGGTGTATGAGTTTCAATAAAACCCTAGTTTTTAGGAGAAAAGTGAGGGTTTATGAGTTTGGCACTTGGTTGAGTGAGATTTTGTGAACTAGTTGTGAAATCCTTAGTTTGAGCACCTAGGAATTGCTGCCCCAAAGATTTTTCAGAATTTGGGAAGAGTTAGAGGGTATTTCCTTTGCAAAAGAGGGCTAATTTGAGCCCTAAAAGGCATAAAAACCCTGTTTTGAGTAAGTTGTTACAAAATGACCATTGGTGATTGATTGATATGTTTTTAAGATCTGTAATGGGTCCCTTATTTGAGTCCAATTGTGAAATAAAAGGGAGTGTTTGTGAAGTTATACCTAATTTAGTGGGTTTGATATGCTACAAGGAAATAGAGGGATTTGGTTGAGATAAAGAGAATTAGAAAACTTGATGATCTGACAGTTGTTTTGCAGATTGGAATTATGTTTGGTGTGTTGCAGGCCTCCCTTAATTGCATCAAATTGGTATCAGAGTGAAGGTACCAGGTGCTTGTGGAAGAAATTTTGTAGATTGTGAAAGAGAGATTAGAAGGTGAAGAGGCAAGATTGTGAATATGCCTCCAAAAGGAAAGAATAGAACAAAGGAGATGAATGAATTGAAGAGTTAGTACATAAGAGAGATCAAAGAACTGAAAGAGAGATTGGTAGCCTTAGAAACCAATAAGAGAAGAGAAATAGTTGAAAGCAATGAATCTGAGGAAGAAGATGATGGAGAGTTTGAAGATGTTGAAGAAGAGCTTGATCCAGAAGATCAGATAATGGAAAAGTTGTTGAAGGAAATAAAAGGTGATAAGTACAAGGTAAAGATTGATGTGCAAAATTTTAGTGGAAATTTGAATGAAGTGGAATTGTTAGATTGGATATCCTCTTTGCATAATTATTTTGAATGTGAAGAGATTCCTGAGGAACAAAGTGTTAAGATTGCAAAAACAAAACTTAAAGTTCATGCACTTGTATGGTGGGATTATTTGTAGTCAGAAAGAAGAAAGCAAGGCAAGTCTAAGATTGTGTCATGGGACAAGATGATAGCTAAGTTAAAAGGTAAGTTTCTCCCTTTAGATTATTCAATTCAAATGTTTAAAAGGTTGCAAAGTTTAAGGAAAAAAGAAATGGATGTAAAGGAATACACTGAAGAATTTTATAAATTATGTATGAGATCTAACCATATCGAAAATGAAGATGAGAAGATAGCTAGGTACTTGGGTGGCTTGAGAATGAATATATAGGATGAGTTGGCTTTGAAAAATCTTAGGAGTGTGGAGGAATGTTATCAAATGACATTGAAGGCGGAAGATAAAGTGAAGAGAATACAAGAGAAAATAGTAAGAGGAAGAGGAAACACCATGAGAGGAAGAGGATCTTATTCAACTCCAAGAAAAGCAACTAAAAATCAAGAAGAACCAAACAAAAGAGATGAACAAGTTGAATATTTTAGAGGTGGATATAGAGGTACAAGGGGTAGTTTTGGAGGTGGAAGAAATTCTAACACTTTTGCAGGTAGATGTTATCATTGTCAAGAGTATGGACACCCCTGCTTGGAATTTCCCTGAGAAGGCTAATTCATCAACAAGTGGAAGAGAAAGAAAACCAGATAGAAGAGCACAAATAGTTAAAGAAGATGAAGCTGAAAGTAGTTCAAGTTCAAACAGATTGGTTGCAAGGGCTGAGGTTGGAGAGATTTTGATGATGAAGAAAAAAATCTTGAAGACCACAAAGGAGGAAGAAATGCTTCAAAGAAAATATTTGTTTAGGACAACCTACAGATGTAGAGACAATGTATGAAAAGTGATTGTTGACTCAGGTTGTACTGATAACATTGTGACTAATGAGATGGTAGAAAATTTTCATTTGTAAAGATTAGGTCTAGAAAAAAGGCCATATAGGGTGTCATGGGTTAGTGAAAATTAGTCTTTGATGGTGAGTGAATAGGAAAGGGTTGAATTTCATATAGGTCCATATAAAGATGAAGTTATTTGTGACATACTACCCATGAGTTGTCATCTATTGTTAGGAAGGCCCTGGCAGTTTGACAGGTCAGCCTTGTATAATGGTAGACAAAATACCTACATAATTGAAAAGGATGGGAGAGAGTTCTTGTTAACTCCATTGGTTGAGGGTCTAGAAGAATATGCTGAGATAATTATGCTAGGGAGAAAGGAGTATATGCATGTTGAGGAAGGTAAAGGAAAGAGTATAGATTTGGCAACCAATACAAGGTATGATGAAGATAGGACAGTAGGAAGAAAGCATGAGAATGACTTGTAGTTAGATGTTGGGAAAAAGAGTGTTCTTGTGTGGAAAAAGAAGGTTGAGAAGAATAAGTTTCAAATTGATAGAGTAGAGAGAAAGGTTGAAGAGCCTTTGGAAACGAGATAAGAGAGGGACAATGTGTTGATTGGGATAGTTGAGTGCCCTGTAGTGGCAGGAAAACAAGTAAAAAGATAGGCAAAAAGTGTTAGGACAGAGCTTTGTGACAATGATGAGATGGTAAGCAAGAGGACAATGGTTTGTGGTGATAGAAGGATAGTGAATTTTGGTGGGATAGTGAGTCATAAGATTGGAATGATAGATGACAAAAAGAACAAAGTTTATGTTGATAATAGGACACTGGCAAGGACAATAAACAAAGCAAGTATAGGTCTGACAAAGATAAAGAGGTCTGATGGTACAGTTGACTATAAAGAAAGAGTAGTTGGGTTGAGTATTGGATAGTGGATAAAGCATGAGAAACAAAGCAAGGTAACAATAGATGAGGAAAGGATGAGTACATATGAAAAGGAAGAAAAAACGATAGAATTCAAATTTGGGAACGTTGTCAAACACCCCACAACACTGTACGATAGTGAGGAGCAAGAATCAAATGTTGAAGTTAGCAAAAATGTTAAGGGTAGTGAAGGATCAATGCAACATGAGCGAGTTGAAGATAAGAATGAAGGAAAGAGGTTTGAAGGACATAAATGAATACAAACTACATCAAACTTTCCAAGGGACATGCAAATTTTTTAAGGTGGGGTTATGGTGCAAGGGCACCATTTAAAGTTGTTTGTCCATTCAAAGTCATAAGGTCTAGGCTCTAGAAGTTTTTGAGTGTTGTTTAAAAATAAGGTCTATGAGACCATTTGGTGTTGTAATAAGTTAGATTTGATGGGTTTTAGGTGTTTAGAGGTTTAATGTTTGGAACTTGCAAAATATGGAAAAAGTGCAACATTATGCAAAATGTAAAATTTGAAAAAAGTTGTAAAGTTGACTTTTAAGGAAGGAAAACGGTCATGCAGTGGGAAATTTAGGTGGTGGAAGTTTTTTTTTTTTTTGGGGGGGGAATAAGTTTAAATAGGCTTGAAAACTCATTGTGTGGGGATTGGAGAAGTTTGTAAAGGAGTTTCTTAAAATAAAATTTTGTCATACCATCAATTCTCTATTGTTTTCACTGTTCAGTGTGGTAGGAGTAGATTGTACAATCCGTACAATATCTTTTTGATTCAAATTTGTCATTTTTTCTGTAGTATATTGTTCCTTCTTTCATTTGAATCTAACTTGAAGGCTCCACCTTAAATTTTTCGCATTTAATCACTAGTTTTCTCAGACTGGCCATAAATAGGGTTTTTTAAGATTTTGTAAGTTTCATCATGTATTAATCCCACCCCACCTACTATGAAGTGTGATGGGTAGGAAATAGTAGGTATTGGTGTGTAGATGGTTCATTTGTAAAGGGTATGTCTAGAAATGATGTTGGGTGTGAAGCCCTAAGAGGGAAATTTGAGTTTTCCTTATGAAAAAGTGAGTTTTGGATGTGTCAAAGTAAGTTTTTGTGTAGGGTAGCATTATTTCTTGTTGGATTAACCATGTCCAAAGGTTATTAGGCCTATTTCAAGTGTTTATGAGTTTTTTTGAGTGTTGGGTGTATGAGTTTAATTAAAACCCTAGGTTTTAGAAGAAAGGTAAGGGTTTGAGTTTGGCACTTGGTTGACTGAGATTCTGTGAACTAGTTGTGGAATCCTAAGTTTGAGCAACTAGGAATTGGTGCCCCAAAGAGTTTTCAAAATTTGGGAAGAGTTAGAGGGTAGTTCTTTTACAAAAGAGGGCTGATTTGAGCCCTAAAAGGCATAAAAACCTTGTTTTGAGTAAGTTGTTACAAAATGACCATTGGTGATTGATTGATATGTTGTTAAGATCTATAATGGGTCCCTAATGTGAGTTGAATTGTGAACTGAAAGGATGTGTTTGTGAAGTTAAACTCAATTTAGTGGGTTGATATGCTAAAAGGAAATAGAGGGATTTGGTTGAGATAAAGATAATTAGAAGACTTGATGATCTGATAGTTGTTTTGTAGATTGTAATTGTGTTTGGTGCATTTCAGGCCTCCCCTAATTGCATTAGGATGTTGAACCTTTTGAGTATGACGAGTTTGTGGATTATTTCAAGAACACTTACTATTTCTTGAATCAAGTGTTGGCTTAAAATTTTGAGGTAAGGATAGCCCTTGACTTATTGGTAATGGTGGTAGATATACAAAATCATAATCAGAGCACTGGTTTTGATTATGCCAACTATGTTGTTGATCAAGTGCATGAGGATTTCCTCAATTTGAAGAAGGAGGTGCTCTCTTTACCTTTCCCTCATTATTCTCTACTAATCCATATGCTCTTATTTGAGGGTGATTATGGCTAGAAAATAAAGTTGGAATTGAGATTAAGGGACAATGAATATAATGTTTTTCTTGTACAAATGTGGACACACATTTGGGATCAGGACTATTCCAATTCCAATTATGTTATTTTTTCTAATGTTATAAGTTATGGTATACTAGAACCATTGGGTGTAGCACATGTTCACAGGATTTCTCTAGAAATCAGAAGTATCATGCACCCAAGAGATATACTAGGATATAAAGCAACACATAATTGGGTAGATTGATTTCTTCATTCATAATATAATTTTATCAGAGCTTATGAGGCTAAGGAGTCACCACATTTTTTTCCCCTATATGTCCTTGACAGATTGGCCTTTATGGAACTCATGTGCCAGATTGATGTTATGGATTATGAGATGTCCATGAACCCCAGGAAGGGTAGAGTGGTGAATCCCCAATGGAATTTTGCTTACTTCAAAGTTACTGCACCTAAGGGGTATGAAGAGTTTGGGATCATGGTGAATAATCTCAGAATGCCATTCTGTAGACACCTAAAAATGACCTAGGCTTGCAAGCTTCATTTTTACCACTTTCATCCTAGCATAATTATGACATTTAATTATGTCTTTGGTCCACATTCGACTATTGATTAAATAATTCATAATTATTTAATTAATTCATGTCCTTTTATTCTTCATGATTATTAAATAAATAAATCTTATTTATTTATTTAATACATCATTAATTGTCTAAAGTCTTCCCTTAATTAAATAAATTTCTTAATTTATTTAATTGCCTTCTATTCACTTTATTTCTTCTTGATTATTAAATAAATAAGTTTCTATTATTCATTTAATATGTCACTAATTGTCATAATTGAATGAATTAAATAATTTATTTAATTATTAGTCTTATTTGCTAAATTAAATAATTAATTTAATTATTTAAATTGCCAAGTTGGATATTCTTCTTATTTTAAATAAATTAAAATATTTAAAATGTCATCTCTTCTTAACTACAAGCTCATTTTGGCAAATAATTTGAAAACTGATTATTTTCTATTTCTCAAAAGTTCACATTTGGAATTAATTTAATTCTAAATTGGTAACTTTCCGCCAAGAGTCAAGTAATCAGGCAGGTTCTCGACCCTTCCAAAATTGATCTTCAGTCCTGTCTTTATCTTAGTCATTTTTGAAAATCTTTATTTTCGAAAATGTTTCTTCATTTATTCTCCACCGTCGATCCAATTATCTGAGATATTATCTTGACCGTTCGATTAATGAATTTTCCCTAACCCTAATTAGGGATTCTCAGATTTAATCTGGACCTCTCATTTTAGGTTTTAGTGAGGATGCAATCTCACCCATCCATTCGAAATGACATTTTCTATAAAATGCCATTTTCCTCACTTTTCGATTACACATGCATTTTACACATTGCACACACACGTATTATAGGTGCATTGCATACTTATTCACTTACACACTTAGGCTTCAAATTACAATTATTGTCTTTATTTAATCAAACCTTAGTATGTTTAGGCATTGGCAATCATAGTCATTTAGTCATAGGCATTAGACATCTATGCAAATCCTTCAAAGCTTGTTGTAGGACATAGGCATATATTTGCATATTGCTCGCACAACATATCTGAGGGCAAATCATTATCCAACAAGTAAGAAGGTGTTACGAAGGTGAGTCATGGAGGCTTCAACAATTATCAGGTATACTTGTTCTTTTACATTTCACTTCCTTTACACTTTGTAATCACTTTGGGTTTTTGTCTTTTATATTGATTTAACACTCTTGAATCCAAACCTAAAAGAAATCCTCAATTACATTGGTGAACCTGATTCTTTTTTTTTTTTGTTATTTCCGTACGTTTTTTTGTGTTTTCTACTATTTTGAAGGTACAGGTACGGAGCGACGCAACTACTTTTTTTTAACTCGTGATGCATCTGATGCGTCGCAACGCATTAGCCAACAGAAACACGCAATCGCCCTGTCGTGCCGCAATCGTCTTTGGGAAAGCCGTAGTTGAAATATCGAAATGCATTTGATACACAGAGTGACACAATCGCTTTGTTGTGATGCATTCAACTGGTAAAATTTTCTGTTATTTCACATTCAGTTTTTTTTTGTTGTTTTCTATGTTTCTTTTATCCTGATTATTTCCTGCACTCTACCTAGCATAGGTTTTCTATTACTAATCAGGTTTGCATCTTGTTGGCGGTTACTTTTCGTGGGTTGAAGACAAACACTAAAACTACTAATGAATTGTCTTGCAGGTTTGATTGTCAAAGGCCAAACATCAAAACAATGTGCTTCCATTTTTAGTAGTGTAACTCACATTTTATTTTGGGTGCAATTAAAACGAATCTATGTTTTCTATGTTCGAATGTGTTTGTAAAATGATAGGGGAGTATGCTCTCACCTTGTGAAAACTTGGTGATAAAAAACCTAGACTCATTTTTATCTGTTCTTACCTGACGATTTGGTATATCGGAGTATCCTCTCCCCTTGCACTTTCGGGCGATCTTGGGTGTAAGAGAAACAGTTACCAACTCTAGAAATTGGGCCTGCTTGGGGATTTCATCACCCCAACATGACTCAAATCGGTAATGGAGCTAAAGCCAAGCTACCCCTGACAGGTATATAAATGTAAATCTTAAGGGAAAACCTAAGATTGTGAGTGCAGATGTGTCATACAGACAGAGTTGTACTCCCTTAAACCCTGTTCAGCTTAACCTCTTTAGGCTTGAGTGCCACCTTATTGGTGATTAATCTCTTGCCCCATGTATGGCCACTCGAACGGGGGTCTCGAACTAAAAAAATTTGTGTAGTAAGCCAAAAACCTTCTATTTGCTAGCCCAGCACCGGTCGGTGTGAAGGCATCCACACTTTCGTAGTTTGTATAGAGGTGATCAACCTACCAAGGGAGTTTCATGGGGGTTGGAAGCTTGGTTGGCCTGAGAAGAGAGTGCACTATAAGGGGGAGCCCGTGCAGCCAAGCTTCTGAATTCACACGCTATAGATATGTGGTTGGGGAAACCCGCGTGGAATCTAGTGAATATTGTCATGGCCTAACCTAGGATTGTACTTATCTGATGTGTGATTGGTTACATTCGAAACACTGTGTTTGTCAAGTGCTTTCTGGAATCATCACATTTATAGTTCTGAACAAAAAATCCAATATCAGACAAATCAAATTGGCCATGAAAACGACAATAAACTCATTTTTCAAAAAATGTGTCGCATATGATAAACCGCATTCGAGTTTCTGAGTCGCAATCACTCTGTTAAGCCGCATTCAAAATTTCAAACACCGCATACACATGCGTCATGATGCAACTAACTGTAATCGAGTCGCATCTGCTAAACCAAGTTGCATTTTTCAGTTCCCGAGTCGCATTCGCTTATCCTGAGCCGCATTCACAAAACTGTGACGCAATTGAAACCTCAAATGACGCATTCGCCTATCACAATTAAAAAATTCATCCAAAGTCAAATCCGAAGTCTTCATCTTGTCAAACACTATTTCCAAGAAGGTTCTGTCAGAAACCAAGTTTGAAATTGCTTAAAGTTTCGACCATTAATTTGCATTCGTCACCATAGGTTTCATCCTTCATTCTTCTTAGGATTGCATACATTAGACATTAGGTTGTCCCTAGATTTACATTTCGCATACTTAGGATTAGGCAAATCTCAGTACAATTGGCAACATCATTGCTTTTAAAATTAGGCTCTCTTGGACTAAGTTATCAAACCCCTTTTCAATCATTGTCCTCTTTTGTGAGATTTTCCAACTCAAAAGTCTAGTTAGGAAAATTCACTAGTCATTTTGACCTTCTCACCTTGTCATTTTTAACAAAGTCCTCTAGCAACCGAAATTGAAAATAAAGATTGAGCTTAGAAGTGCTTAGGTACCCTTGTCTTAATTGCATTACAATTCTAGACATTGCATATTTTAGTCCAAAAAATCCAAAAGCACTGGTCATCCTAGTCGTCATTTCAAACTTAGAACTTGCATAGTGTCATCATTGCATTTAGTTGTCATTTTCATTTGAGCAATCTCATTTTATGGTGGAAACTAGACTTCAAAAACAACAACAACAAATGGCAAACTTTCTACAAGACCCCACGTCCACTATCAACAATCCAACGTATGACCCAAACTGGACCTTTGACGATCCATTTGACAATACAAACAATCAACCACTAATGACAACACAACCCTCATAAAACAGTCCATTTGAACAATTCTTCCAAAAAGATGAATATGGTCAAATACTTGCGGAAAACTTAGAGGCAATAGCACAAGACGCAGAGGCCTCTCAATTCACTGAAACAATGCTCCTTTACGATAGAGACATATACTTAGCCATACTCTTGAGTCAAGGGGCTAAGTTACCACAAGGATTTGACATTAACACGATAAATTTGATACCTCCTGACCCTAATAACAACAACACACATAACATGTCACATAGTGGTCAAATTCCAAACACTACGAGCAATACTTTCTTTGACACCACAATGACAGTACATGCTACCTCCAACACAATAAATACTACATCTATTGGAGGATCACAATCAGCCACAGTGCCCACACCATCCATGACACTGTCACAATCGGCTGGAACCACTTTTGGTTCCCCGACAATGTGGGAAAATTATTCAAACCCTCTCTCTACCATGACAATAAATACCACGGGAACATCATCAAGTCACAACAACTCCCCTTTGACAGCTACATCTACTACCATGAGCACACCTTTGATATATCCGCTTAGTGGTATTTCACAAAATCCTTCGAGAGGAGGAAAAGGATGCATCTTTATCCAAGGACAACAACAAAACATTAACACGACAACACAGTCACATGTCATTGCCTCCCAAGGTACAAATACAAACATTCCCCTTGTGCAAACCCAACAATTCGCACAAGGTGGCCAAATAACACAATCCATGGCATCACTAACAGATCATAATGTTCATGGTCATCATATTCCTCAAGTAACGACACACATGGCTGGGGGACACATCCCAACCTACTCATCTCACATTCATACTCACCAATATACACCCAATCCTAACTTTCAATACCAACTACATGCCACTCCGTACACATCATAAATGTCACAACAATCCATACTACCACAATACACCAATATTCACGCACAACAAATAGGAACTTATGGTGTACCAAGCAATACAACATACATAAACACAAATGACCCTGTTGTGGATGCCCTCCAAACAAGATTGATGGGTTTAGAAAAAACTATCCAAAACATATACATTTCAAGCAAGAAATCAGAAATATCATATGATCTAAATGTATACCCATTCGACATGAGCTTATACATGCCTCCATTTCCTTCGGGATATGTGTCACCCAATTTCACAAAATATAGAGGCAAGACAAACCCCATTGAACATGTTCGCGAATTTGCAACCAATTGTATGGACATTTCCTATGAACAAACATACTTGATGAGACTTTTTTCTAAAATTCTGGTGGGTCCTGCCCTCGAATGGTTTTCCACACAAAAGGATATCTAGACATGGGATGAGCTTAAACAAAAATTCATTAAAAATTACACGTACAACATCGACATGGATACCTCTATCACTAGCTTGTGCACTCTCATGCAAGAGGATGTCGGCGAGACATTTATCCCATTCTTTCAAAAATGGAGAATCCTTGCTAGTCGATGTCACATTGACATACCTGAAAGGGAGAAAGTCGACATGTTCATCCAAACACTTCTGGGGCACCTAAAATATGCATTGCAAGTACATTGCTGCACAAGCTTCACAGACTTAGTTGAAAAAGGGGTCCAGATTGAGAAAGCCCTTATCGCCAAGGGAGAACTAAGATATGGTACCAAAAACACAAATGTCAATCCAACCACTGACAAGAATAAATACTGGGTCAAAAATAAGCACATTACAAATGATGGTGTTGTTGACGCCAAGACTGCAAACACTGTGGGTCCTGTACTGGCCCTAAAAGGGGTCCAACAACAACACAAACCAACAACAAAATCGACACCCCCTACTAATGTCCCTTCAAACAATTAGAACAATCAAAATAGCCAGGGACAATACCATTAGATGAGACAATTTCCTAAGGGTCGCACATACACCTCTTTAGGTGAACCCATCGAAGAAGTCCTTAAGAAATGACTCCAGAATGGGGTCATTATGCTCTAGGAACCAAAACCGTATGACCTAGGACAATTCAAACCAGCATGGTGGAATGACAATGCATTTTGCGAATACCATCGAGCAAAAGGACATACAACCTCTAACTATTGACAATTGAAAAACCTAATACAAGATCTTATCGAAAGTCGTGTCATTGAAGTAGGTGGATCTCAATTTGCCTCCAATTCAGATCATACTATCCATAAGCATCCACTATAAGACCATGGTTCTGATAAGGCTTCCATGTCAGGTCCACAAATGAATAATAATCAAGCTAACTTCACCCGAGCCAAGTACGACTATTCTAGTGGACCTATTATAAATAATGTCTGAACTGACAATGAATACATCAGTACCATTACAGTCAGGGGAGAAACCCAATGTAATGCTACTACTTGCAGTGGCAAGGTTACCATAGTTGGTCCACCTCCCGCTAGACAACCCAAAATAACCATACCTGGCCCAACTGCTAAATAGCCAAAACCTATCTCGACCATAAAGCAATGGAAACCCAAAAGTCAATTCAACCTCATCGACCAGCTAGGAAAGATTCCCACACAAATCTCTATACTTGAGTTGCTTCGTATATCTCCCACACACAAAGATATGCTAGATAAAACCCTGCTCGAGTCATCAGTTCCCAAGGACATCAATGTCAATCAATTTGAAACCATGGTGGGATATCTCACTATGCCTCACCACGCCACCTTCTCGGATCAAGATTACTCATCACCTAAAACCAACCACAATGATGCATTGCACATAGAAACTTTTGTCCACAAGCACAAAGTTAGATGGGTTTTAGTAGATGGCGGAGCAGGATTGAACATATGCTCCCTCAAACTAGTTAATACTCTAGGGTTCTCTGATGCGTGTGTAGACCCAACAAAGAGTATAGTGATCAAAGCATATGATGACGAGGAATGCTCTTCACGTCGCATTATCTCTCTCCCTATCAGAGTGGGACCAGTCATTGTGGACACAACCTGCCAGGTCCTAGATTTGGAGCTACCATATAACATCTTGCTAGGTCGTCCATGGATTCATGCCTTTAAATTCATTTCATCTACATATCACCAATGCCTAAAATTTCCATTTGACGGCATGAAAATAACCATATACGGAGACCCCGACCCCTTCCAATATTGTACCAACCGAAGGGGTATTTCTGAAAATTGAGTGCCTATTAATCAGGAAGCACCTGGCTCCTTGTCATCCAAATACATTGATCCATCCACACTCACATCATTTTCCGCATCTGATCCATCCACGTCTTCTACCACACCACTGCCTCTGGAAAACCCTAAGACTGAATACACTGTCAAAATCCAGGACCTCAGTTGCGGAGAGTTCAAAATAAATATAGCATACAACATAACAACAATACCCAAGTCTCCAAAGATATATGGTCGGCCATGTTTCAAAATGAAACCTAGGGAAACTTTCAAAGTTCCACCGAAAATAGTTTTTATCAAGTGGGGAGACATGAGTAATGAAGACCTTGCTGACATTACATGATGGATCTATAAGGATACTGTCACACTACCCCCATTAATAGTTCAAAAGTATGGCAAGGGTTATGACATAATGAAGGCTAAAGGCTATGATGGTACTAGTGGCCTAGGAAGAAATAAAACTGGCCGAAGGGAACCCATAGAAACTTTTCAAATTCTGAACTATCTTGGATTAGGGTTTGGATCACCTGACAATGACGATCGATGTATCATTGGACTTTCGAGTGAGTGAGTACATGCTTTGAAAAGTGTCGAGACCACTAAGGAAACCCTCACCGAAACTAACACCCAAGAGTGGGAATTTGGCTCAAAACGATCCCTAAGTGACTGTTGCCTTGATGATTTGTTTGTCGAACCAGGGGAACTGACCTCTAAATAACGATTTTGGAAAACATTCAAAATTGAACAGGCACCAAATAGTCAAAGTCCCATTACCACTTCCCATGACGTACAACACCCATCATCTGAACCCCCTCACTCCAATCCATCTGAAGTATCAAACGACATTGACAACCAAGGCTCTAAAACCTTCACCCCTTATTTTGACAATGAATATGACACTAGTGAAAGAGAATATTGGATAGAGTCCGATGTAGAGTTGGATGATGATAATCTCATCTACAACATCATTGAATCCATCTGCATGTTGTCCGCATCCTCACCTCAATTCACCAGCATTGACGATGGCATTTCCTTAGTTTACCCTGAGCTAGTCGATTGGGACCAACAAGGACCGCTAGTCCTGGACACATTTCAGAATGATGAGGCAATTGTTGAATTTATGGGATTACGAGAAGGTATACCCAGTGGGGACCACAAATCAAGATTCTCCGTTGATTTAGATTGCACGGCATACTTTGGCGAGATTGCTCCGTCCTCTAGTCGCAAAAGTAGAAATAAAAATAAAATAAAAAATGAAACGTCTCTAGGTGAAAACCGAAAGACACCTTTTGATGATAAAATAGTAAAAATAAAGGATGTATCTATAGTTGAAAACCTCTTTGAGGCGCCCAAAGATGGAGGACTAGACTTTCTCCCCGTGCAACAGGAGAAATCGGCTATGCTTATCGAGGACACAATAGAAGATAACATATCAACTACAGAAGATCCCAAGATGGTCCTCTTTGTTGCATCATTGACTGAAGAAGAGAGATCAGAATTTCATAAATTCTTTGCAGAACGAAAAATCAACTTCACATGGTCCTATGTTGACATGCCAAGATTGGACTCAGAACTGGTTTTGCACCATCTGCCACTATTACCTAATGCTAAACTAGTCAAGCAGAAGTTGCAGAAAATGCACCCTCAAGTTGCTCTATTGGTGAAGGCCAAGTTAAAGAAATTACTAGACACCAGATTCATACGGTCTATTGACTACGCTGAATGGATTTCTAACCTGGTGCCTATAACAAAGCCAAATGGGTTGATCTGTGTATGTACAGATTTTTGAGACCTAAATAAAGCATGCCCAAAGGATGACTTTCCTTTGCCAAACATTGACATCATAGTTGACCTCACAATAGGATATGAGATGCTATCCCTCATGGATGGTTTCTCCAGCTATAATCAGATTCGCATTTCTCCTGAAGACCAGCACAAAATGGCATTTACTTTCCCATGGGGTACATATTGTTGGAATGTCGTGCCATTTGGTCTCAAAAATGGAGGTGCCACATACCAAAGGGCTATGACCACAATCTTCCATGACATGATACACAAGATAATGGAAGATTATGTAGATGACCTATTGGCCAAATCAATAACCAGGAAAGATCATCTGAAGGTGCTCGACACAATTTTCAAGAGACTTGAAGAGTACAAAGTCCGGCTAAATCCTAAGAAGTGTGTTTTTGGGGTCACATCAGGTAAACTCTTGGGATACATAGTTTCCCGAAGAGGCATAGAGGTTGATCCAACAAAAGTCAAAGCCATCATAGACATGCCTCCACCCAGAGGAATTAGTGAACTCAGAACTCTACAAGGTAGAGTACAATCTATTCGGAGTTTCATAGCCCAATTGGCAGATAAGTGTCACCCATTCTAGTATCTGTTGCGCAAGGGTATCCCCTTTGTATGGAAAAATATATGTCAAGAAGTCTTTTAGAAAATCAAAGATTACCTACTATCAACACCAGTCCTCATGCCTCCCATTCATGGAAAGTCATTGATCATATACATCTCAACTACTAGTTCAGTACTGGGGGCATTACTGGCACAAAATGATCATGAAGGAAAAGAAAGAGCCATCTATTACATTAGCCGCACACTAATAGGGTATGAGTTGAACTACACAAACATTGAACATGCATGCCTTGCTATTGTCTTTGCATCCCAAAAAATAAGACACTATATGCTCAGTCACCAGACACAACTGGTCACCAAGATTGATCCACTAAAATATCTCTTAAGTTAGGCAGAATTAACAAGCTGGTTGGAAAAATGGGTCATGATACTAAGCGAGTATGACATACAATATGTCAAGCATAAGGTAATAAAAGGACAAGTAATAGCAGATCAACTGGCGGATGCACCGATTCAAGTCACTCATCCACTAGTAACTAATTTTCTTGATGAGTCCATTTTTCATGCGGAACCGGCGGTACAATGGAAGCTATATTTTGATGGGTCTCATACTAGGTATCACACCACAGGGGGATTCAATTCCTAAGTCATTCTGGATTGCCTTCCCTTGTACAAATAACATTGCCGAATATGAAGCACTAGTCACAGGTCTCAAGATGGCAATTAAATGGAAAATTTAGACGTTGCTTGTATTCGGGGATTCCCAGCTCATTATCAACCAAGTGAATGATGACTATGAAACAAAGGATGAGAAGTTGCTTCCCTACAAGAGAATGGTGGATAGTTTCCTGACATACTTCCAATTTATTTCTTTTTAACAAATCCCCAGGACATGTAATAAGGTAGCTGATGCAATGGCTACTATTGGTTCTCTCTTGGACATCCCTAAAAATGTGTCACAATTTGAGTTCTTAGTAGAACAGCTTTTGATGTCGGCATATGATATCCCAGAATCAGAAATGGTTTGCAAACTTGTTGGTCCCAACTCTCCCTGGTATGAGGATATTTATGACTACCTAAAATCTCAAACCCTTCCTCTGAACCTGTCCAACAACCAAAGGAAGTCCTTCATCCGAAAATCTACAAGGTATGCCATAGTCAGTGACACCCTTTACCCCTATAGTTTTGACGACACCCTCCTTAGATGTCTCAACACCAATGAAGCATGTACGACCTTACGTGAAGTGCACGACGATATATGCGGGTCTCATTCGAGTGGTCCTACTCTAGCTAAGAAAGTAACGAAACTTGGGTATTATTGGCCGACCATTGAAAATGATGCAATTGAATGTGTCAGGACTTGTCGCAAATGTCAGATTCACAGTGATTTGATCCATGCTCCAGCATAGGAACTTTGACCAATCACTTCTCCTTGCCCCTTCGCTCAATGGGGACTCGACCTCATGGGTAAAATTCATCTAACCTCGTCCAATGGCCACAAATTCATTATTATCACCACTGAGTATTTTACGAAGTGGATTGAAGCCATCCCATTGACATATATTACCGACAAACAAATATCCAAGTTCATCCTTAACTACATCATTTTCCGATATGGCCTTTTGCAATCCATCATCACTGACAACGGACATCCGTTTAAAAACCAAGATGGTTAGGAGTTATGTGAGCGATTTCACATTCAACACCATTTTTCATCTCCATACTACCCACAAGGAAATGGTCAAGCTGAGGCGTCAAATAAAACCATTGTCAAAATCCTCAAAAAGACTGTCAACGACGCTGGTCGTGACTGACACATACAACTCAACCCTGCTCTATGGGCTTACCGAACTAGCATTCGTATGCCTACAGGACCCACTCCATTTGCCTTAGTCTATGGCCCTGAGGCCATCTTGCCCATTGAGGTTGAAATTCCTTCTCTATGAGTCTCCCTGAAGGGTTTAACTAATGAAGAGGAGTATCGACAATCACGCTTGCACGAGTTGGAAATGCTGGAAGAAAGAAGGAAAAATTCACTGAACCATCTCCAAGCATATCAGAATTGTCTTTGTCGTAGCTACAATAAGAAGGTTATGGTTAGAAAGTTTGATATTGGTGACCTAGTTCTCATGCAGAACCCCAAGAACCAAGCTCACAAAGAAAAGATGGGAAATTTTGAACCAAACTGGTTGGGTCCCTACATTATCAAATCTTCTTTTAGTTCTGGAGCTTATCAGTTGGCCACACCAGATGGAGAACAACTGATAGAGCCCATCAACAGTTTACATCTCCGAAGGTTCTACGCATAACATCAGAGGACTGAGTTGAAAACTGTAAAATACAAAAAAATTTGAAAAAATGGTAAAAAATTGTTGCCTTGATGAAAACCTAGCAAATAGGCATCTTGGCAACACCAAAAAAATAAAAAAAGTCAAGAAAATAGTAAAGAGAAAAATGATTCGTTCAATAGTGAAAACCTGGCAAACAGGCGCCATGCATAATCAATCATTGCTCTGCCATCTATTGTCACTTTGTCTGCCTTGGCCTAGGATGAAAGGTATTTCTGCCATTATTACACAAATCGCCACCACATTCTACCCTACCTGTCACAGTGGATAAATGATTGACATCAAGTCCTGACGACTGTCCATCTAGTAAACCAATAGCATCCCGTCCATGTTCCTTAAAAATGGCTAAGTCTTGGACCTGATTGGGGGAAAAAAATTTATCATGAAACTACAGTGGATGTCACACATGATCTTGGCAATTGGCAAAAAGTCCTGAAAAAAGACCAAAAACATCATAAAAAGTCCTAAAAAAAGACCAAAAACATCATAAAAAGTCCTAAAAAAAGACCAAAAACATTGGCAAAAAGTCCTAAAAAAGGACAAAAACATCATAAAAAGTCCTGAAGAAAAACCAAAAAACATCGTAAAAAGTCCTAAAGAAAAACCAAAAACATCGTAAAAAGTCCTAAAAAAGACCTAAAAAACATAAAACGTCCTGAAGAAAACCGCAAACAAAACATTAGACTGCTCGAAAAATGCAAACACAGGGTCATCTCTTGTCAAATTCATTCATCTCAACCAGTCTTTGTCATTTGTCCAAACTATGTTGTCTCTATGCACTTGCTACATAGGCAAGACTCACATTTGAGTCCTCGAGACATTAGGTCAGTCCATTTAGGTTTGTCAGAATAAAATCATGATTCTAACTTATGTCCTTTGGACAAAGTCATTGGTCATGTCGAACTACGAGGTCTCTAAGTGTATGATGTAGGCAAGGCCATCTATCGATGAGCCCCCGAGGCCGCACTAGGTCAATCTATTAAGGTTCATGGCACTACACTGGCACACATGTCAAAAGTCTTCAAGTCAAGCCAAATCATTTTCCAGATGGGAAAACTCCTAAAACAAAGTAAAACAATCATTTATTTAGTAGGACAATCTCATCAACACGTCACTCATATCATCATGACAATATCGACATATAGTCAACACAGGTCAAACTTAGCCAAAATTCAATCAAACTTGGTTAAAACAAGTCAAACCATCATAACTCGTCAAACTGTCAAATCTTGGTTAACCTTCAGATGTGTCCTTCTAAAAGATAACCTCTGTCATTCATGCCTTAGGATGTGTCCTTCCTAGGCATCGTCACTGTCATTCAACATTTTGAGGGATCCTCTTGACATCTAAGGATCACTCCTCTCGACATCAATATTTTTCAGATGTGTCCTTCTGAAGAACCAACTATGTCGTGTATGCCTCAGGATGTGTCCTTCCTAGGCATCGTCATCATCACCATCACATGACATTTGGAGATCAATTCTCTTGGCATTAATATTATTCAAGATGTGTTCTTCCTGAATTTGGCAAATCTAGACATTTATCGTCTGAGCATTATCAAAGATTTAACACTCGGGCATCTCATCATCATTAAACCTGACATCTTGACATTGGAACAATGGATATCCAAACGCACTTGGCAAACACTTGACAATTGTCTTTTGGTTTTTTATCATGTTATTAGTTTTTCAGCGAGATCCCACTAAGCAGGATTTAGAGAAGCAGCGATGTATCATGACGATTGACACACATGACTACTAGTTTCTCAGCGAGGTCCCGATTCTGGGATTTAGAAAACAATGACATATCATGGTAAGGGCTCTATTTTTGTATTTTTACAATCATGCTTCTAGTTTCTCAAGGATGTCCTGGAAATAGGATTTAGAGAAGCAACGACGTTTCATGATTTGTCCTTGTCTTTTTCTGCTTGTAGTTGACTATGACAAATAGATTGGGGCAGTCATGCTCTTAGTATGAGTCATGATCATCCTTGTCTGTGACTATTTGTCTTATGTAATGGTATGACCTTGCACACCTTGATCTATGTCATATCCTAGTGTTTGTTGGCCATTACAATAGTCTGCCCAATGATGATTAAGAGCAATAAATATTAAAGTCCTACAGTAAAGCTTTGAAGGATTTGGTCTTGGAATTAACATGCATCTCCGTCGGTCTCATCGCCTTCTCCTCTTTGTTCTGGTCATCTTCTCTCATCAGTCTCATCATCTTCTCTCGTCCATCTCACGATGATATCCTGTGACATCCAAAAACATAAGTGCATATATGATCATATAAACATTGCATTAGGTCCATACATACATCACTCATAGCATTAAATCATATACATAATCAACAACATGGCATCCATTTACTAAATACATTATGCACATCATTATCATCATCATCTCATATAAGTAAGCATTGCATCACCATGGCATCAAAATCACAAATAAGCATCATAGGAAATACATGCTACACCATAAATCAACATCATACATCATACATATCATAATACATTAAATCAAAGAGCATCACATAACACATGTAGGCCACATCAAAACTACATCATCATATAGTATCATCTCAAAAATGTACAAAGTCATAGGATAAAGTTAGGGGATATCCCAAAAATGGAGCTCGCATGCTCAATAATCTATACATCGTGTGTCATAATAACAAAATGTCCCTAGGGTAGACTCTCATCATCCCCTCATGGCGAAGAGTGTGGAGGCGGAAGCTCTGTCACTGGTACTGAAATCATAGGCGAACCTGTAACAACCTCTGTCTGTGCTACCGGTGGAACTGAGAATGAAGGTCTCATCTCCATGGTAATGAACATCTGTGATGTCACTATTGCCTAACTCTGAGAAGTAGATGGATCAACAACTGGTGGATGTCCCTATACTGACCTCTATACTGAACTAGTCGACCCATGACTATGGCTCGAATGGTGACTCGGGGTGTGTCGGCATGAGTGATGTGACCTGTGCCCTGATGTGTGCCCTGTCGAGGTAGACCCTCCGACGCTGGTATGACTCCTGTTGCCACTGGCACTGCCTGATCTGTGGCCACTGCCTGTCCTCGTCTGTGACCGTGACAAGGTAGGATCCCATCACTCCGGTGGCACTGCCTGCTCGTACAGTGTCCTATATTTCCCCAATCTCATGCTCACCCTGGCCAACTCGCGAGCCATATCCCTTGCAAGCCCTGTGCATAATGCTGCGAACTGTGTGCACCACTGAGCCGAGTCCTGCTAGTGGATCACTGCTTGATCCCGCTCTACCCGGGCTACCTTTAACTCTGACTATAGTGATCTGACCTGTGACATGCTATCATCCAGTCTCTGCTATAGGTCGGCCACCCTCTGATCTATCATGGCATCCTGGGGCAATCCTGAGGAGGACAGTATCTCCTCCTCTGCCTCCACCATCTGCCATCTAAGGAGTCTCTCAGCCTCATCCATAGCATCATCCTCATCATCATCATCGTCATCCACATCCTCTGCCACAACCACATCCTCCTCCTGCCTCTCCACCTCCACCTCCACATCCTCCTCCTGCCTCTCCACCTCCACCTCCATGTCCTCATCCTATCCCCCCACCTCCACCTCCTCCTCCTATCTCTCCTCACCCTCTCCCTCCTATCAGGGCTACTCCTCCCTCTCCCCCTCCTCACCAACCTCGGGGATAGCATCTAGTGCTACCCTCACCATGCGTGGGTGCACCCTCTAGGCCTGTCTCTGCCCATCCTGCCGTCACCTCCAACCGTCTCTGCCATCATCCCCACCCTTGCCTCCATCTCTGCCTCCATCTCCACCCCTACCTCTATCTCCACCCCGGCCTCTGTCCCGGCCTTCGTCTCTCCCCTTGCCTCCATCTCTACCCCTGCCACCTCACCTGGCCCTTGGCACATGAGGTATAACTGATCGTTTGTCCACTGGTGCTAGCCCATCTAGATCCGCCAATGGCACTGGCCTGTGTGTCTGCCACCATAAGTCATAATTAGCTGTCCTCCTCGGATTGGCTACTCCTCCCCTCCATCCCCATGCCTGGGCTCCTAGCCTATCAATCTGCTACTCTGTGAGGGCCACTGGAATGGCTGGTCCCCAAGCATACTCTTTGGAAGACCGGGCATACTCGGCTGTCCCTACAAGTACACCCTGCTGCTCTCTGAACTACCTTAGAACATGCTATGGTAAATACATCTCAATAATCAGTGATGTCTGCACTGTCCTACCAATCAAATATCTATACTTCCTGCACAGACTCAAGTGGTCTACCTCATCATCCCACTATCCACAGTCTCAATACGACCTCCAAATAAAGGACACCATCATGTCAATCTGATGCTGCCACCAACCTGTCTCACCCATCTGGGTCTATTGTAGGGCACCGATGTAGTAATAAGCATAGGGCATACCGTCTGTGAACTATGGTTTGTCAATCGGTGGATGAAATATAGATATGTGCTCCCAGGACCATATCATCATCAACGTAGTCCCACACGAGATACTCTCTCCTCTCCTATAGGCAATATCATGCAGCTGATGGTAGAGTGTCCCCAGTAAGCAAGGACCCCAAGCATACACTATCCTATCATGTCTCATGCCAACTAGGACATCTCCCCAACCAATAGGAAATATGTGTCCTCGACGGTCGGGAATCAAGATCCCCCCAATCAGAGTCGCAAGGAAGGCATCAAAGCAACTATAGTGATCTGCCATAAACTCCCATATGATCACATAACCTTGGATGCCTAATCCTGCACCCTAATCTCGATAGTACACTCAGAAGGTCTGCTCGCCATGACAAGGGTCATAGACGATCAGCTCCCCTCAGATCGACAATTGCAGAATCTGGTAGATGTCCTCCAGAGTAATGGTAGCCTCACCTATCGCCAGGTGGAACAAACAAGTCTCTAAATGTCAACGCTCACACAGTGCAGTCAGTAATCCCCTGTTCGCTTGAATGGAGGGCATGTAAACAACGTAGAACAACCCTAGTCGCATCAATCGGTGCTGCTCCCACGGGCTCAACTGGTCGGCAAACCGAAATGTGGGCGGTCTACTCTCTCACGTGTAGATAGGGGCAAGCTACCTCTATTAAAAAATGAACAATATATCAGTACTTTCTAGACAACTGTCAGCATCATCAAAAAGGATTAATGGTTTCACAAGTATCACAATCGGTCTCAGTAAAGGGAAAAAATCAAATGTGTTGTGTTATAGCAGTTGCATCGCAAATATTCGAATGCGTCTCTAAAATCCTCAAATGCGTCTCAACATGATAGTTGCATCACTTGGTTGCCTAAATGTGTCTCAATAAGGCAATTGCATCATGAATTCTAGCAATTGTGACACAAGAAAGCTAATGTGTCGCTCAAATGTGTAATTGTGGCACAAAATGACAATTGTGGCACAAAATGACAATTGCGGCATTCCAACCCTCATATGCGACTCGGTTAGGCGAATGTGCCACAGTTTTTATCAAATGTGTCGCAACGCCTTGCCCACCCTATAATTAACTAGTCATTCGCATTGCAACGTATCATATGTGTCGAACGCGCAAATGATTGTGGCTTATGCGAACACAGTTGTGTCGCGACACAGTTGTTGTTTGCCCTAGAAACCTAAAATTGGCACGCAAAACAAAAAAATTACAAAGTGAGACAAGGTACATACCGTTGGCTCTGAGCCCTCTGGCCGTCTGAATGTCTGTACGATCTCGCCATGATGATCTATCACTAGAATCACCATCCTCGCCATGCTCCTTTTCGCTCTAGGCTCTCAAAATTTGAAAAGTAAATAGTAAAAGTGAATTGACTTTTACCCATTTGTCAACCTATTTATAAAGTCAAAATGGCATTTGTCAACTGGGTTATTACTGGAGGGTCATTTGACCAAGTTTGACCACCTCATTGGTTGCCTTAAACATGTTAGAATTCGAAACGAACTCCGCCATCATTTTTCTGGTCATCGAATTGACTTATTGAGACCCTTTACAAATTTTTTAGCCACCGACCCAAAATTTGAAAAATTCCCGAGGGGGGATTGATACTCCATACCTTCACTGGGGCATGACTTTAACTTGATTTCTTTGTCACAATGCAACAAGTGGCATTATGACAAAGAGGGGAAAATGTAGACACCTAAAAATGACCTAGGCTTGCAAGCTTCATTTTTACCACTTTCGTCCTAGCATAATTATGACATTTAATTGTCTTTGGTCCACATTTGACTATTGATTAAATAATTCATAATTATTTAATTAATTCATGTCCTTTTATTCTTCATGATTATTAAATAAATAAATCTTATTTATTTATTTAATACGTCATTAATTGTCTAAAGTCTTCCTTTAATTAAATAAATTTCTTAATTCATTTAATTTCCTTCTATTCACTTTATTTCTTCTTGATTATTAAATAAATAAGTTTCTATTATTTATTTAATATGTCACTAATTGTCATAATTGAATGAATTAAATAATTTATTTAATTATTAGTCTTATTTGCTAAATTAAATAATTTAATTTAATTATTTAAATTGCCAAGTTGGATATTCTTCTCATTTTAAATAAATTAAAATATTTAAAATGTCATCTCTTCTTAACTACAAGCTCATTTTGGCAAAATAATTCAAAAACTGATTATTTACTATTTCTCAAAAGTTCACATTTGGAATTAATTTAATTCCAAATTGGTAACTTTCTGCCAAGAGTCGAGTAATCGAGCAGGTTTTTGACCCTTCCAAAATTGATCTTTAGTCCGGTCTTTATCTTATTCATTTTTGAAAATCTTTATTTTCGAAAGTGTTTCTTCATTTATTCTCCACTGTCAATCCAATTATCTGAGATATTATCTTGACCATTCGATTAATGAATTTTCCCTAACCCTAATTAGGGATTCTCAGATTTAATCTAGACCTCTCATTTTAGGTTTTGGTGAGGATGCAATCTCACCCATCCATTCGAAATGGCATTTTCTATAAAATGCCATTTTCCTCTCACTTTTCGATTACACATGAATTTTACACATTGCACACACACGTATTATAGGCGCATTGCATACTTATCCACTTACACACTTAGGCTTCTCATTACAATTATTGTCTTTATTTAATCAAACCTTAGTATGTTTAGGCATTGGAAATCATAGTCATTTAGTCATAGGCATTAGACATCTATGCAAATCCTTCAAATCTTGTTGTAGGACATAGGTATATATTTGCAGATTGCTCGCATGACAAATCTGAGGGCAAAGCATTATCCAACAAGTAAGAAGGTGTTACGAAGGTGAGTCATGGAGGCTTCAATAATTATCAGGTATACTTGTTCTTTTACATTTTGCTTCCTTTGCACTTTGTAATCACTTTGGGTTTTTGTCTTCTATATTGATTTAACACTTTTGAATCCAAACCTAAAAGAAATCCTCAGTTACAAATTCAATGAGATTAGGATTTTTTATTCGGAATGATTTGTGGATGGAAGAAAAAGAGATAAAAAAACTATCAGTGATATGTCATGAGATCTTATACATATATGATGTATTAAGGAATTTGACAAGTGATGAGGTTGTCATAAATACAAAGAAGGAATGGACAACCATAATGAACATTGAACAAAGTATCATAAAGATGAATGTATTTTATGTAATTCCATATGATGTAATTGTAGACCCTATTGAAAGAGCTTTCACTAAGCTAAGGGATTATCAAAGTGTTGATTTTAAGATGAAGGTGTAAGATGTTGCTGATAAAGCATAAGCTCTCCTAGAATAAGAAAAAGAATCTATGGATATCCCAAAGCAACCTACAGATGTTCAAGAGGCTAAGGAGGAACAAATGGCAGAACATGTGCTGGGGAATGAAGGGGTGGAAGAGAAATTCACTCTTCCTCATATTGAGGAAACCCATATTTCAGATGTTCCCCTTGATAGAATTGTCAAATGGCAATATGATAAGGAAAGTGATGATGATCCCAGGATTAAGGAATGTAATGAATTCCTTGTTGATGATAAGTTTGTGCAATCCAAAGAATTTTAGGAATTTATGGTTCAATAGTGGAGTAAAGAGATAAACAAGAGACTTGAATTGGCTCAGGCTAATGTTGAGCCTTCTCATCAGGAAAAAGCTGAGAAAGCAGAGGAGGAAAAAATCAATGATGAAATTGCAGCTATTACTCCCACTGAGGCTAAGAAAATTGTCATAGATAGTGGAATCATGTTATTACCAGGATGCACTATTACTGCAATTATATCATATGATTTAGTAAGAAGAGACCCTCATGCTTCAATATCTAAGGAGCAGTTTGAAGATAAGGTGTTTGGATCTGGATATAGTCCAAAGTTGCATACTCTTGCAATTTGGTGTATGACACCTAATAGTGGTAAACATGATGTTGCTAGGAATATTAAAGAGGTTATTGGTTCCTTAGTGGTCGAAAGAGCCACAAATATAACTCGTGTCCAAGCAGGTGAGTTAATTGCTCATGTTGCAATGCTTAGTGTGGATACTGGATATATTTTTGAGAAAAAAGTATGATTCTTTAGTAAAGTAGTACAATAACGCCTTGGATAAGATAAATAAGATGAGGGCTACTGTTCAGCCTACTCAGTAAGAAAGGGCAATATCCCTGCCATGCTCTTCCTCCTCAGATTTGTCTACACAAGATAGGGAAACCTTGGCCTTGAAATTTAAAGATTTGAATGATCAGTTGAATACTGAAAAAGAAATTGTCAAGAAAGAAAATATCGAAACTGTTAAGGTGGAAAATGATATCTTTGAGGATGTATTGAAGCCTAGGGTGACCAAATTGATCAACAAGGCTGATGATATTTGGGTTACCTATAAGAATATTAATGAAGCAAACATAAAGTATCTACATGTACAAGAGTCTTTCAAGAATGAATGGAATAATTGGATTACTAGGGTAAGTATTTAAGAGAAATTATGCCCAGAATGAAGGAGGATCCTGAGGCACCTACTAATATTCCTGAAATCTTGAAAATCATTGACTCAGTTAATGAGATAACTAGTTTCCATGGAAGGTTAGGTGTACAACTAGAAAGTAAACTAAAAATATTTAAATAAATGGAGGAATGTGGTATGCCTTGGATACTAAGTCTAAAAGGTGAGTTACAACCATTTGAAACCTCGATGAAAGATTTGGGAGGAATGCATGTAGCAGCTATGATGGCATTGACTATCACTGACTACATCCCGTTGAATCCAAATATTGATACACTAGTGGAGATTGAAACAAAGATGTAATTTTTTTGTTAAAGAGGCTAGGGTCCTAATTGATGCTCGATACTCTCAATAAAGCTAAGGTGCAAGGTTTATTGAAAGTTAAGTGGCCAACTAAAGAAGAGTATCATACCTGGTTGGAAAAATACACTGAACGAATCTATGTGGAGATTGATAATGAACAAGGTAAATAATGGATAGGAGAAAAAAAATACATAGCCTAGATATAGTGTAGATTAGTATTTTGATAAAACATTACAAAATATTGTTCTCTCCTCAATTAGAAATGGGGGGAATGTAGTGTTGATATGGATAAAACATTTTTTTTTCTTTTTATCTACTTTCCTTATCTTGCTTTGTAAGTTTTGTTGTTTGAATTTACCATGGTGAGAATTTTTTAAGCATGCGGGGAATTTTTTGAAGCTATTGTAACAAACAAATGATTCCTTTTTGAGGCGGGGCCTATTTTCTACAACAAGTTGAGGTTGATTTTGCCTCATTTTTATTCTAACCACCAGAAGACTCGAGTGTAACTGAAAAATGAATCTTTGTTGCAACACTCCAATGAAGTTTTGGCATGTGTGCTTCTTGGCCTAAGGTTTGATTTTCTCATTCATCTCTACAAGAAAGAATTCAGGGCTGGAAGCAGGAGTTAGTTGAAAATTTGACTTAACACTATGAAATTGTAAGAGAAATACATAGCATGTTTTGTGTCTTGTCTTAAGTTCAAAGTTTATTATCATGTATGTAATTTTGATAACAGTATAGCAACTACAATATAGAGTAATACCAATTTCATGGCTATTTTCTCTCCTTGTAGGTGTTTTATAAGTTATGAATGAAAGAAATCAAGGATTCTTTTGTTTTTTTTTGTTTCTCCTCAATGGATGTTTAATTTCATGTTTACCTATTAGTTCAATGAATTAATATAAGTGCTTAGGTGAGATTAATAACTCATAAGAATTGGGTGCTAGGATGGTTATAAGCAGTAATGATCATGAATTTCATAGAGGAATGTTGTAATGTAGGGTTTCTCAAGATTGTAAGTGGTATTGTTTAAGTTGATATCAAGTCATACAGGTCGATATTGACTCCGTTCTTGGGATAAAGGAATTGGTTCGTGCAAAGTACTCGCTGGTCTGTTTTTGTGTTAATTCAATGACTAATCACTTTTAATTTACAAATTCTCAAAATGGATATCACCGTTGTTTTGTTTTGAAATTTTTCCTTCTCATGCTCCAAGTATAATACATTGATAAATAAGATGCCAACTTGTTTGATGTACTATGTTGTTGAGTAGTTTTATGAGAAATATCCATTATTGATAGTGTATTTAGTTATAACAGTGTTAATTCTTGAGTATACATTGTGGTATTACCCTCCCCATTTTCACATATCCCAAAGTGTAGGAATATAAGTCTTGTAGCTTTTGCTCATTCGTTTTCCAATCCCTTTGGAGTATCGATTATTGGAAATGGAAAATTCCATAGGTATTTCTAGACATCAATTTGGTTCTTAAAAAATAACCAACAAATTGGAAACTATGCTGGGGAGAGCTAAGTCCAAAGTCTCTAGTTCAGATCTAGTATAGTCAGAGTCAGTTATTTTTTTATGGTATTCCTTACCATTTGAAGAATAATCAGTTTAAATTAAGTTGCATTGGTCTAATCATACTCAATCTTATGTCTCACACCTTGTTTCATTCTATTTCATGACATTTTGGGTGGCGACTCTGAATTCTCTAATAAAATTGTAAAGATCAGTTCTCAAAAGGAAAGTAAGAAGAAATATTTTGCAATATTTTATGCCATGAGGAAAACCAGAATTTATGCGAAGAAGCACCCTGAGCAGAAGGAAAAATATAAACCTCTAAAAGGCAAGCAATCCAAATGGTTCAAGAAAATCTCTTAATTAATTAATTCTATTGATTCCCCTATTGATGCATCTCCTACATTCAATATTGATGTATGTAGTGCTAGTATCAATAAAGAGGCACATGAAGTTGAAGGGTATAACATAGACGAAGGAAGTTTTCCAGTTGAACAAGTGTTTGATAGTGAACATAATATTTGAAGAGAAGAGGAGAGGTGGGAGTTTTGGGGAAAGAATAAGAATTTTTCAAGCCTTTAACCCACAAAATTCAGTCCATTTTTAATGGAAATAATTTCAAGCCAAGAGATGAATCTCCTGATGTACAACTAAGGATTCAAGAAGAAGAGAAGAAAATGAAGGAATTAAAAGAAAGGGAAGATAGAATTACGGCTAAGCAACTTGAGAGAGATTATAGAAAACAAAAATTGGAGAAAATGAGAGAAAATGCTGCTAGGCATAATACTTTTGAGGAAAACCTTTTTAAATTTTCTTCTAAAATGACCAATGATATTCCTATATAAATAGTCTTGATGGGAACCTCATCTATTGATACCTACACTACATCTATCATAACTATTAGAGCCTAATATCCTCTAGTTACTGCTAAGAAGACATCATTTGTAGATCATGGGAAGAAACCCATTGACCAACCTAAGAAAACTACCTTCAATACCAATACTAATACCAGTACCTCATCTGCTGAAATCCCCACACATAAAGAAAAATTTGATCCAACTCCATCTACTACACCTCCAAATCTTGAGTTATTGAGATTAGAATTCATAACGAAAAGCTACAAGAAGATTTGAAGAAAGTCAAGATAATAGCTTCTAATGTTGAGATGGCTAGGGAGATTGCTTTTCTAAAAATGTCCACTCCCACTCCAGAGTCTTCAAGCTTTGGACATACTAATAAGTAGTCACATATGAAGAAGTATGATGAAAACATTCCTAGTATAGGTTGTGGTGGAGATCAAGGTGGTGGAGGTGGAGGAAAAAATAAGAATAATAGTTCTTATTTTGAAGATGATGAAGTAAACAAGAAAGGAGGTGGTGATGGTGAAAGTGGAAAGGATAAAGACAGTAGCCACTTTGACAACAAAAGAGATGATGAGCAAAGAGATGTTCATAGGGATCAACATACTAAGAGACTACTCCAAGTATATAGATACCAACAATTGTGTTTCATCAGAATACCAGGCTACCCAAACGCATTCGCTAAAGACTTTAGACCTGCTCTAGTTAGATTTTGTTGTAATAAAACTTTGAGTGGTGAAGACCATCTCAAAGAATTTTCTAATGTTATGGAAGAGTTTTTAGGTAGAAGCAGAAGGTGTCACAATGTTCATGTAATCTCTCATTGAAGATGCTTGAGAGTGGTATAGAAGTTTTCCTATCGAGAGCATCGGATCTTGGGAGGATTTTAAGAGAGTTTTTAGAGAGCAATATGTGACAAAATTGATTCAAGTTTCTTGTTGAATAAATTTAATAATATTGCTAAAGGTTCTAATGAATTTTTTGGTAAGTTCAATAAAAGGTTCTATAAGGCTAGGAAATGGTTTCCTCCTTATTTACAATTGAGTGATCATGTATGTTTCGTAAACTACTACAATGATTTTGATGCAAAAATGAATTATTGCTTGCTAGATAATAATCCTCAATCATTGAGGGAAGCCTTCAAAATGGTGGATCATATTGAAAATATTAGCAGAGCAACTGGTAAAGTTGGTAGAAGAGATGATCCAAAACTCTTCAAAAGATAGAAAAAGGAAGATAAGAGTTTAGGTGCTAAAGGGGGAATTCTTGAGGATAGGCTTGATAGTTTTATGAAAACTATAAATGATCAGATTGTGAAACAAGAAAAGGTTCAATGTAAAAATTATCAAAGAAATGAATTACCTCCTTGATTGTAAGACCACGCATATAATACCAATTGGTATAATGGGAAGCCTATTTTAAATAATCAGAGAAACACACAGAAAAAAGTTACTCCATATCCTCTGCAAAAGAATTCAATTTTTTTTTTTTGAAGATAACCCTTTGTGCATGATTTACCAAATGCCACATTCTTCTCAACAATTTTTAGTAGCACAGATGGTTGAAGTAGAGGAAGACATGCCTAAGGACTATGATCAACAAAATGAGGAGGATGTTAATGTACTTATGGTTATGGGTTATTTTGATGTTGCTGGCAATGAATGTTTTTTTGATATGGACTCTTATGAAGTGGATGTAGATAATCAAATGCAAGTTGCTAGTGCATATCATCAACAAGTTCTCTCTGATGAGGATGTTGATAGTGACGTCGAGGTTTAAAATTTGGAATCAATAGAAGATGGTGTATCATTAAGAAGAACCTTAGAGGAGGAGATTGCAAAATATACTATTGTCTTGGCCACCCAAGCCAAAAGTTCCTATCACTTGAGGAAAAAAATAGTCAGTGGTGAACAAGGAAGTCCTGTTGGTCTTTCCATTAAGGAGAAAAATTCCAAGAGAAAAGAACATGAGCCTAATGGGTATCCAATTTGGTACCAATAAGAAAAAAGAACGGTGATATAAGGTTGTGTGTTGACTTCAGGAACCTAAATATGTCATCATTAAAGGATAATTACCCATTGCCAAACATGGAAGTCATGTTATAGAACGTAACTAGCTATGAGCTACTGTCAATGATGGATGGTTTTTCAGGTTATAACCAAGTAAAAGTAAAGGAGTCTGCGCAGTATAAGACTACATTCGCTACTCCTTGGGGCGCCTACATCAATGTCAAAATGCTTTTTGGCATAACAAATGTAGGTGCCACTTTTTAGAGAGCTATGAATGTAGCTTTTTCTGATTTTATTGATTTATTTATGGTTGTATATCAAGATGACCTAACCACTTACTCTAAAAAAGAGGAAGATCATTGTATGCATTTAGAAGAGGTATTTTTTAGGTCACTAGAGTATGGGATATCTTTGAATCCAATGAAATGTGCTTTTGGGGTAGCCGAGGGAAAGTTGCTAGGGCACATTGTGTCTAAAAAAGGAATAAGAATAAACCCTGAAAGAGTAGCAAACATAGAGAAGATCCCTTAGCCAAAAAATGTCAAGGGAATTCATTCATTTTTTGGATAAATAATTTTTTTAAGAAGTTTTGTAACTAACTTTGCAGAAATCACAAGATGTATTTCCAAGATGCTGAAGAAGGGCAAAAGGGTGCTTTGGAGTAAGGATCCTAGACAAGATTTCAAGAAAATTGAAAGAGCTATCAAAGACGCTCTAGTTTTGAAGTCTCCAAACAAACTAAACCAATGCACATTTTCTCTTTTGCTTCTTTTCATACCATTGTTGTTGTTCTATTACAAAAAAATGAGGAGGGATTTGAACAACCCATTGCATTTTTTAGCAAGTCCTTACAAGCTATAGAGTTGAAATATGACACTACTGAGAAGCAAGCATATTCTCTAATTAAGGCTATAAATAACTTCAGGACTTACCTATAGGGAGCTACTATCATAGCTTTTGTACCAAGTGTTGTTGTGAAGGATATTTTCACTTTATAAGAGAATGCAGGTATAAGGTGTAGATGGATCAATAGGATCCAAGAATTTAACATTGATGTTCAAATCACTAGATTAATAAGAGGTTGAGGCATGGATAAGTTAATGATAGAATCTATTTTTGAGGCTAACCAGATCAACTAAGAAAAAGTGATTGATGTTGCACCTATTTGTGATATGTGAACATGTGGATGGTATTGGAGAATTTTCCAATACTTACAAACTATGTGGTTCCCTACAAACATGGATGACAATGATAAGAGAACACTGAAGTTGTATGCCATCAAGTATTTGATTATTGACAATGAACTATGGTGGAGAAGCCTAGATAGAGGTATATGCAAGATCATGATGGGCCAAAAAGTGGAGATATGATGGATACGTGTAGGGTATGTGGCTGACGAATTTTTTTTTACCCAAAATTGATGAAACAAAAAGTTTTTTTAAAGGAGATTCTCAACTTTCCACCAATATAAACTATGCTTTACGTTGAATTTAATAAATAATTATTATTCATTTTCTATTTGAATTACAACTAAAGTCCTAATTGATAGGCTGATTGAAAAAAGTCTATAGCTTTCAAATGATATCACATGTTTTGAATTTGAAACATGTGTCACATTCTATGCTTTGCATACTATAGGATTAAAAAAAGAAATATTTGAATTTCATGAAGTTTTGACCAAGTTAAGGTGGTCAAACATACAAGTTTTTATATTTTTTTAAAGTTGTAATAAAAATTCATAATTAATTTTTAAGTGGAAAAAATTACAAAAAAATATGCATCACATTGGGACATGAGTCATCTACTTATGTCTAAAATATTATAATTTTTTTTTATCATTTTATTGTGGTTAGGGTGGTCAGACAAACACCTACTTCTTATTTCTTCCCTGAAATTTAACTGCTACTGCATTGAAATTTCAAATTTTCACCAAATAGATTTAAAAAATAAAAATAAAAATAGTAGTTTAGAAACTACATTCAATTTGATACAGATTCTATTCTTACATATTTTTGAAATACTATAGATAACTTATTCAAATTTTTACGTCAAGTTGCCTAACTCTGATTTGTTTGAATTTTGTCACCACTTAAGGGCCTGTTTTTTCCATGATGATCTTGCACATACCCATGGTGTACTTTTTAAATGTGTAGATGGAAAGCAGGCACTAAAAATTTTGTAGGAAATGCATAATGGGGTGTGTGGTGGTCATTACATGGAAAATACCACTGCACACAAGATTTTAAGAGAAGGATTCTAGTGGCCTACTATTTTTAAGGATGCTCACAAGTTTGTTAAGACTTGTAATGCTTGTCAAAGGTTTTTAGAAAAGTTGAAGTTCTTAGCAAATCTACCACTTAGGCCTATGATTGTTCAAGCCCCTTTCCAACAATGGTGGATTGATTTCATTGGAGAGATACCAGAAAAATCTAGTGGAGGGAACTCATGGATCCTTGTTGCCATGCTAATTATTTCACAAAGTGGGTAGAAGCAATACCCATAAATAAAGAAACAAGCAAGGTGGTGTTGGATTTCCTATTGAATAATATTCTCATCAGATTTGGAGTCTGAGAGAAGAATATATCAGATAATGCTATGTGTTTTAGGTCTGATGAATACAAGGACTTTTGTGAGAAACATGGTATACGAGTTTATTATTCTTCACTTCACCATCCTCAAGGAAATGATCAAGATGAGTCTAGTAATGAGAGCTTGATGAAAATCATCAAGAGAGTGATGGAGAATAATAAAAAGGCTTGGGACTCAAAGCTAAAATTAGCACTCTAGGCAGATAGAGTGACTGTGAAAAAGGCTACTATTTATTCACCATTTGGCTTGGTATATGGTCTAGATGCTAGACTACCACAAAATAAACTATTGAAGATGTATAAGTTTGTGCAGGATTATGATGAAGCGATATGTAATGATATGCAACAAAAAATAAATAATCTGGTGCAATTGGATGAAACTAGATGAGATGCCCATGCTAAGAATGCATGAAGATGTAGTTACAAGTTAAGCATTTATATGATAAAAGAGCTTCTCCCAGAAAATTTGAGGTAAATAGTATGGTGTGAGCCTAGAATGCAAGGGCTCAAGACAAGGGTAAACATGGAAAGTTTGAAGCACTATGGACTGGCCCTTCTTTGATAGCTAGCACACATAAGGAGGATTTGTATTTGCTTAAAAGCTTAACATGTGAAATTTTTGAACTACCAGTACATGGATAGTTCTTAAAGCCATACTTCTCCTAAGTATGTTATTTTTCCATGTACATTGTGTATATAGGTGTTTTTTCTTTGGTTGTGTCTATTTTGGTCCTACTACCTAGTCTAGGTAGCCCCTTGGTTTTGGTCCTCTTTCTTTGTTCTCTTTTCTTGGTCTGCTTCAACTTGAGATTTTAGGATCTCACCATGCCTACGAGAGGCATACGTCCCTAGTCAGAGCCATTGATGCAACTTGGAGATTTTTGATGTTCCATCTCAAAACCTGGTCATATTTTTGGTTGGTACTTGAAGGGTTAGATTTTATTTTCTCATCACTATTGAAGGGTTATATTTTGTTATTGACTTCCTATTGCCCATTTCCGATCACATTAAAATTTCTTATGCCATTTATAGTCATCAAGTAGCTAGTCCTCCACACCTAGGTCTGAATTTCTTATTTTTATAAGGTTAAGTAAAGAGCCTTTTTGGCCTATACATCCTTTGCATTTTGATTTAGATACTTTTGAGCCCTTTCTTTCATGTTTTCCTAGAGGTTCACCTTCACTAGAATAAATTATGAGCACATGTTTAGAAGATTTTACTTAAGTCCCGTTGGCCATCTCCCTTTATCACTCATCGTAGATTACTTCTAGAGTGTATGTTTTAAATTGGTGATAAGCGATCAGTAGTATCTCTTTTTTCTTCGCTCATCGTGGATAGCTGTTTGAGCTCCCACTATCAATGCACAATGAGCAACGCTCTTTGCTTCTCTTTGTATCATTAAGGGATCACCTATCGCTAATGGTTTTGGAGCCTTGATTATTGTAATAGTGATAAGTGATGGCCTCCGATCTTATGTTCTTCATTTCATCGCTCACCATGGATGGTTATGAAATGGAAAGTTTTCAAACAATTATGAGCGATATGATGGATCTCCTATGCATCATGTATCTTAGAATTATTTTGAGGGCTAACTTGTATATTATCAATACATGATACATGTATTAAATTTCATTTTGTAGATCTCTCATTGCTAATTTCTTGCAAACTGCATGAGGAGAATTAGCGATGAGTGACGACTCGATGCTTTTATTTTCTATAACTCATCATGGATTCATTCCAAAGCTTAAGTTTCAAAATAGTGATGAATGATGGAGTTATCTATTCAAATTTTCTTTCACTAATTTGGAAAGATCTTATGTGCAATGTCTTTTGTAGCGTTGATTTTCAAGTAGGTGTACATGTCTTAGCCTGATCTCATCACTGTATCTCCCGTCACTAATAGCATCCAAGATGCAAAGTTTAAATTAGCGATGTGCAATTGGAAATGAATGTGATCAAAGATGGGCCATAGATCGAAGGGCTAAGATTTCATCACATGGATCCTTGCATCACTGATAGAGTTGGTGAAGGATGAGATATATTAGCAATAAGTGACAACTATTAGATGAAAAGGAAATGTGGTAGAATCCTGAAGTCATCGTATAAAGTAAGGAAGAAAGAAGCGAGTAAAATGGATAACCATTGATATAGTTTTAACACAGAGTGATCAATGGTCAGGGTTTGAATGTGAATGGCTAATTTTCAGTTCACTCACACGAAGTTACTATCAAATGTTAATGGTGGCATGCCCATCTCTTGGACATAAAAGAAAGTAAATACCTTGTTGGTCATACATTTAGATTCACTCGAAAGTAGAAAGGAATACCAGAAGCTGAAGAAATTATACTAGAAGCTCCAGTAAATACAACAACAAGTGTGGAAATCATTCACCCGGGTAAGCAAACTTTATATCTTATTATAGCTAAAGTACTAAGGTGAAATACCTTACAAAGATGATAGGGAATCGGGGAGATTGTTTTCTTTTTTGTTGATGATAGCTTTAATTTAGTGATAATTGTTGGGTCAAATTTGAGGATATATTTTTGCTCTGTAAGTAGTGCCTTGTGTTCTCATACTTGGAAAGGGTTTATTTTTACTATAAGAAATTGTAAACCCTAGTTCTCTTGTATTGCAAAAATGAGTGAGAAAGAGCCCAATGAATCTAGTATTAGGCCAGAGAGGAAACAAAAAAGAAGAAGGGTTAAATAGATTAAAACTCAAGATGTTTCATATGAAGTTAAGTCAAAACCACCCGCAGTATCTAACCCTTCACCGAGCACTCCTGCAATGTCTACTAGGTCCAAAAGTGTAAAGAAAGAAATAGAAAGGTTTATGCAGGAAACCTTTGGAGATGTAAAGGAAGGAGGATCAAAAATTGGCAAGAGACTTGTAGGTCAAGTTGTCATGACCACTAGGTTAATTGATAATACTGGTGAAATTAGTGAAAGGGCCCAACCTCAGAGTGGGTGGCATCTTTTCCAATATACTTTTAACAGGAAGTATTCTAGTAAGCCTTCATGTTATTTATTGGGGTTGAACCTTTGAAAGTTGGTGGTGTCGAATGCATTTGTAGAGGTGTACTTGGTGATGGAACTAGCCAAGCATTATCATCCCATTGACAGAACAATCAAGAGTGAAAATGGTGATGTGGTCCTAGAAGTGACAAAGGACAACATGGTTGAAGTATTTGGGTAAAATCTCAATTATACTGTGAAGTTTAGGCGTGCCGAGTTATATGTTGAATATGGGAATAATAGATTTGCATATAGAAATATACTTCTTGTTTGGCATAGAAAGAGCAAGGAGAAATTCCTCCCTAAGGATGTTGAGCCTTTTGAGTGAGTAGTTTGTGGATTATTTCAAGAACACTTACTATTTCTTGAATCAAGTGTTGGCTCAAAATTTTGAAGTAAGGATAGCCCCTGACTTATTGGTAATGGTGGAAAATATATAGTGTCATAATCAAAACATTGGTTCTGATTATGACAACTATGTTGCTGATCAAATGCATGAGGATTTCCTCAATTTGAAGAAGGAGGTGCTCCCTTTACATTTCCTTCATTATTACCTACTAATGCATATTCTCTTATTTGAGGGTGATTATGGCTGGAAAAGAAAGTTAAAATTTACATTAAGGGACAATGAAAATAATGTTTTTCCAGTACAAATGTCGACACACATTTGTGATCAGGATTGTTCCAATTCCAATTATCTTATGTTTTCTAATCTTATAAGTTATGGTATTCTAGAAGAGTTGGGTGTAGGACCTGTTCACAACCTTTCTCTAGAAATAAGAAGTATCATGCGCCCAAGAGATATACCAGGATATAAATGAAAACACATAATTGGGTAGATTATTTTCTTCATTCAAAATAAACTTTGATCAAATCCTATGGGGGTAAGGTGGCACCGTATTTTTTTCTCCTATATGTCTCTGACAAATTGGCCTCTATGGAACTCATGTGGCAGAATTTTGTTATGGATTATGAGATGTTCATGAAGCCCATGAAGAGGTACTATGGAAAATCCCCAATGTAGTTTTGCTTACTTCAAAGTTACTACCCCTGAGGGGTATGAAAAGTTTGGGATCGTGGTGAATAATCTCAAAATTTCTTTTAATGAGAGTAGGATTTTTGATCTAGAAGGATTTGTGGGTGGAAGAAGATATAAAAACTTATCAATGATACACCATGAGTTCTTCTACATATATGATGTATTAAGGAATTTGACAAGTGATGAGGTTATCATAACTAGAAAGAAGGAATGGACGACCATAAAGAAAATTGAAGAAAGTATCATAAAGAGGAATGTCTTTATGTAAGTCCATATGATGTAATTTTAGACCCTATTGAAAGAGCTTTCACTAAGCTAAGGGATTATCAAAGTGGTTATTTTAAGACGAAGGTGAAAGATGTCACTGATAAAGCACAGGAACTCCTAAAACAACAACAATAAGCTATAGATATCCTAGAGCAACCTACAGATGTTGAAGAAGTTAGCAAGGAACAAATGGAAGAACATGTGCCAGGGAATGAAGAGGTGGAAGAGAAATTCACTCTTCCTCATATTGAGGAAACCTATATTTTAGATGTTCCCCATGATAGAATTGTCAAATGGCAATATGTTAAGGAAATTGATGATGACCCTAGGATCAAGGAGTGTGATGAATTCCTTCCTGATGATAATTTTGTACAATCCAAAGAATTTCAAGAATTTATGGTACAACAGTGGAGTAAAGAGATAAAGGAGAGACTTGAATTAGCTCACGCTAATGATGAGCCTTCTCATCAAGAAGAAGCTGAGAAAGTAGAGGATGAAAAGATCAAGGATAAAATTGTAGCTATTACTCCCACTGAGGCTAAGAAAATTTTCATAGATAGTGGAATCATGTTATTACCAGAATGCACTATCACTGTAGTTATAGCATATGACTTAGTAAGAAGACACCCTCATGCTTCAATATTTGAGGAGTAGTTTGAAGATAAGGTGTTTGGATTCGGATATAGTCCAAAGTTGCATACTCTTGCAATTTGGTCTAAGGCACCTAATACTAGTAAACATGATGTTTCTAGTCCCATTAAAGAGGTTAATGGTTAATTAGTGGTCAAAAGAGCCACAGATATAACTCTTGTCCAAGAAGTTGAGTTAATTGGTCATGTTGCAATTCTTAGTGTGGATACTGCACAAATTTCTCAAAAAAAGTATTATTCTTTTGTGAAGTAGTACAATAAGCCCTTGGATAAGATAAATAAGATGAGGCCCATTATTCAAGATACTCAGTCAAAAAGGGAAATATCCCTACCATGCTCTTCTTCATCAGATCTATCTACATAGGATAGGGAAACCTTGGCCTTGAAAATTAAAGATTTGAATGATTAGTTGAATACTGAAAAAGAAAATGTCAAGAAGGAAAACACTGAAACTGTTAAGGTGGTAAATGAGATCTTTGAGAATGTATTATAGCATAGGGTGAAAAAATTGGTCAACAAGGCTGATGATGTTTGGGTTACCTATAAGAATATTCATGAAGCAAACAGAAAGTATCTGCAAGTACAAGAGGCTTTCAATAATGAATGGAATAATTGGATTACTAGGGTAAGTGCTTTAGGAGAAATGATGCCCAGAATGAAGGAGGATCCCAAGGAACCTACTAATATTCCTGAAATATCTCAAATCATTGACTTAGTTAATGAGATAACTACTTTCCATGGAAAGTTAGGTGTACAACTTCAAAGTAAGCTAGAAATATTTAAAGAAATGGAGAAATGTGGTATGCCTTGGATATGGATTCCAAAAGGTGACTTACAACCATTTGGCACCTAGAAGGAAGATTTGGGAGGAATTCCTATAGTGGCTATGATGGCATTGACTATCACTGGTACATCCTGTTAAATCCAAATATTGATACATTTGTGGAGATTGAAACAAATATGGACATTTTTGTTAAAGAAGCCAAGGTCCTAATTGATGCTAGATAATCTCAATATAGTGCTAAGGTACAAGGTTTATTGAATATGAAGTGGCCAACTCAAGAAGAGTATAATACCTGGTTGGAAAAATACACCAAATGAATCTGTGTGTGGATTGATAATGAACAAGGAAAATAATGGATAGGAGAAAAACAATACATAGCCTAGATATAGTGCAGATTAGGCTTTTGATAAAACATTGAAAAATATTGTTTTCTCCTCAATTAGAAATGGGTGGCATATAGTTCTGATATGGATAAAACATTTTTTTCCTTTTATCCACTTTCCTTATCTTGCTTTGTAAGTTTTGTTGTTTGAATTTCCCATGGTCGACGTTTTTTGAGTGCATGGTGAATTTTTTGAAGCTGTTGTAACAAACAAATGATGCCTTTTGAGGTGGGACCTATTTTCTAGAAAAATTTGAGGTTGAATTTTCCTCATGTTTATTCTCACCACCTAAAGACTCAAGTGTAATTGAAAAAGGAATATTTGTTGCAGCGGTCCAATGAAGTTTTGACATGTGCTTCTTGGCCTGAGGCTTGTTTTGATCTTTCATTTCTATAACAAAGAATTTAGGGCAGGAAGTAGGAGTTAGTTGAAAATTTGAGTTAACACTGTGAAATTGTAAGAGAAATACATAGCATGTTCTACGTCTTGTCTTAAGTTCAAAGTTTATTATCATGTATGTAATTTTGATAACAATATAGCAACTACAATATAGAGTAATACCAATTTCATTGCTCTTTTCTCTCCTTGTATGTGTTTTATGAGTTATGAATGAAATAAATCAAGTGTTTTTTGCTTGTCTCTGTTGCTCCTCAATCATTGTTTAATTTCATGCTTTCCTATTACTTCATTGAATTAATATAAGTGTTTGGGTGAGTTTAATAACTAGTAAGAATTGGGTGCTAGGATGGTTATAAGTAGTAATGATCATGAATTTCATAGAGGAATGCTATAACACAGTGTTTCTCAATATTGTAAGTGGTATTTTTTAAGTTGTTATCAAGTCATATAGGTTGATATTGACTCCCTGCTTGGGATAAAGGCACTTGTTCATGTAAAGTACTCATGTTTTTGTTTTTGTGTTAATTCATTGGCTAATCACTTTTAATTTACAAATTCTCAAATGGATATCATCATTGTTGTTTTGTGTTTAATTTTTTCCTTCTCATGCTCCAAGCATAATAGATTGATAAATAAAATGCCAACTTGTTTGATGTACTATGTTGTTGAGTAGTTTTATGAGAAGTATCTATTATTGACAATGTATTTAGTTATAATTGTGTTAATTCTCAAGTATGCATTGTCGGATTACCTTCCCAGGTTTCATAGAGCCCAAAGTGTAGGAGTAGAAGTCTTGTAGCTTTTTCTCATTCATTGGCCAATCCCTTTGGAGTACTGATTATTGGAAATGGAAAATTCCTTAACTATTTCTTGACATTAGTTTTGTTCTTAAAAAATAACCAACAAATTGGCAACTCTACTGGGGAGAGCTAAGTCTAAAGTCTCTAGTTTAGATTTGGTATAGTCAAAGTCAGTTGTTTTGTTATGGTTTTCCTTACCATCTGAAGAATAATCAGTTTAAATTCTATTTCATTGGTCCCATCATACTTAGTCTTATGCATCAATTCTTGTTTCATTTTGACACTTTGTGTTGGGTTATGTTTAAATTTTTTTCTGAAGTTTCAAGCACAAAATAAATGTGCAATAACTTTCTATTTCCCAACATTTTGGGTGGCAATTCTAAATTCTCTATTACTAGTGTAAAGATCAGTTCTCAAAAGGAAAGTAAGAAGAAAGATTTTGCAATATTTTATGCCATGAGGAAGACCAAAAGTTATGCAAAGAAGCACCCTAACCAGAAGGAAAATTCTAAACCTTTGAAAGAGAATCAATCCGAATGGGTCAGGAAAAGCTCTGAATCAAGTAAGTCTATCGATTCCCCTGTTGATGCATCTCCTACTTTAAATATTGATGTAAGTAGTGCTAGTATCAATAGAGAAGCAGATGAAGTTGAAGGGTCTAACATAGACCAAGGAAGTTTTCCAGTTGAACAAGTGTTTGATAGTGAGCTTAATATCTCAAGAGAAGAGGATAGATGGAAAGCAGGCACTAGAAATTTTGTAGGAAATGCATAATGGGGTGTGTGGTGGTCCTTACATGGAAAATACCACTGCATAAAATATTTTAAGAGAAGGATTCTAGTGGCCTTCTAGTTTTAAGGATGCTCACAAGTTTTTTAAGACTTCTGATGCTTCTCAAAGGTTTTCAGAAAATTTAAAGTTTTTAGGAAATCTACCACTTAGGCCTATGAATATTCAAGCCCCTTTACAACAATGGGGGATTGATTTCATTAGAGAGATACCAGAAAAATCTAGTGGAGGGAACTCATGGATCCTTGTTGCCACTAAATATTTCACAATGTTGCTAGAAGAAATACCCATAAAGAAAGCAACAAGCAAGGTGGTGGTGGATTTCCTATTGAATAATATTCTCATCAGATTTGGAGTCCCAGAGAAGAATATATCAAATAATGATATGTGTTTCAGGTTTGATGAATAGATAGACTTTTGTGAGAAACACGGTATTCAAGTTTCTTATTCTTTACCTTACCATCCTCAAGGAAATGGTCAAGGTGTGTCTAGTAATATGAGTTTGATAAAAATCATTAAGAGAGTGATGGAGAAGAATAAAAAGGCTTGGGACTTAAAGCTGAAATTAGCACTCTAGGAAGATAGAGTGACTGTGAAGAAGGCTACTGGTTATTCACCATTTCACTTGGTATATGGTCTAGATGATATACTGCCACAAAACAACCTGCTAAAGATGTATAAGTTTGTGGAAGAGTATGATGAAGTGATATGTGATGATATGCAGCACAAAATAAATAACCTGGGGCAATTAGATGAAACTAGAAGAGATTCTCATGCTAAGAATGCATGAAGATGTAGCTACAAGTTAAGAATCTACATGATAAGAGAGCTTCTCCTAGAAAATTCAAGGTAAATAGTATGGTGTTAGCCTAGAATGCAAGGGCTCAAGACAAGGGTAAACATGGAAATTTTGAAGCACTATGGACTACCCCTTCTTTGATAGCTAGCACAAATTGGGAGGATTCTTATTTCCTTGAAAGTTTAATAGGTGAAATTTTTCAACTTCCAGTACATGGATAGTTCTTAAAGCCATACTTCTCCTAAGTATTTTATTTTTCCATGTACGTTGTAGGTTTTGTACATTCTGTATATAGGTGTGTTTGCTTTGGTTGTATCTATTTTGGTCCTTCTACCTAGTCTGGGTAGCCTCCTGGTTTTGGTCCTCGTGCTTTGTTCTCTATTCTTGGTTTGCTTCAACTTGAGATTTTAGGATCTCACCATGCCTACGAGAGGTATATGTCCCCAGTCAGAGCCATTGATGGAACCTGCAAATTTTTATGTTCCATCTCAAAACCTAGTCACATTTTTGGCTGATACATGAAGGGTTAGAGTTTATTTTCTCATCACTATTGAAGGGTTATATTTTTTTGTTGACTTCCTATTTTCCATTGCCAACCACATTAAAATTTCTTATGCCATTCACTATCATCGCGTAACCGACCCCCCACACCTAGTTCTGAATTTCTTATTTTTATATGGTTAAGTAAAGAGCCTTTTTTTCCTTTACATCCTTTGCATTTTGACTTAGATACTTTTGATCCCTTTCTTTCATGTAATCCTAGAGGGTCACCTTCACTCAAATAACTTATGAGCACATGCTTAGAAGATTTCACTTAAGTCCCATCGACCATCTCTCTTTATCGCTCATCGTAGATTACTTCTAGAGTGTATGTTTCAAATTGGTGATAAGCAATGATCACTATCTCTTTGTTTTTCGCTCATCGCAAATAGTTTCTGGAGCTCCCATTATCAATGCGCGATGAGCGATTCTCTTTGATTCTCTTTGTATCATTGAGGGATTTCCTATCACTAATGGTTTTTGAACCTTGAGTACTGTAATAGTGATAAGCAATGGCCTCTGATCTTATGTTCTTCATTTCATTGCTCATCGTGGATTTTTATGAAATGATAAGTTTTCAAATAGTGATGAGCGATATGATGCATCTCTGGTGCATCACGTATTGTGGATTTAATTTGAGTGCTAAGTTCTATATTAGGGATACATGATACATATATTAAATTTCATTTTATAGATCTCTCATTACTAATTTATTGCAAACTGTATGAGAATAATTAGCGATGAGCAATGGCTTGATGATTTTATATTCTATCGCTCATCACAGATTCATTCCAAAGCTTATGTTTAAAAATAGCGATGAGCGGTGGAGTTATCTGTTGAAAGTTTCTTTTGCTAATTTGAAAAGATCTTATGTGAAATGTCTTTTGTAGCATTGATTTTCATGCAACTATACATATCTTAACCTGATCTCTTCAATGTATCTCCCATCACTAATAGGATCCAAGGTGTGAAGTTTAAATTAGCGATGTGTGATGGGAAAATGAATGTGATCAGAGATGGGCCATAGATCCAAGGGTTGAGATTTCATCGCATGGATGCTTGGATCACTGATAGAGCTTGTGACGGATGAGATATATTAGCGATAAGCGACAACTATTAGGTGAAAAGGAAATGTGGCAGAATCCTTAAGACATCATATAAAGCAAGGAAGAAACAAGTGAGGTGACTGGATAACCATTGATATAGTTTTAAAACAGAGTGATCAAGGGTCAGGGTTTGAACGTGAATGGCTAATTGTCAGTTCGCTCGCATGAACTTTCTATCAAACAAATTAATGGTGGCATTCCCATCTCTTGGCCATAAAAGAAAGTAGATACCTAGTTGGTCATGCATTTAGATTCACTTAGAAGCAGAAAGGAATACCAAAAGCTGAGGAAATTGTACTAGAAGCTCCAGTAAATACAACAGCAAGTGTGGAAATCGTTCACCCGAGTAAGAAAACTTTATATCTTATTCTAGTTGAAGTACTAAAGTGAAATACCTTAGAAAGATGATAGGGAATTGGGGAGATTGTTTTCTTTTCTGTTGATGTAGCTTCAATTTAGTGATAAGCATTGGGTCGAATTTGATGATATATTTCTACTCTGTAAGTAGTGCCTTGTGTTCTCATACTTGGAAAGGGTTTTTTTTTTACTATAAAAAATTATAAAACCTAGCTCTCCTGCATTGCAAACATGAGTGAGCTAGAGCCCAATGAATCTAGTACTGGTCGAAGAGGAAACCGAAACAAAAAAGGGTTAAACAACTTAAAACTTGGGATGTTTCATCTGAAGTTAATTCAAAACCAACTGCATTATCTAACCCTTCATTGATCACTCCTGCAATGTCTACTAGGTCCAACAGTGCAAAGAAAGAAACAAAAAGTTTTATGAAGGAAGCCTCTGGAGATGTAAAGGAAGGAGGGTCACAAATTGGCAAGAGACCTATAGGTCAAGTTTTCATGAACACCATGCTAAGTGATAGTGCTGGTGAAATTAGCAAAAAGGCCCAACCTCAGAGTGGGTGGTAGCTTTTCTAATATGCTTTTAACATGAAGTATACTTGTAAGCCTACATGTTATTTATGGGGCTTGAACCTTGGAAAGCTGGTGGTGCCGAATGTGTTTGTAGAGGTGGACTTGATGATGGAACTAGCCAGACATTATCATCATACTGACAGAACAATCAAGTGTGAAAATGGTGATGTGGTCCTCAAAGGAAAAGATGGTGGAAGTATTTGGGTTAAATCCCAATTATATTGTGAAGTTTAGACATGCTAAGTTATATGCTGAATATGAGAATAATAGATTTGCATATAGAAATAAACTACTTGTTTGGAATAGAAAGAGCAAGGAGAAATTCCTCCCTTAGGATGTTGGGCCTTTTAAGTGTGAGGAGTTTGTGGATTACTTCAAGAACACTTACTATTGCTTGAATCAAATGATGGCTCAAAATTTTGAGGTAAGGATAGCCCCTGACATATTGGTAATGGTGGAAGATATACAAGGTCATAATCAAAACACTTTTTTTGATTATGCCAACTATGTTTTTTGATCAAATGCACGAGGATTTCCTCAATTTGAAGAAGGAGGTGCTCCCTTTACATTTCCCTCATTATTCTCTGCTAATGCATATGCTCTTATTTGAGGGTGATTATGGCTGGAAAAGAAAGTTGGAATTGAGATTAAGGGACAATGAAAATAATGTTTTTTCTAGTACAAATGTGGACACACATATGGGATCAGGACTATTCCAATTCGAATTATGTTATGTTTGCTAATGTTATAAGTTATGGTATCCTAGAAGCATTGGGTGTAGCACCTATTCATAGGCTTTCTCTAGAAATTAGAAGTATCATGCGCCCAAGAGATATACCAAGATCTAAAGAAACACATAATTGGGAAGATTGGTTTCTTCATTTAGGATATACTTTAATCAGAGCATATGGGGCTAAGGTGGCACCACATTTTTTGCCCCTATATGTCTTTGATAGTTTTTCCTTTATGGAACTCATGTGAAAGATTGATGTTATCGATTATGAGATGCTCAAGAATCCTAGGAAGGGTACTATGGTGAATCCCCAATGCACTTTTGCTTACTTCAAAGTTACTGCCCTTGAGGGGTATGAAAAGTTTGGGATCATGGTGAATAATCTCATAATTCCTTTTAATGAGAATAGGATTTTTGATCCAGAAGGATTTGTGGGTGGAAGAAGAGATAAAAACATATCAGTGATACATCATGAGTTCTTATACATAGATGATGTATTAAGGAATTTGACAAGTGATGAGGCTGCCATAACTAGAAAGAAGGAATGGACATCCATAATGAACATTGAAGAAAGTATAATAAAGAGGAATTCATTTTATGTAAGCCCATATAATGTAATTGCAGACCCTATTGAAATATCTTTCACTAAGCTAAGGTATTATCAAAGTGGTGATTTTAATATGAAGGTGAAAGATGATGTTCATAAAGCACATGCTCTCGTTGAACAACAACAACAAGTTATGGATATCTCAAAGCAACCTACAAATTTTCAAGAAGTTAGGGACGAACAAATGGCATAACATCTATTAGGGAAAGAAGAGGTGGAAGAGAAATTCACTCTTCCTCATATTGAGGAAACCCATAGTTCAAATGTTCCCCTTGATAGAATTGTCAAATGGCAATATGATAAGGAAAGTGATGATGATCCTAGGATTAGGGAGTGTGATGAATTCTTTGCTTATGATAATTTTTTGCAATCCAAAGAATTTTAGGAATTTATGGTTCAATAGTGGAGTAAAGAGATAAAGGAGAGACTTTAATTAGCTTAGGATAATGCTGAGCCTTCTCATCAAGAAGAAGCTAAGAAAGTAGAGGAGGAAAAGATCAAGGCTGAAATTGCAACTATTGCTCCCACTAAGGCTAAGAAAATTGTCACATATAGTGGAATCATGTTATTACTAGGATGCCCTATCACTATAGTTATAGCATATGATGTAGTAAGAAAAGACCCTAATCCTTCAGTATCTAAGGAGCAATTTGAAGATAAGGTGTTTGGATCCGGATATAGTCCAAATTTGCATACTCTTGCAATTTGGTCTATGGCACCTAATACTAGTAAACATGATGTTGCTAGGCCTATTGAAGAGGTTATTAGTTCCTTAGTGGTCAAAAGAGCCACATATATAACTCTTGTCCAAGTAGCTGAGATAACTGCTCATGTTGCAATGCTTAGTGTGGATACTACATAGATTTCTCATAAAAAGTATGATTCTTTAGTGATGTAGTATAATAAGGTGGTGGATAAGATAAATAAGTTGAGGGACACTATTCAGGCTACTCAGTCAAAAAGGGAAATATCCCTGCCATGCTCTTCTTCCTCATATTTGTCTACACAGGATAGGGAAACCTTGGCCTTGAAAATTAAAGATTTGAATGATCAATTGAATATTGAAAAAGAAAATGTCAAGAAGGAAAAGATTCAAACTATTAAGGTGGCAAGTGAGATCTTTGAGGATGTATTGAAGTATAGGGTGACAAACTTGGTCAACAATGCTAGTGATGTTTTGGTTACCTATAAGAATATTCACGAAGCAAACACAAAGTATTTGTAGGTATAACAGGCTTTCAAGAATGAATGGAATAATTAGATTACTAGGGTAACTGCTTTAAGAGAAATGATGCCCACAATGAAGGAGGATCCCAAGGAACCTAATAATATTCCTAAAATCTTGCATATCATTGACTTAGTTAATGAGATAACTACTTTCCATGGAAATTTAGGTGTACAACTCCAAAGTAAGCTAAAAGTATTTAAGGAAATGGAGGAATGTGGTATTCCTTGGATACTAAGTCCAAAAGGTGAGCTACAAGAATTTCACACATGGAAGAAATATTTGTGAGGAATGCATGTAGCAGCTATGATGGCATTAACTGTCACCGACTACATCCTTTTGAATCCAAATATTGATACATTGGTAGAGATTGAAACAAAGATGGGCATTTTTCATTAAATAAGACATGGTCCTAATTGATGCTAGATACTCTCAATACAGTGCTAAGGTGCAAGGTTTATTGAATGTGAAGTGGCCAACTGAAGAAGAGTATAATACCTAGTTGGAAAAATACACTGAATGAATCTGTGTGGGGATTGATAATGAACAAGGAAAATAATGGATATGAGAAAAAAAATACATAGCCTGGATATAGTGTAGATTAGGCTTTTGATAAAACATTGCAAAATATTGTTCTTTCCTGAATTGGAAATGGATGGCACATAGTGCTAATATGGATAATTTTTTTTTTCTTTTTATTTGCTTTCCTTATCTTGCTTTGTAAGTTTTAGTATTTGGATTTCCCATGGTGGGAATTTTTAGGGCACGTGGGGAATGTTTTGAAGCTTTTGTAGCAAAAAAATGATGCCTTTTTGAGGTGGGACCTATTTTTTAGTGCAAAGATGACTGTTGTTGCACCAAAAGATTGACCTATTAATAGCTGATACAACCGCTAGATTTATACAAGATCAAGATCCATAGGAGGTGGTTAAACCATGTCACGAAGCCCAAGTGCTGCATTGGACTACACCTACCACAGGAAGAGGAGACCAAGGGTCACACCTTGCAACAATCCCCCAGTGCAAGTGTGATATTTGATCCCATGACCTCAGTTCTGATACCAATTGTTGCAAAGACGGTTGTTGTTGCACCGAAAGATCAACCTATTAATTCCTAATATAATTGATAGATTTATACAAGATCAAGATCCATAGGAGGTGGTTAAACCATGTCACAAAGCCCAAGTGTCGCACTAGACTATGCCTACCACAAGAAGAGGAGACCAAGTGTCACACCTTGCAATATTTTCTACAACAAGTTGAGGTTTATTTTGCCTCATGTTTATTCTCACCACCTGATGACTCAAGTGTAACTGAAAAAGTAATTTTTTTGCAGCGGTCCAATGAATTTTTGACATGTGTGCTTCTTTTCCTAGGCTTGTTTTGCTCTTTCATCTCTATAAGAAAGAATTCAGGGTCAGAAATAGGAGTTAGTTGAAAATTTGAGTTAACACTATGAAATTGTAAGAGAAATACATAGCATTTTTTGTGTCTTGTCTTAAGTTTAGAGTTTATTATCATGTATGTAATTTTCATAATAGTATAGCAACTACAATATAGAGTAATACCAATTTCATGGCTATTTTCTCTCCTTGTATGTGTTTTATGAGTTATGAATGAAAGAAATCAAGAATACTTTTGTTTGTCTTTGTTGCTCATCAATGGATGTTTAATTTCATGCTTGCTTATTAGTTGAATGAATTAATATAAGTGCTTGGGTGAGATTAATAACTCATAATAATTGGGTGCTAGGATGGTTATAAGCAGTAATGATCATGAATTTCATAGAGGAATGTTGTAATGCAAGGTTTCTCAAGACTATAAATGCTATTGTTTAAGTTGTTATCAAGTCATATAGGTCGATGGATAAAGGCATTGGTTCGTGCAAAGTACTCATGGTTCTGTTTCTATGTTAATTCACTGACTGGTCACTTTTAATTTACAAATTCTCAAATGGATATCACCATTGTTGTTTTTTTTTTTTATGTTTTTCCTTCTCATGCTCCAAGTATAATACATTGATAAATAAGCTACCAAATTGTTTGATGTACTATGTTGTTGAGTAGTTTTATGAGAAATATTTGTTATTGATAGTGTATTTAGTTATATTTGTGTTAATTCTCGAGTATACATTATGGGATTACCCTCCCTAGTTTCATAGATCCCAAAGTGTAGGAGTCGAAGTCTTGCAGATTATGCTCGTTCATTGGCCAATCCCTTTGGAGTACTGATTATTTGAAATGGAAAATCCCATAGGTATTTTTGGAGATCATTTTGGTTCTTAAAAAATATCCAACATATCTAATAGATGTTTTGGATGAGGATCTTGAACTTTGGACCTCACTCTTAGTTTTAAAACATCTCTAGCATTAGATGGTACCCTAGTATTATCATGTCAATATTTTTTAATCAAAGATTTAATTTGAACATTCAATTTCATGTCAACCCTCAGGAGTGAACAACTAAAACTCCAACATAGGTTAATTGGATCATTTTCTATACTTTCTCTTCTTTTTGCCACTCTTAGCAATGTTTTAGGATGTATTTGTAGAACTTCATTAATATTGCTTACCATTCTTTTATTCAAAGTTGTTTTATTAACTATAGTAGTTGTTATAGCTCTTCTTGCTGAATTTTTATCTTTATATTGACTATTTTTTCCAATATATTGAATGACACTAGCAATAGTAGACATAACATGTTTTAATGATTGATTTTCTCATTTTTTGCATTCTCATCAATTGCATCATTATTTGACATTGAAATGCAAGTTTTTTATGATAAAAGATTTTTTTATATAATCTATTCACATGTGTTCTTATTTTCCTCCATTAAATCTTACCAAAAACATTATCAAAAACATCACTTTCAATTTAAAAAATATATTTTTTCATTAAATTCAACTTCACATCATAGATTTTCTTTTTCATTTTCAATTTCAAAATGATTTTCATTTTCATCTTCATTTTCATCAACCAAACTATTTTTATTTTCATTTTGATCAACAAAACAGTTTTCTTTTTCATTTTCAACAAAAGGATCATTCTCATTTTCACTTTCAACAAAAGAATCATTCTCATTTTCATTTTCAACAAAATATTTAAAATTTTCATTTTCAACAACATTTAAATGATTTTCATTTTTATTTTCTAATTTATTTTCAAAAAATTCTATAAAATTTTCATCTCTCCGAATATTATAAATGTCAACATCCTTAAGTCCAACATCTTGTAAAACTTCTACAAGCAAATTTTCCATTTCACTAAAATGTGGATTTGAAGACGTACCTAGATTTGTTCCTATTGAAACATTCTCCATAGCATTGAAAGAGGGATTTGAAGACATACTAGGACTTGTTTGTATAATCATATTATTTTCCAAATTGACATCTTGAAAATTAGCTTTGTCTACAACCACGGTCTCCTCAATGTTTTTATCTTCAGTAGTTGTGGAATTGGATGCTTCAACATTATTCATTGATTGAATCCTCATTCTTCTATCTCTTTTCCTTTTTGCTTCTTTATCATTCCTTGCTTGAATTTCTCCAAGAGTCAATTTCTTCCTATATTTCCTCTTATTATGAGCTTGTGAACCCATGATTATAAAATTCTCAAGCACAAATGAATGTCAATAGTGAAATTCTTCCAAAAATTTAATCTAAATTACAAGTTGAAGACTTGTAAAGACAAAATTATTCCTCTTTTGTTCCTCCAAACAAGTATAAAACTAACACAATTCCACTTAAAAAACTATTTGCATGATGCCTCCTTTCAAAAATTCAATCCAAATTGCAAGTTGAAGATCTATAAATACAAAAGTCTTCCTCTTTTGTTCCTCCAAACAAGTAGAAAACTAACACAATTCCACTTAAAAAACTATTTACATGGGTGATCCCACAAAGCTGGTTTACAATTTCTAGGAGATTCTGATTTTTGTTGAAATCATATAGTTTTAGAAAATATAATGATTTAAGCCTTAAAATGTTCCATTTAAAGCATTCCAATTTAAGAGGGTTTGATCAAACTACCTTAGATCAAACCCTCTTGGATAGAACCCCATTAGTTTTAAACCATACCTATAATGGAGTCTCTTTTACACCTATCAAAATGATGATAAAAAACCACATTTGATTTACCTTTTGGGGGATCAAATGATAATTTTAAATAAATTTAATTTTATTATTATATTTATTTTTTATTTCTTGTGAATGTAGGTTTTTCACCAAAAATCAAGCTCTTTGTTCTGCATATTTAGAAAAATAGTAGATTATAAAAAAATAAAATAAAAATATGAGTGCACTAGATATTGAAGTCCTTGATCCAACAAAAAAAATAAAATTGAATTTTGATACATACAAAAAAAATTATGTATTATACGGTCGTGCTATGTTTGAATTGTAATTGGTTTGACTTCGAAACTTGATTAAAGAAAAAAAAAAAAAAAAAACTATATATAACCAAGTGGAAGCATTAGATATCGGAGTGACAAATCTAAATTCCACAGAATTAGAATTTTATCCTTCATGGAAAAAAAGTTATGCATTATACAGTGAGTGTCACTTTTTAAAAATGTTGTTTTCTGAAAAACTAGTTTTTGTGGGAGATGGTAAAAGTGTTAGTGTAATTAATATTTAATTACACTTGCATAACTTTACTTAGGTAATATTTTAATTCCTAGGTTAATTATTTTTGTCATTATCTTGTTGAGCTATCGTGTTGTTCAAGATAAGATTAGGGTTATGCATCTTTGCTTTTATAAAGCAAATCATATCTTGTAATTAAGAATTCCTGAATAATAATATTTTGCACATCTTTATGCAAAGCTTTGCTTTTTTATTTTTCTCTTATGTAGAAGGCTTTTTTGGTTTGCATTTCAAATCTTGGTTTCTAACATGGTATCAAAGCTCCTAGTTCAAAGGGTTTCCACCACCTGGCAGCCACCGGGCGGCCACTGGTGCGACACCCACGAGTCACAGCCACCGGTCAATGCTGCCCTCCTCTGTTGGCCAGTGTTCAACTCTGCCCTCCTCCGTCGACTAGTGCTCAACTTTGCTGGCCCCTCTAGCCCAACAGTCAGTCCTATTAAGGAGCATGGCATCAAAAATTTTCTTGTGAAGTGCTGATGTCAACATGACGTCAGTGGCCATACAACTCTTTGACCCCTCCTAGCTCTAATTTTCCTTAAATGAGCAGTCTTTTTCTTTTGAGCATAACTTGGGCATATGGTATCAAAATCGGAAAAAAAAGATATCGTCGGAAAGCTGGTTCTGAGCACTTTCCATTTGTGCAGTTTATTTTTCAGTATTTTTTGTTTAACTTCATTTATTTTTGTTTGAAGTCAGATGTTCATTTATGGCTTCCGAGCTCATAACTTTTTCCCACGATCTCCAATTTTCACCTTCTTTGCGGCGTTGGAAAGGTATTGAGGAGCTATATTTTTCTATCCATGCAATTTTTTTGTATCTATCCTAGGTTGATCATTATTCTAGATTTTTCCTGATGGGTGTTTTGGAGATTACTTGGATATTTTGGTAGCTGGAAAGGTGAAACTTAAATATTTGTACTTCATTTCAGTACCACATCATTTTTTATTTTTTTATGCATGTTTTCATTCTCTTCTTTTACAATCATTGGGTTATCGTAATAAATGAACTGAGATAAAGTTCCATCAAGGGGGTTTCTTGCATAATAATCTAATTAGAGTGTGCATGCACTTTGATCTCCATCTTGTTTTGATGGAAACTCACATGGGTTATCTGGTTTCTTAGTTTATTTTGGCCACATTTTTTCTCTTGCTTGACACATATCAGATTCACATTGGTTCACACTTTATAGTGAGAGTTTATGTTTCTTAATCCGCATTGGTTCAGATCCTTCTTAGTTTGAGGGCCATGTTTTTATGGTTAATGTTCTAGATTCTTTATGGTAATCCTTCCCATGGAAGAGTTTTAGTCTTAGTTTGGCATTGACATCGAAATACATGGTTTTTAGATTATGTCATCATTTCATCTACTGTTGCTTCATAGATTCCAGGGTTGTTCCAGTTCGTGAATTTTCCAGTGTTCCGTGGCATCAGGTCTACTGTCACATTATTATGATTCTGATTTGGTTTCTTGTAGACAAAACTATCTTTCCTTTCTTGTCGGATTGTGGTTCTAGTGTTACTCCACAGTGATCTTTCATTGCTTCTTTGTAGCAATCATCTCATTGTAGGGGGGTTTTGTCCCACTGGGTTTTCCTTCTTTACCTCATTATTGCATTTGTACATGGGTACCTGATTAGGCCTTGTTGCTGGGACCCATTCATGCTTTCTTGCATTCATCTTAGTTTTAGGTGCATGCTTTGTTAGTCTCCCTATGTTGCACTTATGGGGGGTGTTAGTGTAATTAATATTTAATTACACTTGCATAACTTTACTTAGGTAATATTTTAATTCCTACGTTAATTATTCCCATCCTTATCTTGTTGGGTTATCTTGTTGCTCAAGATAAGATTAGAGTTATGCATCTTTTCTTTTATAAAACAAATCATATCTTGTAATTAAGAATTCCTGAATAATAATATTTTGCACATCTTTATGCAAAACTTTGTTGTTTCGTTTTTCTCTTTTGTGGAAGGCTTTTCTGGTTTTCATTTTAGATCTTGGTTTATAACAAAAAGAAATGCAATCTCATTCCAAAAAATTTGAAAAAAAAATATTTAGAATCTACAGACAAAATTTCACGAAACTCTAGTTTGCATCATCTTCAAATTCCTCACAGTTTAGTCGCTATAGTTGCCTGAAAGTGAAGATTTAGTTGAAAAAAATTATTTTAGTGTCCAACTTGGCCAAAAATTGCAAACAACTATTGTGGAATCACCCACATGATGCCTCCTTTGAAAAATTCAATCCAAAATGTAAGTTGAAGACCTATAAATACAAAAGTTGATAGAAAATAGCCCAATTTGTCACAATTAGTTGTACATGTGAAGTTACAGACTTCACAGTAAAATTTTGCCAGTAAATTAACAAAAAATGGTAAAAAGAGAAATGGGATCCTATTTATAAAGCATAATAGAGGTGGATAAAGTGTAATAGAGTCATACTAGAGGCTAGTGGCACCGAAGGATGGAGGAATTCCCGTCATCTCAAGTTAGCATCTCACTTTGAGATGATTCTTTGTATGAGAAGCGTTTTGGCTTTATTTTCTTTATTTTTGTTATTGTTGATAGATTTGAAGATACATGTATTGCAAAATTCACTTTTTGGAGATAGGTAATGGGTTTGGTGAAGAGCTTAGTATGGATTGTTGCCAAATAGTTCATGAGATAGTGACCAAGGATTACACCTTTACGAGCATCGAGGAGAGAACCTGTCAAGGGTGGTTGTCAAGTAATTATGGTCAGGGACCAAGGGTTATACCTTTATGAGGATTGAGGAGATAATGTTTTGAGGGTGTTTGTTCAATAATTATGGTCTATGGTTCAGGAGTTCATGGAGGAAGAACTTGGAAGTTCAGCTTGAAACTTCTGGAGAAGTTTCACCTGATTCAAGATTTCTTTCTTTAGAAGGAAAATCTTCTCAAGAATGTATACATATTTTTTGTTTAGCAATTTTTTTCATGTAAACCTTAAGGGGCAGTCCTAGAAAAGGTGAATTAGAGCTTTAAGGGATACATTTGTAGGAACAATGTAATATGGGGGGAATGGTAGCAAATAAAAAGATAATGTATTACATTGTCTTTGTTATGGACGCAATTAGAGGTACTTATACTATGTTCTATATAGTTGCTCATGGTTGTTTCAACTGTTCATTGTAGTTCATCCTATATACTATTTTTCCTACCTATCAAGGTAAGATAAATCAAATAAATTCATTCATATTTCTCCCTTCAAGTTTTGAGCTTTGTGGAAGGATAAGTTCACCATAGGGTGAATGGGTCCTAGTTAGGGCTTATGAAAATTATTTTCACGGTCCTTTGAGGTAGGATCTTAGATTTTTTTTGTATAGGTTCCATTGTTAGGTAGTCATAAATAAATTTTAAAACTGAGTTTCTATGACTTGACAACAATGATGACAACTTATACAATAATGTAAAATTTCTCTTCAAGTTCTTTACTCCTCAAACCTAATATCTATTATAAACATATACCAATTCTTGCAAAAAAATAGGTATATGTTATTTGGATTTAAAAATTGGATATCCTTTAATAATAGATATCCCTTTTTCTTTGGTGTTTAGCATAGTAAAATATATTTTCCATCCAACCCAATTAAAAACTCAAAGATGTAATTTATGATTTTTCCTCGGGCATTTGATTTTTTCTTAGGCTAATCTTGTTTGTGTAATTTACAAATCCCTCTCAAACATATTTGAGTAGGGTTTTTATCATTTTAGCTCATTATTCCATTGGAAACACATAAGGTTAGAAGAACACATATTTTATCTCTCAATCAATCGACTAACCATGGATGTATAAATACCAAAACAAGGGTTTTACCAAGGAAAAATCCTATATAGCCACCCCTTTCCTTCAATTTTCTATGATTTTATAGGTTTACATCAAAAGATGACAAATTGTAGAGTGGAAGAGAAGAGTGTAGACATTTATGTTTCATGCCATAAAATTTTAGATCTTCATTCATAATTCTTAATCAAAGGCTCCACCGCTCTTGAACTCCCAGTTTAGACCCAAATTTATAGGATAGGTACATAGGACTCTACACTTCTTAGATTTTTCTTTAGTCTATGGATTTTTAGTTTTGTTTATGTGGATAAATTTAATTTTTAGATTAAGTTGCATAACTTATTAGATCAATCAATTCACATTAGATTCAATCAATTTTCAAAATAACAAAGGGCTTGTTTGTTCTCAAATCAGCTATCAACTTGAATCCTAAAGGGTTTCCAAGCCTTATGGTCAAATTCAAGGAGAGATTTGACCAACGAGAAGGAGAGTGAATAAAATATCCCTTTCTCCCCTGCACTTCAAGCTTTGTTAAACTTGGGAGGGTAATCCCAATAGTGTGCTCTTAGATACTTGTGTGCCAAACTATCAAACACATAGTGAACAAATGAATCTCATTTATATGCTTAAAAAATACAATACCCCAAAGATATGGCTGACCTTCATTGCAGTGTATAGATTAAACATGAGAGATGATTCTTTGAATTCCACACACACCCACAACAATATTGATAAGTATATTTGATTTAAAAGATGATTAGTTGTTGCATTAATCAATAGTGTAACATGAATAACACATTTAGATTAGTATCTCATCCTTGGAATAGAGTCAACTCAAACACATACATAATTTGATAAAAAAATTTACATCTAACAGTATATGAAGCTCTGAAATGTTTCCTTACAACATTTCAACATTTTGTTTTAACCTTTACTTTGCACTAGTATCCTAGCACTTAGTTCAATACAAACTTACAACCATATTCAAGTTCCTACATTAATTCTTTGAAATAATAAAATAGTATCAAACTTGAAACATTCAACATTATTTTGCTAGTATTGTAATTAAAATTACATAAGTATTGATAGACTCAAACCCTAAAACTTGAATCTAATATATTATGTATTCTCATCAAATGTTCTTTCTAATTAATTACAAAAATAGCTCCCTCTCAAAATGAGGTAGAAAAACAACACTTAAGGAGAAAGAAACCCTAAGTGGAGATCAAAATAAGACACTTGGCATCTTTCGGTTCACTGATCTTCAACTACCTTTGCTTGCTAAAGAATCTTCAACCAGCTCTCTATTTTCTTGCTCCTCACTCCACTACCCTACAACAACAAAATATTCCCCACCGGAAGACTTCATTCTTCATCATTATTCCCTTCTTCTCAGCTGAAAGAATATTTTGTTTTGTTGTAAAAAATCCTTCACTATAAAAATAAAAATCTCCCTTTCACCTGTTCATCTTTCACTTCCTTTTGTCATTTTAAATGTGAAGGCGTCTAAAACTCTCTCAGGAAACAAATAAAAGTTTTTGATTTAAAATCTTTTTGAAGATTTTAAAATTTAAAATGGTTGTAGGAAGCCATTCACCTATTTTCACAATTTTAAAATTCACTCATCTTTAAAATATTATCAAATGATAATGTTAAAAATGAATTTCGGGCCCCACCACCATCTCACACAAGGCCTCAATTGCACATCTCCAATAGAAAATGAGAAATATAATGGCGGTGAAAAATGCAACCCAATTCTCGTGAAAAAATAATTTATCAAGAAAATATAAACTTACCCATGCACCTTCACACTTACCTCTTCATTTCACATTTAAAATTTACATTTTAAAAGGAATCCCTCTTTAAAACATTACACTCGGCAAACAATTTAAAAGTGTAGAAAAACTTTAAAAATCTTTTACCGTGGGCCCACCATACTCTTTACCTCAATATTTCCGAGCACCATCACACATCTCTCATTTATTTGAGAAAGATAAAATCAATTAGCGATGCCGCATAAAACTATGTAGCTTAGTTTCATTGCCAATCTCTAATGTATTTGGGAATGCTAAAATTAAATAGCGATACCCGATAAAAACTAATTTATCATCGTTGATCACCATTTTCAAGAGAGGAAGGCAACACTTATTTACGATGCATGATGAAGAGAACCCAACTTCGCTCATTGTGGATGTAACGTGGAGACAAAGAATCAAATCAGAAATAAGAGATAATGGAAATAATGCCCTAATTTCCCTCAGCTTTCTGCTCACTGTGAAATAGTCTTCTCATGGTTTGTGCACCACATATCCCATCGGCCTGCAATCTGAAGTATTGGAGTTGAAAATTCTTCATTTTCTACCTTTTACATTATGTATCTGTTTGAGAAACCAAGCACTCATAAAGCAGTTGATAAGAGTGTATCCCCTATCCACAATTCTTTGGTTGATGTCCAAACCCCATCTGAACACAGGCGTGGAAATTATTGGCATAAGTGGATATAATCAAGTTAGAAACCAGTCCACAATGAATACGTCTCCCACCTTGAACTGCCAATAACCCTAAATCATCCATCAGACCTTTACATAGTGCGTTGCCCATTGGGAATTTGTCAACCACGTCCCTCAAATCTGATTTAGTGTGTGCAAACATCAATGCTTCCAGCCGTCCTATTTAATTCCATGTTGGGCACCATATAAAAGGCATTTTGATGAATTCTGTCCACCTTTAGGTGCATCAATTCAAACTAAACCTGCTCATAACCTAAATCCACGCCATATGCCCCCATATAAATAGGAATCCCTAACAAAATAAACCTTGCATAAAAGACGTGCTCCTTTCAGCACAATAGTGACCACCTCTGCCCAATGAAAATCAACCCCATCTCTTGGTGTATGCGCCAACTTTCAACATGTATAGCCACACCCTTCTTTGATTGTAATTTCCTCACTTCCAGACTATTTTGATATCATTCTGAACCCGCGCCAATTTTGTTTCATCTGATCCTTTAAATACTTCTCTAAAAGGCTCCTGTAATGTCTTTTAGCCTACCGCAAATCAAATGCAACCAATTGTATTGTATGAGACTGACAAGTTTTGGTGGCCTTTTACTTTAGACAGTCAACCAGCTGTGTCTATGTGTAGCATAATGATACTAGCAGTAGTAAGACTAGAAAACGTCCCCTATTACATCCAAATTCAAGTTGGATCCAATTTTGAACTCCTGTCCTGGCTATTTGAACTGTAACAACAAAATCCTCATGATTTTGATCAAATACTCCTTCGACATATTTGGCACCTTTCCAACATAAATGAGCATCTATAAAATCTGCCAATTTATGTATAGGAGTAGCAGTACCTTGCAAATTCTAACTCTGAATGGAAATCATTTCAAACCTCAACCGCTTCTAAGATGTATCCATATGAAAACTTTGCAAATCATCAAGAGTTGCAAGGTAAACACCATCAATGTCCTCACTCTTAAATTGAGGTATTAGAGATTTCAGTTCCATGCGTTTTTCCTTCTCATTATCAAGATAAATTTTTAGCTCTTCTAGAGTACCCCTATTCTCCATGGTTTGGTCCATTATTTTCTCACTATTATGTAACCATCCAAAAACCTAGCAAGATTTAAATAATGTTATGGTTTCATCCCATGAGAAAATAGGTGAAACATTACCGTCATCAAATTGATGGAAAAGTCCATATCCTTTGCTAGAAGAGACTTGTGAAGAACTTATATCTTCAAGTGTAGAGAACTCTTCTCATCTGCAAAATTTTATGTTTGGCAAGAATTTCTTATATTTTACTCACCAACCATGAATCAATATTAAACCTATTATATTCGAATGATTGAGTGCTCTCCCCAAGAGCTTTTACTGCGTGATGCATTGCAAGCTGGAAATTATTTGAGACAACCATTGATGAATTCTCATACCCCATTCAACCATTGCAACACTTGCAACATCATAACTGTGTGATGCATGCTAGGTCCCCATGTGGGACCAACTAATTTTTTTTTCATTTTCTAGGCAATTGACCCTCACAAATACTCTGAAACCTTGTTTCAATGCATTTTGAATGCGAAAACTTGAGTAGATATCCATTTAAACTTGACGTTTTGCCCCTGTAAAGTCTAGCCAAAACCACCTTAGTAGCCTTCAAAATCAACTTCGAAAACTAACCAAGTCACCTCCCTAAGCCCTAAAAGCTGACAATCTGGTGAAATGTTATACAAAGAATCCAGAGCATCAAACGGATGTTTATTAGGATGCCCAAGGTGGAAGATATCAATCCTCGAAGTTTCCTTCTCAGACTTCTTTGAAGCTGCACTTTTCCAACCTCATTGAAACATGTTTAATCATTGATTTGAAAAAATATCAAAACTTCACTTCAAAAGTTGCCACTTGGCAAGCTGATACATGTGGAAACCATGAGCATGTGTGCAAGACGATTTGACCTAATTTGATCACATGTATGGTATATTAATGCTCAAAGTTGGCTTATCTGAAAATCTGAGAGTGTTGATTCTGAAACGCTAAAAAAGTTCATTTGGAATGGGCTTTGAAAAAATAGCAAATGAGGATCTAGGGGCTACAAACCTGTCGAATGGTAGATAATTATATAGTCAATCATGGGGAGCATTCACTTTGATGTGCATTTCATTAGGTCACCAAATATAAATTCAAATGTAGGGGCACCTTTTGCAGATTTAACACTGTTGAGTTTGCAAATCTAAACTTTTTACAAAGATACAACATCAGAAAGATGGCCTACTTAGAAAGGTGCAACATGTGTACACAACAAACCAACTTCTGGACCTTGAAACCAAAACTTCAAAAACTCACCAAAACTGATCCGCAGATGCTGCAAATGGTCACACACCATCTCTAATAGGTGCTCAACACTTCCCCAAAGTGATTTTTCATGAAAATTCATGGGTGTCAAAATACAAGCTCCCAAAGTGAGCTAGTTAGGCTTATTCTGCAAGGTACTTCTAAGTGCATTAGGCAAAATTTTACACGGGCCCTCAAAAAACTAGCCAAATTTTGGAGGTCCCAACAAGACCAACTCCAGGGTAAATTGACTCTCTTTTAAGGTGGCTAGCCAATTTTATCAATCTGTTGGCTTGGATTTTAATGTTGATCTGAAGAAAGAGTGATCCAAGTAATCTATTTACTATGTCTAGGATCTCTTTTTCAACATCACAATAATTTTTTCTTCTCATTATCTATTTAATAAATTATTAAAATTCATTACTATCCTCTTATGAGTTCAAAATGACATTCTCATAACTAGTGGAGTTAAAGTTCTTGTTTTTTTATCAAATTCTCACCATTCATCTAGTATTTTGAAAGTCTATAAATTCATCCCTTTACTCATTACACATAATCACAAATCTATAAGTAAAATCATTCTATTGAATTTTATAGTCAAAATCATCAATGTTTCGCTATTGAGTCAACCATCCACATTATTAAAGTCTTGAGCAAATCCCTTCAATACATTGAATCTAAGGGTTGTAATTAAATTTGAAAATAGGATGTTAGTCTTGTACTTTTATTTCTCTTTTCTGTATGTTTTCAAAATTTTAATTGCATACTCTAAGAATCAACAAGAGATATATAGAAATCATGAGCAATAAATTGTGAGAAAGTGTGACAATTAATATAAATGGAACATAAATAAGAATTAATGTATAAGAATGTTTGCATGTGAGAATATACAAAGGTGAATACAAAATTACTATCTAATTATTTTCAAACAATCTGTCCAATTAAATTCAAATTAGATAAAATTTGACATAAATATCATAGTTTCAAATTACAGATATATTTCTCACAAATTATTTTGGAAGCCCAAAGATGGGTTGTGATTCTATGTAATCAACGCCCACGCTTTTCCAATTCCAATGTAATTTTGGCAGAAAATATATCTGCATGTGAACAGCTAGTCAACCATTCGAAACTAATAGTTAATTTTCCAATGAATACTTCAAACAACATTCTGAATATCTTTCTAAATTTCACAAGTCGCCTCAGAGTCACGTGTACCTTTTCAGAACACACTCAAATTAAAGTTACAGTTTTGTGGGTAAGACTGACGACCTTTATTCTTTACCGTACTAGTTATATTGAAATTTAATCACATCCAATTGGCTTCCATTCTACGGAGAAAACTCCAACTTTCCCAATTAAGAATGTAGATACCTCTATTAAGTGAAAGATAATGGCAGCCTATCTAAGGCCAAAGAACACAGGAAAACATTAATACAAAGTTCTAAACCTGAACACCTAAACATGGATAAATATACAAGAGCACTTCGGCTGAGAATTTTTATGAAAACTCTCTAAAATCTTACATCCCCAAATACTGTAGTTCACCCACCCAATCACTATTCTTCTTACTATCGCAGATTCCCTCCATTTTGTGAATGACAGCATCTGAAAAAAAATCAATTTCTTCCATGTTATTATACAGAGAAGACATTTCCCAGTAATGACTAGGACTTGCCACTAACTCGTCGATTCTGAAATCTTCATGACAATATTGACCATTCATTTCAACAGACGGAGATCCAAGTTGCGCTGGCATTCTACAGTCGTTAAGGTTAGAATTATGATCTGTCTTCAGATCGTCCAATGATAAATCGGGCCCATCAGTATTGGAGGTCTTTACTGTTTGTGCAGGATCAGTAGCTTGATGATTTGAACTACCACTGCCCACATATTTGTTCCAACCCTTTGCTATTCTCACCGCCTTTGCCTTCACCGGAATGACTTTCAACAAGCCGTCAACAGCAGGAGAAGTATGTTTAACCTTTGTTTCCGGTTTCGGAGCAAGCTTCTTGTTCGGCAGACTCTTCTTGCCAAAACGAGTGTTCCAGTAATTCTTGATTTCGTTGTCTGTACGACCGGGAAGTCGACCGGCAATCAGCGACCACCTGCACATAACAAATGCCATAAGACTTGTTCGTGTCCTAAATTTAGATGATCGCGAATTAAACATTGTGCTTGTACCTGTTGCCAAGGAGCCCATGTAGTCTAACAATAAGTTCCTCTTCATCAGATGAAATGTTTCCGCGCTTGATATGAGGGCGAAGATAGTTCAACAACCGTAATCTACAGCTCTTCCCACAACGTTTCAGACCTTGAAAACAAATCATTCTTCTTCGAGCAATTAGTACCGTGGAAATTTTTACAGATACCAAAAGATTAGGGCACTCGTTTACCTGCTCTTTGAGGGATGGATGTCCACCCACCCTCGCCATGGATTTTGATGGCTTGAGTCAAAAGCATGTCCTCTTGGGCAGTCCAGGCTCCACGAGTGAGCCCTGCATGTTCTGAACAGCGTGTCTGTCGACCCATAGTGGCAGCTAACGGAATTCTTCACTGGTTTCAATGATTCAGGATAGGCTTGGCTCGTTGCAATGATTGAGGATAGCATGAACATCTATATATATATAATTAGCAAGTTTTCTTTTCCTGGTTTTTAGAGGATAAAAGTTATAAATTATGTCTGGTAATTTGTTGGTATGAGAAAAAAAGTTCTAGACTGAAAGTTTATGTTTGATGTCATTTTATATGAGTCATTCAATTTCATATACCAACTATCATTCAATTTTATAAACAAACCAGAAACAAATGGACCTTCGTATAAAGTTATAATAATATGTGGTCCCTATTACAATAATCTATTTAAAATCATTCCATTTGGTTTTATCTAAAATTATAATAGAAAACATATTGAACTCCATGATTGAACAATAATAATTATAAACCGTGTAAAGAAATCAACACGTGACACTCATTTGATATTATAACAGAAAATTCATTTATTCTAGTCAGAAGCAAAGTGTGGCATTGCTGCTATAGAAAGTACATAACTTGTCACTTTGTTTACACCTAAATTGTAACCACGAACTCATATATATATATATATATATATAAATTTTTCCTAATCTGATAAAATTTTAGAGTTCTCACATGTGATCAATATAAATAGTACATGATGCATTTTATTTTAATGACTTCCTTTAAATGTATACATAAATTTTTAGATCAAATATTATAGTTAGAAATAGTATGTTAAAAATATTACTGTTGTTAGTAGTATAGGAATGGAATGATTATTCATTTTTATTAAAACATGCAATTGTTGAAGATAATTTTTATTTAAGAACTGTGTATAAAAAGTCTCAATGTTAAAGATAATATATATCGAATATTCGAGTATATGCGAACAACCATATAATTTTTTTGGTGCTTTTATTAGCCATCCTAGGATCTTCTAGAGATTTCTATGAATCTATAACTATAACAACAACTCTATCTTTGTGCATCAACAAGAAACCAACAACTTGTTATGTAATTTGATATCTGATAATGTATAATATTCAAGTGTTTTTTTTATTCGCTGCATTCTCATCTTTTATATTTCAAATACTTTATTTTGTTCAATATGGTATTAGAGCCCTTTTAAATCTTTGCTAGTAATATGTGGGTTTTGTAATGCTAGCTATGAGCTATGTAGGTTATTTTATTATGAGTAGCAAGATTTTTAACACTTAAATTATATGCAAAAAATATTATGATTGGGTGTCTCGTATGAAATTTTTTTAACACTTCAAAATTGCTATGAAATTGTCAATGGTAGTGAACAAAGACTAGGAAGCACAGTAAAAGATCAAGAAGATTGTGATAAAAGAGATAAAAAGGTAGCAACATTGATGAAGCTTACACTTTTTGAAGAAGTTTTACTAGAAGTCTGCAATGAGAAAAGTGGAGTCAAAATATGGGGTATTTTGAAAAATACATATTAAAATTGAGGTGATGTATGGATTCTAACTCTCACCACATAATTGTACAACATGAAATTATCAAATTCACAAGAGCTAGTACCTAGTCTAAGCAAATTAAAGGGAAAAAAAATGAACTTGCTTCTCTTGGAAAGGATATAGATGATAAAGATTTTGTGCAAATAATTTTACAAAGTCTACCAAGATCCTATAAATTATTTATAAGAGGGCTAGATACTATTGATAAATTAAAAATTATAAAATATGAAGAGTTATGTGCTAAGTTAGTGCAATAATAAAGACATCAAATCAAAGAAAGGAAGTCAATTAGTAATGAAGCTTTCATAATGAATGGAAACAAAGTTACAAAAAGACATAAGAAAATCATCCAAGAGAGAAAAATTTAACGTACAAAACTACATACACTCCATCCAAGGATTATAACAAAATAAAATAGAAATCTAATTATTTTGGTAAGTTGAGTCACAAAGCAAGCGAATGCAATAAAAGGATTAAAAAAAATAGAAAGGAAGAAAAATAAGTTTACAAAAAAAAAATTATTCTAAAATTAATGTTGTTTGTATTGCACTTGAAGAAAATAACTCTTATACTTGGATGATTGGGTTATAGATTATGGTGCTACACAACATGTCTCATAGTAAGGAAAATTTTGAATCTCTAAAATTTGATAGCACTTCAAAGAAAATATATATAGGAAATAAAAATGCTTTGGAAGTTAAAGGAACTGGAAATGTTCAAGTTGGTAATGGTGTAATCAAAATTGTGAAGTTAGTTCTAGAATTGAAGACAAACCTTCTTTTTGTATCTCAAATTGTAAATCAATAGTATAAAATAGGGTTCTACAATGATGAATGTTTAATAAAGGTTGTGAGTACTAACTACGAAGTGACTCCAATTGGTAAAATGGAGAATGGATTATATCAATTTCATGAATTTACTTTTAAATATGGAAATGATAATGTGTGTTATTGCCAAATATGATTATATGAGTATATGGGACATGTCAACTATCAAATCCTCAAGCTTATGAAGAAACTATATATGGTGTATGGGCTTCCAAAAATCTCATTAAGTCACAAGTTCTGTGAAGGATGTGCTATGGGAAAGCAACATGTGGAAATTTTTCCACAATGTAAATCATGGAGAGTGAAACCTCCTTTACATTTTGTTCATAGTGATGTAATGGGTCCTTTTAGAATGCCATCAATTGCAAGATCAAGGTATTCCCTCACTTTTATTTATGACTCTACTAGAATAATTTAGGTATATTTAATACAAAATAAGGATGAAGTGTTTGATAAGTTTAAAGAGTTTGAGGCTATTTTTCTTCCTTCACATCTAACTATCCATGCTTCTCTTATCCCTTTATTTGATTACTTATTTATTCTTCCCTATCGCCTTCTTGCCACATTATTTTATATCTAATGCCACTTAGAAATGCTAGGATTAAATTCCATGATATTTCTTACCAAGTAGTCTTTCTTCCACCATATTACCAAATGCTCTTTCATTTTTTCTTTACAAAATTTAAATTATTCAATTATATAATGTCCTCATACACAAAATTATTTTCTTCCATATCAATGATCTAGCCTATCAATTCCTTAGGATCCAAATTCTTAAATTATTTTGAATGCCCAAAGTTGTTCTCTTAATAACTAAAAGGTGGAAAATTGTTGCTCCATTCTTGGGAGATAGAGATAACAAGTTTCCAACACTTCTCATTCAAGGAAACCCTAGAGATCTCAATCCAAGGATGAAAAGAGGAAAGAGATCTGCAATAGGGATGCCCTAGGGTTTGATTAGAGACCAAAATGGGGTTCACCACCAAGGGCGGGCTTGGAAAGACAAGAAATGTAAATGCTATGCAAAACCTAGTGATATGACTAGAATATGAAACTAAAATGTACAACAACAAACTGAGAATGAGCATAGGTGCACTTGGAAGAAAGATGTGGTCAAAACGAGCTTTGAAACCTTAAAATATTACTATTTGAATCCTACCAGGATTCATATTCCAATCTAGGCATATTAGTCCTAAACTAGGATTTCTAGGTGGAAACAAGAATCTGGAACTACCGAATCATGATCTAGAAAAAATACCCAAAAATAGGTATACTGGGACTCATGTCACAAGTGGCGTATTAGTCTCATTTTTTCATGAAGTGTTTGAAGAGTAGAACTCTAAAGCAAAAATTTGTGAGCCTTTGAAGATGGATCAAATAAGCCTTTTCCCACTGGTTTCATGTAGATAGGTTGGATATCTTGCTCTAGATCTAAGTTTCCATGAGCCTTGAAAAATTTACATGACAATTTCTATAGCTTTCACAACTTTGCAATCTTGATAAATTTTGAAGGCTTCAAATCCACTTTGTCTTCAACCTCTAAACTTATAATCACACAAAGAGAGAGAAAAAGTGTTGTTTTGCTAGGGAATAGGGGTTTTCCTTGGTCAAATCCCATTTAGCTAATTAAACCAAATGATGAAACAATGAAATAAGGACATGAAACATGAAACATGAAATGATGATTCCTTGGATGATGTATTGGAATGCAGATATGCAATCTATCATGGAGTGGGAATGAATTAAGTACATCTTGATCTCAAATTGGATGTGAAACAATGCTTGAAAATGTATCTTGAATACTACATCACACCACTAGCTCTACAACATGCTTGATGCCTAATGACTTGGAGATGATGAAAAATCTTGAATTATTGCAACAAATGATGAAGAAATCTTCCCTTGAATGCCTTAGAAATTCTCTTGAATTCTCTTGTGAAGTCTTGTAGATTGAAAAAATATTTTCATTGATGTCAAAACTGAAAATGAGCAGTACAAAGATTGTTGGCATATTGTAATCATTGATGTCAAAAGGTTATCACAGGTGATGTCAAAGGGAGATATCTATGTTGATGAAAAAAGGAGGACAAAGGTGAAGTGGAGACAAGATTGATATCAAAAGAAGATATGGTGTAAATGTCTTAGTCAAAATTATATTGACTTAGAAGGCTTGAAGAGTTTTGGGTAATCCGTCTTTACAAGGAATTCACGAAGTAAAAGTGTTTGCAAAATCCACCAAGTGAAGAAATTAGTGAAAGAAAAAGGTTTGGATAATCCACTTGAGCATGGATTCTACAAAATGGAGAACTTTGGGTATTCCTTTTAGGCACGGATTCTATGAAGATGGAAGTTTCTGGTAATCCGCTAGGTGACAAATTTAACAAAGGAGGAAAGGCTTGGGGATTTCACTCCTCAATGGATTTAGCAAAAAGGTTATAAGTTATGATGATCTCAATAATTCCAACTAAAGAAGAATTCCATGAAGATAAAAAATCCACAAGGTTACATTTTCCGTAAAGGTGGAAGTTTCATGAAGATGAAAGATAGGCAAAGAGTTTAAGTAATCCGAACTAGGATGAATTCTGTGAAGAGAGAAATTCCATGAAGAATAAAAATCTGCAAAAAAAGGTAGAATACATGAAGAGAAGAATTCTATGAGAATGAAAATTCCACGAAATGGAGAATTCTGTGAAATTGCAAAATCTACGACAACCGAGAATCCATGGAATCTGAACTTGATTGGAATAAAAGGATGAAAAGTGAAAAATTTAAATCATTGTTGCAAGGGTTCATTGGTGTAAATATTTATGAATATGGCATGATTTCTTATGTTGACAAACATATTATTGGCACTAATTCTTAAGTTGATTATCAAAGAATTAAATTATTTCAAATCAAAGGATGGATGAATGTAGATGATTGCACAGATAACTAGGTGACCGACCAAAAAGATTTTAGTGATCATTGGTTGTAATGGTGGTACTAAGGAAAGGAAAATCAAAGATATTGTATAAAGATTTGTTGCATAGGAAAATGTTAGGCCAACATAAGAACCCTAGATTTATTTTCTAATTCAAGAATATTTGATGAATCTAGGTATGTTTTGAACAACTAAGATTTGCTTGATGACGCAAGACTTGAGAAATATGGTAGCTTGCAAAAGAATCTTGGAAACAAAGTTAATCCCAACTAGAGCTTCTGGATGGGTTAAGTAGAAACCCTAATAGGTGTTTCAAGATGATCTAGACAAGGGTTCGTAGATGACGATAATGAATGATATAAATATAACTGTTTAGAGATATGAACTGGTTGGTCTGCATATGTAAGAATATTGTAGTTAGTGAGTAAAGTGCGTCATTGTATCAATGTGTCAAAATATGAATGGATAATTGAAATTGTTTACAGTTGAGTGTGAGAGTGAATAGAGAGAAATGAGTAATGTATTTAGTTAATGCATTATAGGCTTTGCAGAACCAGTTTATGCATAACTGAGTTTGTAAATTTGTTGAGGTTGTAGCCTCATTGTACTAGGTTGTAGCTCAGGTTAGGTGATTGCAATCTCCTTGGAGTTGTAGCTCCTAAAGCAGGGTTTTGTAGCATCCTTGAAGTTGTAGATTCTAAAATAGGGAGTTGAAGCTTCCTTAGAGTTGTAGATCTTAAAATTGTAACTAAACTAGATTGCTTGTGAGGCACGATTAGGACAGTAGATCCTAGCAACATTTCTCACCTTGGTTTTTCCCATCTTGGGTTTTCCATGTACATCTAGTGCTATGTGTTCTTTTATGAGCACATGGTTGCTAAATTTGTCTATGCTTTAATATGTACATTGAGTATTTTAGAAGTTAATATGCTTGAGTGTTAGGAGATTAAAATATTTAATATCTACTAATTCACCCCTCTCTTAGTAGATCATTATGTTCTAACAATTGGTATTTGAGCATCGATTCCCTAGGAGAAGCTTAATCAACTCAGGTTGATCTTTTGATAGGTGAACACAATGGCAAGTCGGGAAGGTTCATGCAAGCCACTGAGGTTCAATGGAAAAAACTATGCTAAATGGAGCTCCTTGATGAAAGGATACTTAGGTTCTCTTGGACTTGATATTTGGAATTCAATCAAGAACAAGTATACTATTCTTGCTACTCCTCCTACTGATGCTGCAAGAAAGAAGGATTATGAGAATAATGAGAAAGCTTGGTTTGCTATTATGAACAATTTGTCTGATTCAATGCATAGAAAAGTTATGCATTGTGAAAAAACTTATGATGTTTGGGAGAAGTTGAATAAGATCTATGAAGGAGACGCCATTGTGAAGTTGGGAAAGCTACAAGTGATGATCGAGGTAATTTTGAAAGCTTGCAGATGATTAAAGAAGAGAAAATTGGAGACAATCTTCTAAGAGTTGATATAGTGAATTCCATTAGAGGATACGGTGTGGAATTTAAAGGAGATGTTATTGTGCTGAAAGTTCTAAGGTCTATGACAACTAAATATGATTCCAAAATTTTTGTAATTGAAGAAGGAAGAGAAGTTGATAATCTCACTCTAGATGAGTTACATGGAATATTTATTGCCGATGAGATGAGGATGCCAGGTGTCAAATCTTCTAGGAGAGAAGTTGCATTTAAGATAACCAAGAAAGAGAAGGATAAAGAAGAAAGGAAGGACAAAGCTACAATCACTACTTCAAAAAATGAAGAAACTGATGAGGAAGAAGCAAAATTCATAAGATTGAGGAGAGGATCTAGAAAATATAAAGGTAAGCTACCCTTCAAATTTTTTAATTGTGGTAGAATAGGTCACTTTGCCTCTAAATTTCCATATTATAAAGAGGATAACTCCAAGAAAGAAGGAGATAGCAAAAAGAAGAAAACATTCTATCCTAAAAAGAAGAATTCTAGAAAGAATAAGAAGAGCCTATGCATTCAAGAAGAAAGTGATGCATCTGATGTTGGTGATAGTTCATATGAGAATCAAGATCGTGCTCTATTTATGAAAAAATTTGAAAAAGAATTCCTCTTCATGGGTAAAGACATTTAGGATCAAAAGGATGCGCAAGCTAGGGAATCACATGAAGAAGTGAAGACAATTGTTGATCTTGAGGGAAAACTAATTAGTGCTCTTGAAGATCTTGATGAGTTAAGGGATAAATATGATGATATTGAGAAGGAAAAAAAGAGATTGAAAAAGAATGCTCAAAAGGAGACTAATAAATTAACTCAAGAACTTGAGGAATCCAATGAGTTGGTGGTAAATCTAAAACTTTGGGTTGAAGAAGCTAAAAGAGGTGAAGAAGTGATGAATTCTAAACTAGAATCTGAAGTGGAGAGATGCTCAAAGCTTGAGGTAGAAATAGTTTCCTTAAGAAAAGAATTGGAGAAAGCTAATGAGCAAATCAATAAAGGTTTGAAATTGGGTATGTGCAGGATCATCATGGAAAAAAATGCCCTTAAGTGGCAAAAAATTCAAAAAAGTCAGAGTTAGGTAACTTGACGTAAAAAAATGAATAAGTTATATATATTATTTCAAAAATATATAAGAATAGAATCTATAGCAAATTGAATGTAGTTTCTAAACTATTAGGTTTGTTTAAAAAAAAATCTATTTGGTGAAAATTTGAAATTTCAATGCAGGTACTTAAATTTGGGGAAAAATAAAGTAGGTGTCTGACTAACCACCCTAACCAAAATAAAATATATTTTATTATAAGATTTTAGATATAAGTAGAGGACTCATGCCCCGATGTGATGCATATTTGTTTGTAATTTTTTTCCAAGTAAATAATTAATTATGAATCTTTTATTACAATTTTTTTAATAATATAAAAACTCATATGTCTGACCACCTTAACTTGGTCAAAACTTCATGAAATTCAATTTTTCTTTTTTCAATCCTATAGTATGTGAAGTAGAGAATGTGATGCATATTTTGGATTCAAAAAATGTGATATCGTTTGAAAGCTATAGATGTTTTTCAATCAGCCTATCAATTAGAACTTTAGTCGTAATTTGAATAGAAAATGAATAATAATTACTTATTAAATTCAAAGTAAAGTATAATTTATATCGATGGAAATTTGAGAATCTCCTTTAAAAACCCTTTTCGTTTCATCAATTTTGGGTAAAAAAATAGTCGCTAGCCACATACCCATCATATTGCCACTTTTTGGCCCATCATGATCCTGCACATACCCAATTAAAAGGTGGTATTGAAATTCTAGATGAATTGCTAAGTACACAAAAGCCAGCTAATAAGGAAAAATCAAAGGGTAAAATCACAATACTGTGTCTCGCTTTTCTCCCAAGATGGACATTTACATCAACATTTTTAACTGAATCTTCATCTTCTTAGACCTATAGCAACTAAACCGTTAAGAATTTGTAGATGATGTAAACTAGTGATTTTTGGAAATTTTTGTGTAGATTCTAAAAATATATTTTTAAAAAGTTTCCAAAATAAATCATGAATCTTTCAACATTTCCTTTAATAACTAGTGTTAAACAGAAAACAACACTTTCAGAAAGTAACATTTGTGTCATATACAACGTGTAACTTTTTTCTATAAAAGATTAAATTCTAATTTTTGAAATATAGATTCTCAACATAAATACTTAGGAAAAGTATTTTTTTCTTTTTTTTTTATTGCATATTTTTTTCAATTAAATTTTGAAGTCACTATCACTATAATTTGGACATACGTGTGTGTTGTACAACCTAAATTGTTGTGTATATATATCAAAATCCAATTTTTCTTTGGGGTGAAACAAGGACATCAATACCTAGGGAAAGGCTATTTTTTGATTTTTTTTACATTTGTTTACTATTTTTCCACCTCTACACAACAAAGAACTTGATGTTCGAAGAAAAACCTATGTTTAGTAAAAATTAAAAAATTAAATGCATGATGAAATGAAAATATATATCAAAAATATACTTACTGGAAAGCTTATTTTGAGGGCTACAATCTAGTAAAATATAAATTTTAAATTAGATTACTTAATCCCTCAAAAGGTAAAGAAAAAGTGGTTTTTTCCAGCATTTTGATAGGTGCGAAGGAGACTCCATTGTGGGTATGATTTAATACTAGAGGGATTCTATCCAAGGGGGTTTGACCTAAGGGGGTCTTATCTATCCCTCTTCAAATAAAACAATTTATATGGGCCTCTCAAGAATTAAATCATTAATTATTCTAAAAAAAAGTGATTTCATGCTAAAGTCAACACATCCCAAAAGTGAGACACACTATTGTGGTAGCACCCCAAGCTTGGGACTTCAAAAAGGAAAAATTTCATTTGTTGATGCTTCTGCAAAGTTGTATGGAAGATTTAGAACAAAAGAAAAATTAGTCCCCAATGGTGAAAAATATGACAAATGAGAAGCCTCTGAAGATGAAAAGAAGTTAGTTGTGGTTGAGAAATCTAAGCAACAAACAATGATGGTTTCACAAGAGTACACTATCCAAGGAGACCTAGACAAAGAAGATCTCCTTATCTAGCTAGAATAAACTCCATGACTAGGTACTCATCATACTTTAATGGATATTGCTAGACTTGCAACAATTTTAGTCACAGGGCTAGAGATTGTAAAGTTATTCTGAGGAGAAATACAAATTTTGTAACTAAAAATTCATTTTCTGCTTTGGTTGATATGAATGTAGTTTGTTTCAATTGCAACAATTTTGGTCATGTAGCCAAAACTTGTAGAGAAAAATTTTTAAGGGCAAATGCTCATTCTAAGAAGAAGAAAAGCACACCTCCCAAAGATGAAATGGAAACTGAAGTCTCTAAGAAAAAGGAAGAAAATGATGAAAATAATGAAAGGGAAGAATTCTACTCAATCAGTGATTGCCCAAACAACATTCCATGCAAAGTAAAAATATCTATTGGGAATTGATAGTGGTTGCTCCAAACATATGATTGGTGATAAAAGAAAATTTATTGAACTTAAAATGAGAAAAGGAGGATCGGTGAGCTTAGGTGATAACATTGTTGTCAAGATTCGTGGTAAAGGAATTCTGAGCATAGATGGGAAGAACAGGACTAAAGATGTGGTTTATGTAGATTGTCTGAAACTTAATCTTCTTAGTGTCATCCAAATGTGTGATAATGGATACAAGGTTGTATTTAATTCTAAAGGCTGCAAGATAAGGAATAATGGTAAAACAATTGTTGAAGGTGTGAGGAATGATAGTAATATATACAATCTTAGTGATGTACAAGGCCAAACACGTATAATTAGTCAAGTAGATGAGAGTTGGTTGTGGCAATGAAGACTAGGACATGTAAATTTTAACAACTTGGTGAATATAAGTTCAAAAGGTTTGGTAAGGAATATGCCTAAGATTGCAAAGCCTGAAAATGCAATCTGCCTACAATGCTAGCAAGGGAAGCAAACAAAGTTTAAGTTTCCTGCAAAGGATTACTCAACTTCAAAACCCTTGGAGATAATTAATACGGATTTATGTGGTCCCACAAGGACAAACAGACAACTTGGTGAGAGATACTTCATGTTGCTAATTGATGACTATACTAGAATGGCATGGGTCACATTTCTAAGGGAGAAAGTAGAGGCATTTGAGAAGTTCAAAATTTTTAGAAAATTGGTAGAAAAGGAGACTATGAAGAAGTTTAAGTGTCTTAGATCAAATAGAGGTGGATAATTTACATCAAGTGGGTTCAAATAATATTGTGAAGATCATGGAATCAAGTGACAATATTCTACTCCAAGAACTCCATAGTAGAATGGAGTGGTGGAACAAAGAAATATAATTGTGAATGACATGACTAGAGATATGTTAAATGAGGCCAACATAGTTGACACCTTTTGGAAGGAAGCTCTACATACAACAATACATATTTAGAACAAAGTCGTCATAACACAAAAATGTGGCAAGACTCCCTATGAACTATGGTTTGGAAGGCCTACATTTGTCAAGCATTTTAAAGTGTTTGGCAAAAAATGCTACATTAAGCATGAAGATGATAACTTGGGAGGCTTTGAGCCAAGATGTGATGAAGGGATATTCTTAGGATATTCCAATCAAAGTAAAGCCTACAAGTGTTATATAAAAAGATATTTAAAAATATTGTGGAGAGTATAAATGTCAAGGTAGATGAAAATATAGATCAAGGTAAGTCTAGCAAAAATAACTTGGAAATTGAGTCAGAAGATGACATAGGTGCAATAGTTTAAGAAGCAGAACAAATAGAAAAAGTGGTTGAACGAGCCCCTGCAAAATATGTGCAAAAGTATCATCTTGCAGACCAAATAATTGGTGACAAGAATGGTGTGCATACTAGAAGAAGGCTTGCAAAAGACAAGGAACAAGTGAACTTTTCTCTCTTATCCTAGTTTGAACCAAAAAGCTTTGATGAAGCTAGGAACGATGAGAGTTGGATACAAGCAATGGAAGAGGAACTCAATCAAATTAAAAAGAGAAAAACATGGGAATTGGTTCCTAGGCCATCAACCATGTAATTAATACCAAATAGGTATTCATAAATAAGTTGAATGAAGATGGAGTTGTGGTTAGAAACAAAGCAAGGTTAGTGTGCAATGGATATGCAAAAGTAGAAGGTATTGATTTTGAAGAAATATTTTCCCCTATTACAAGATTAGAATCACTTAGAATGTTGACTTTTAAGTATATAAAGGCTTTAAAGTATATCAAATGGACATTAAATTTGCATTTCTTAATGGAAACCTAGAAGAGGGAGTATATATTGAACAACCAGAAGGTTTTTAGCTATCAGAGAATGATGATTATGTCTACAGATTAAGAATATATATGTATGGTCTAAAGCAAGCCCCAAGGGCATGGTAGTCAACGTTGGATCAACACCTACAACAAAGAGGATTCAAGAAGGATTGTGATAATAGAAATTTATATCTTAAATTTGAAGGTGAGCACATGATCATTTTTGTAGTGTATGTGAATGATATCATATTTGGTGGTAGCAGTGATTTAATGTGAAAAATATTTGCTACAAACATGCAAGATGAGTTTGAAATGTCCATGCTAGGAGAACTCATTTTTTTTCTTGGTTTTTAAATTGGACAAATTGATAATGGTATATTTGTATCTCAAACCAAGTATGCAAAACAAATGCTTAGGAAATTTTGCATGGAGGATTGTAGACCAATCAATACTCCCATGATTACTAGTGCAAGTTGAGAAAATTAAATGATTCACGTGATGAAAATCAGACTTTGTATAGATCAATGATTGGAAGTCTACTATATTTAACTTCATCTAGACTAGATATAATGCAAGCAATTTGTATGGTAGCAAGGTTCTGGGCTGCTCCAAAAGAATCTCATGTCAATGCAGTGAAAAAGATTTTTAAATACATCAAAAGCTCTATTGATTATGGGTTTTAGTACCCCAAGTGCAAATATTTCTCATTAATAGTGTATATATCTATGCATATTGGGTAGGAAGTGTTGATGATAGGAAGAGTGCTAGTGGTGGAGCATTCTTCTTGGGAAAAAAATTGGTTTCCTGGATGAGCAAAAAGCAAGAGTCTATCACTATTTCTATAGAAAAAGCTAAATATGTTGCAACAGTTGCATGTTGTACACAAGTCTTATGGATGAAGTAGACATTAAAAGACATCAAGGTGGAATACAAAGAGCCTATTTCTGTTCTTTGTGATAATTCAAGTGCCATAAGCATATCAAAGAATCCAGTGATGCACTCTAGAACCAAGCATATATCAATCAAGTATCACTTTATCAGAGAAAAGTTTGTAGATAAGGAAGTTAACATGGAATATGTTCCTATAAAGGAACAAGTAGCCAATATATTTGTAAAGCCTCTTCCCACATAATAGTTTGATTACCTAAGGAAAAATATAGGATTAGGTTCTCCCACATCATTTCACTAAGTATTATTGACAAGACATGTATCTAGGGGGAGCTTCATTGCTTAATTATTTAACCTTGGTTAAGAATGGTTTGATCAAGTTAGGTAAAATATTGTTTTACAAATTTCTAATGACTTGATGATTGCAAGAGCTCATCAAAATTGGAGCATACCCTCAAGAGGAGTGTTCCCTTTTCCATTGATGTCAATGGGGTAGAAATGTAATGTGCCAAGTCAAAATAGAATGATGCTAATAAGAGAAGAGATGTATGTCATAGGGGGAGTTGTTGTGTTGCTGTGTAAATAACCCAATTGGTCCAAAGCTTGTTTTTCCATTAGTTCCAAAGGTAGAAATTGTTGGAAAAATATAATATCATTAATGTTAAAACTAAAAAATGGGAAATATAGATATTGTTGGCATATTGCTGTCATTGATGTCAAAAGGTGATCACAAGTGATGTCAAAGGGAGATATTTTCATTAACGAAAAAAGGAGGACAAAGGTGAAGTGGAGCCAAGATTGATATCAAAAGAAGCTATGGTGTAAATATATTTGTCAAAATTATGCTGACTTAGAAGGCTTCAAGAGTTTTGGGTAATCTGTCTTTGCAAGTAATTCACGAAGTAAAATTGTTCAGAGAATCTGCCAAGTGAAAAAATTAGCGAAAGAAAAATATTCAGGTAGTCGACTTGAGCATAGATTCTATGAAATGGAGAACTTTGGGTGATCCATTTAGGCATGGATTTTGCAAAGATGAAAGGTTTGGGTAATCCACTAGGTGATGGATTTAGCGAAAGAGGAAAGGATCAGAGATTTTAATCCTAGACGAATTTAGCAAAAAGGTTACAAGTTATGATGATCTCGGTAATTCTAGGTGAAGACGAATTTCATGAAGATAAAAAATCCGTGAGGTTGCATTTTCCGTGAAGGTGCAAGTTTCACAAAGATGAAAGATAGGTAAAGAGTTCGGGTAATCTAGATTGGGATGAATTCTATGAAGAGAGAAATTCAGCGAAGAAGAAAAATCCATGGAAGGGTAGAATCCACAAGAGAATAGTTATGCGAGAATAAAAATTCTGTGAAATAGCGAATTCCATGAATGTGCAAAATCCACGATGACCAAGAATCCATGGAATCAAGAATTGCTAGGAATCAAAGGTTGACATATGACAAATTTAAATTTTTGTTGAAAGGGTTTGTTGGCACAAATGTTTCTGAATTTGGCACGATTTCTTATGTCAATGAACAAATGATTAGAACTGGGTCTTAAGTTGATTATCAAATAATGAAATTATTTTAAATTAAAGGATGGATGAATGAAGATGATTGCATAAATTTAATCAGGTGATCAACCAACAAGTTTTTAGTGATCATTGGTTGTAATGGTGGTACAAAGCCAAGGAAAATCAAAAATATTGCATAAATATTTGTTGCACATGGAAATGTTAGGCTGACATAAAAAACCCTAGGTTTATTTTCCAATTCAAAAATATTTGATGAATCTAGGTATGTTTTGAATGGCTGAGATTTGCTTGATGATGCAAGACTTGAGAAATATGGTAGCTTGCAGAAGAAGCTTGGAAACAAAGGAAACCCTAACTAGAGCTTCTAGATGGGTTAAGTAGAAACCCTAATGGGTGTTGCTAGATGATCTAGAAAAGGGTTCATAGATGAAGATAATGAATGATATAAATATAGTAGTTCAAAGATATGAACTGGTTGGTCTATGTGTGTAAGAATATTGCAGTCAGTGAGTAAAGTGTGTTATTGTATCAATGTGCCAAAATTTGAATGCATATTTGAAACTGTTTACAGTTGAGTGTGAGAATGAATAGAGAGAAATGAGTAATGTATTGAATTAATGCATTATAGGTTTTGGAGAACTAGTTTATGCATAACTAAATTTGTAAATCTATTGAGGTTGTAGCTTCAATGTATTGGGTTGTAGCTCAGGTTAGGTGATTGTAATCTCCTTGGAATAGTAGCTCCTAAAATAGGGTGTTGTAGCTTCTAAAATAGGGAGTTGAAGCCTCCTTAGAGTTGTATCTCTTCAAATTGTAACTAAACTTCATTGCTTGTGAGGATAGATTAGGACAGTAGATCATAGTAACATTTTTCACCGTGGTTTTTCCCATCTTGGGTTTTCCACATACATCTAGTGTTATGTGTTTTTATTTTATGCGCATGTAGTTGCTAAATTATTTTATGCTTTAATCTACACATTGAGTATTCTAGAAGTTAATATGCTTGAGTGCTAGGAGATTAAAAGTTTTAATATCTACTAATTCAACCCCCTCTTAGTAGATCATTGTGTTCTAAAATTGTAAAATATTGTAATCATAAACTTGCTATTAGGAATGCTCTCTTGAAATTCTTAGGTTAAAATGAGTGAAATAACCTTGTATGTATACTTGTTTATGTCAAACTTCCCAAAATTACAACACCACAAGCCGATATCAGATACAGGAAGAGAAAATTCCACCAAGAATTTGAATTTAATTTAGGTTTAAGCCACATGGGACTCATATGCTAGAAGTGGTGTATGAGTCCCATTACACCAGGCCATAGGACACATTTTTCAAGAAATTCTTAGATTGATGTGAAATCAAGATCGAGGCCCCAAAATTTAGATGGGACTATATTCCGAAGGTGGCATATGAGTCCCAACTCAATAAATATAGTCCATACAATCCAAAACATGTGAATTATGATTGGATGTTGGTAAATGTTTGGATTATCTTTAGAAAGATGCATTAATTAAGGCTTGTGGGTGTAGAATAAGGCCAAATAAGGCATAAAGAATCCCAATTATTAATGAAACCCTAGATTAGTGTGAAAGTATTAGGATACACTTTAAAACACTAAATTAACAAAAAATTAGGTTCATTTAGCTTAAAAGGACCCTAAACCCAATGTGAATGTGTAAAACTATAAGATAGGGAGACCTCTATGTGCAAAACCCCAAGACATGGAGGGCCAAGATGCAAAAGGCTTCCCTAACTTACCTCAACTTAGCGGAATGTTTAAGGTATGATGATGAGAATGATGAGGACCATAAATTACTACAACCACTCTACATTGATCCTAAGATTTGAAATGGGGCTAGGTGAGCTAGTTTTTGAGCTCAACACTATATCTCGAATAGCTTTATGTCAGAGGAAAAGAGCGCAATTCTAGGATGCATTGGCATCTCTGAGGTGTGCTGGAATCCTTACAACTAGACGATCAAAAGCACAATGTGAAATTATCAAAAAATAAGCTAGCGACCTAGCTAGCAACTTCTAAAAGAGAAAAACAACACTATGAAGTACATGAAATATAAATAGTTGTGATAAATTAAATATAGCATTGCCAGGGTGACAAAGATGATTTTGTAGAATAGCCTATTCACCAACTACCTCCGCAAAGCATGTACGCTTACACACAAAAGGAGAGGAAGACCCCCATTTAGGTGTTTCCACCTCCATGAACAGCCAAGGAAGTGAGATAAAGAAATAATGTAGTAAAGAGCACAAAAGAACTACAACACAGTAAAGTGCTAACTCAACCAAGTGATAGAAGGAAAGAAAGGGAAGCTTGCCACCTCCACCAAGAGCACTTAAGGCTTCTTGGGGGAGAAAATGAGAGTACTCAAGCCTCTATTGCGATGGTGTTTCATTCCCAACTTTCTCTACCAAAGTGATGGAGTGTTGTGTTTGCTGCAATGAGGTGCAAGTATGCTGCTTAAGAGCTTGAAAGTGAGTGCAAAAGTGTGGGAATGGATACTTGAAGTGTGTAAAGGATCAGAAGAAGTTAGAATGCATGTTGAAGGAATGAATTTGAAGAATGGAATGAAATAAATGGCCATATTCAGGTCGGTTAGACGAAGGGGGCATTACAAATTTACTCCCAATGAGAAGTGTAACACCTTTGATGATATCTATTAATAATATATATTCTTTTTTCTTTGGTCTTTACCATAGTAAAATACATTTTCCATCCAACCCAATTAAAAACTCAAAGATGTAATTTATGATTTTTCCTAACTGAAATTATTTTTATTTTTTCCTATAGCCATTGTTTGGCCCATCATGATCCCACACTCACCCAATTCTCATTTTCTAAATGATTCATAATTAATTTGAATCTAATCTTATAAATCAAATTTGAATGTGTGCAAAAGGGTTAGACATGGGCACTAGCACCCTAGTTTAGGTGGTTTTCTTGACAATTTTGATTTCTTGTTTATGTTGATCTCTAATTTCAGAGATATGAATTCAAACCTAAGAATTGGTGGTAAATTAATATTAAAAACTATATTTAAATGAGTCAACCTACACTTTAATTTATTTCTATTTTCACTATAAAATCACGAATTATTATCTCAAATAAAAGGATAAACATTTATAATTACAACAAAGCTCTATCAAAATACACCCATTTTTACATATCTATGAAGCAAATTTCAAAATTAATCTACTTATCACAATGATTGGAGTTTGATGCCAATGGAAGGACATGATGGAATCTAGGTTTAGAGATAGATTTAGCTTCTTTCAACCACCTAATGACTTGTTTCTAGGATGTTTTCATCTTCAAATATTGATCTATTTGCTATCCTAGGCAAGGTATTTATGCATTTGGATTTTCCCTCAGGCATTTGATTTTTTCTTAGGCTGATCTTATTTGTGTCATTTACAAATCCTTCTCAAACACATTTGAGTAGGGTTTTTATCATTTTAGCTCATTATGCCATTGGAAACACATAAGGTTAGAAGAACACACATTTTATCTCTCAATCAATTGGCTAACCATGGAGGTATAAATACCAAAACAAGGGTTTGACCAAGGAAAAATCCTAGATAGCCACCCCTTTCCTTTAATTTGCTATGATTTTATAGGTTTACATCAAAAGACGATAAATTGTAGAGTGGAAGAGAAGAGTGTAGACATGTATGTTTCATGCCATAAAATTTTAGATCTTCATTCATAATTCTTAATGAAAGGTGCCACCACTCTTGACCTCCCAGTTTAGACTCAAATTTATAGGATAGGTGCATAGAACTCGACATTTCTTAGATTTTTCTTTAGTCTGTGGATTTTTAGTTTTGTTTTTGTGGATAAATTTAATTTTTAGATTAAGTTTCATAACTTATTAGGTCAATCAATTCACATTAAATTAAATCAATTTTCAAAATAGCAAAGGACCTATTTGTTCTCAAATCAGCTATCAAGTTGAATCCTAAAGGGTTGCTAGGACTTATGGTCAGATTCAAGGAGAGATTTGGCCAATGAGAGGGAGAGTAAATAAAATACCCCTTTCTCCCCTCCACTTCAGGCTCTGTTAAACCTGGGAGGGTGATCCCAATAGTGTGCTCTCAAATACTTGTGTGCCAAAGTATCAAACACACAGTGAATAGATGAATCTCCTTTATATTCTTAACAAACACAATACCCTGAAGATATGGCTGACCTTCATTGTAGTGTATAGATTAAACATGAGAGCTATGATTCTTTGAATTCCACACACACCCACAACAAGACTGCTAAGTATAGTTGATTTAAAAGATGATTAGTTGTTGCATTAATCAACAGTTTAACATGAATAACACATTTAGATCAGTGTCTCATCCTTGGAACGGAGTCAACTCAAATGCATACATATTCTGATAATTTTTTTTACATCTGACAGTATATGAAGCTCTGAAATTGTTCCTTACAACATTTCAACATTGTGTTTTAACCTTTACTTCTTACTAGTATCCTAGCACTTAGTTCAATATAAACTTACAACCATATTCAAGTGCCTACATTAATTCTTTGAAATAATAAACAAGAATAGAGCCACACATCCATTTGAAATTGATAGAGACAAATAAGACAACCTTGATTGTATTATTCATAATCTATAAAACCAGTACACAAGAGAGTAAAATAGTATCAAACTTGAAACATTCAGCATTATTTTGCCAGTATTGTAATCAAAATTACATAAGTATTGACATACTCAAACCCTAAAACTTGACTCTAAATTTTTTTGTATTCTCATCAAATGTTCTTTGTGATTAATTACAAAAACAACTCCCTCTCCAAATGAGGCAGAAAAACAAGACTTAAGGAGAAAGAAACCCTAAGTGGAGATTAGAATAAGACACTTGGCATCTTTCGGTTCACTAATCTTCAACTACCTTTGCTTGATGAAGAATCTTCAACCAACTCTCTATTTTCTTGCTCCTCACTCCAGTACCCTACAACAAAAAAATATTCCCCACGGGAAGACTTCATCCTTCATCATTATGCCCTTCTTCTCAGCTGAAAGAATATCTTGTTTTGTTGTTAAAAATCCTTCACTATAAAAATAAAAATCTCCCTTTCACCTATTCATCTTTTACTTTCTCTAGCTATGTTTTCTTTTTGCTTTTACCGTGAAACTTTTACATTTTGATCTCAGCAAATAAAACATTTGACTTTAAAATGGAAGCATTTAATCCTTGTCATTTTAAATGTGAAGGCTTCTAAAACTCTCTCGGGCAGCAAATACAAGTTTTTCATTTAAATTCTTTATGAAGATTTTAAAATTTAAAATGGCTGTAAGAAGCCATTCACCGGTTTTCACATTTTTAAAATTCACTCACTTTTAAAACATTATCAAATGATAATGTTAAAAATGAATTTCGGGCCCCACCATCATCTCACACAAGGCCTTGATCGCACATCTCCAATAGAAAATGAGAAATATAATGGCGGTGAAAAAATGCAACCCAATTCTCGTGAAAAAATCATTTATTAGGAAAATATAAACTTACCCATGCACCTTCACACTTACCTCTTCATTTCACATATAAAATTTACATTTTAAAAGGAATCCCACTTTAAAACATTGCACTCATAAAGCAGTTGATAAGTGTATATCCCCTATCCACAATTCTTTGGTTGATGTCCAAAACCCATCTGAACACAGGCGTGGAAATTATTGGCATAAGTGGATATAATCAAGTTAGAAACCAGTCCACAATGAATACGTCTCCCACCTTGAACTGCCAATAACCCTAAATCATGCATCAGACCTTTACACAGTGCGCTGTCCATTGGGAATTTGTCAACCACGTCCCTCAAATCTGATTTAGTGTGTGCAAACATTAATGCTTCCAGCCGTCCTATTTAATTCCATGTTGCGCACCATATAAAAGGCATTTTGATGAATTCTGTCCACCTTTAGGTGCATCAATTCAAACTAAACCTGCTCATAACCTAAATCCACGCCATATGCCCCCATATAAATAGGAATCCCTAACAAAATAAACCTTGCATAAAAGACGTGCTCCTTTCAGCACCATAGTGACCACCTCTGCCCAATGAAAATCAACCCCATCTCTTGGTGTATGCGCCAACTTTCAACATGTATAGCCACACCCTTCTTTGATTGTAATTTCCTCACTTCCAGACTATTTTGATATCATTCTGAACCCGCGCCAATTTTGTTTCATCTGATCCTTTAAATACTTCTCTAAAAGGCTCCTGTAATGTCTTTAAGCCTACCGCAAATCAAATGCAACCAATTGTATTGTATGAGACTTACAAGTTTTGGTGGCCTTTTCCTTTAGACAGTCAACCAGCTGTGTCTATGTGTAGCATAATGATACTAGCAGTAGTAAGACTAGAAAACGTCCCCTATTACATCCAAATTCAAGTTGGATCCAATTTTGAACTCCTGTCCTGGCTATTTGAACTGTAACAACAAAATCCTCATGATTTTGATCAAATACTCCTTCCACATATTTGGCACCTTTCCAACATAAATGAGCATCTATAAAATCTGCCAATTTATGTATAGGAGTAGCAGTACCTTGCAAATTCTAACTCTGAATGGAAATCATTTCAAACTTCAACCGCTTCTAAGATGTATCCATATGAAAACTTTGCAAATCATCAAGACTTGCAAGGTAAACACCATCAATGTCCTCACTCTTAAATTGAGGTATTAGAGATTTCAGTTCCTTGCGTTTTTCCCTCTCATTATCAAGATAAATTTTTAGCTCTTCTAGAGTACCCCTATTCTCCATGGTTTGGTCCATTATTTTCTCACTATTATGTAACCATCCAAAAACCTAGCAAGATTTAAATAATGTTATGGTTTCATCCCATGAGAAAATAGGTGAAACATTACCTTCATCAAATTGATGGAAAAGTCCATATCCTTTGCTAGAAGAGACTTGTGAAGAGCTTATATCTTCAAGTGTAGAGAACCCTTCTCATCTGCAAAATTTTATGTTTGGCAAGAATTTCTTATATTTTACTCACCAACCATGAATCAATATTAAAATATATGACTCGCCTAGATTATATTCAGATGATTGAGTGCTCTTCCCAAGAGCTTCTACTGCATGATGCATTGCAAGCTAGAAATTATTTGAGACAGCCATTGATGAATTCTCATACCGCATTCAACCATTGCAACACTTGCAACATCATAACTATGTGATGCATGGTAGGTCCCCATGTGGGCCTAGCTAAATTTGTTTTCATTTTCTGGGCAATTGGCCCTCACAAATACTTTGAAACCTTGTTTCAATGCATTTTGAATGCAAAAACTTGAGCAGATGCCCATTTAAACTTGACATTTTGCACCTGTAAATTCTAGCCAAAACCACCTAAGTAGCCTTCAGAATCAACTTCAAAAACTGACCAAGTCACCTCCCTAAGCCCTGAAAGCTGACACTTTGGTGAAATATTGTACAGAGAATCTAGAGCATCAAACGAATGTTTATTATGATACCCAAGGTGAAAGATATCAATCCTCGAAGTTGCCTTCTCAGACTTCTCTGAAACTACACTTTTCCAACCTCATTGAAACATGTTCAATCAAGGATTTGAAAAAAAATCAAAACTTCTCTTTGAAAGCTGCCACTTGGCAAGCTGATACATGTGGAAACCATGAGCATGTGTGCAAGACGATTTGACCTGATTTGATCACATGTGCAATATATTAACACTCAAAGTTGGCTTCTCTAAAAATTCAGAAATGTTGATTCTAAAACGCTGAAAAAGTTCATTTGGAATGGGCTCTGAAAAAATAGCAAATGAAGAGCTAGGGGCTACAAACCTACCGAGTGGTAGATAATTATATAGTCAATCATGGGGAACATTCACTTTGATGTGCAGGTCATTAGGTCACCAAGTATAAATTCAAATGTAGGGATACCTTTTGCAGATTTGACACTATCTAGTTTGCAAATCTAAACTTTTAGCAAACGGATTCAAGATGGAAAACTTAGCAAATGGATTCACGGGGCCATGCCAACTGACATGGGGCTTCCTAAAGATGCAAAGAAACATGGAAAAATATCAGTTGGGCTTAATACTCAGCAAGCACAAAGATACAACATCAAAAAGATGGCCTACTCAGAAAGGTGCAACATGTGTACACAACAAACCAACTTCTAGACCTTGAAACCAAAACTTCAAAAACTCACCAAAACTGATTCAAGGAAGCTGCAAATGGTCAAACACCATCTCTGATAGGTGCTCAACACTTCCCCAAAGTGATTTTTCATGATAATTCATGGGTGTCAAAATACAAGCTCCCAAACTGAGCTAGTTAGGCTTATTCTGCAGGGTACTTCTGAGTGCATTAGGCAAAATTTTACACGAGACCTCAAAAAACTAGCCAAATTTCGGAGGTCCCAATAGGACCAACTCCAATGTAAATTGACTCTCTTTTAAGGTGGCTAGCCAATTTTATCACCCTGTTGGCTTGGATTTTAATGTTGATCCGAAGAAAGAGTGATCCAAGTAATCTGTTTACTATGTCTAGGATCACTTTTTCAACATCACCATAATTTCTTCTTCTCATTATCTATTTAATAAATTATTAAAATTCATTACTATCCTCTTATGAGTTCAAAATGACAAATTCTCATAACTAGTGGAGTTAACTCTTGTTTTTTGATCAAATTCTCACCATTCATCTAGTATTTTGAAAGTCTATAAATTCATCCCTTTACTCATTACACATAATCACAAATCTATAAGTAAAATCATTCTATTGAATTTTATAGTCAAAATCATCAATGTTTCGCTATTGAGTCAACCATCCACATTAATCAAGTCTTGAGCAAATCCCTTCAATACACCGAATCTAAGGGTTGTACTTAAATTTGAAAATAGGATGTTAGTCTTGTACTTTTATTTCTCTTTTCTATATGTTTTCAAAATCTTAATTGCATACTCTAAGAATCAACGAGAAATATATAGAAATCATGAGCAATAAATTGTGAGAAAGTGTGACAATTAATATAAATGGAACATAAATAAGAATTAATGTATAAGAATGTTTGCATGTGAGAATATACAAAGGTGAATACAAAATTACTATCTAATTATTTTCAAACAATCTGTCCAATTAAATTCAAATTAGATAAAATTTGACATAAATATCATAGTTTCAAATTACAGATATATTTCTCACAAATTATTTTGGAAGCCCAAAGATGGGTTGTGATTCTATGTAATCAACGCCCACGCTTTTCCAATTCCAATGTAATTTTGGCAGAAAATATATCTGCATGTGAACAGCTAGTCAACCATTCGAAACTAATAGTTAATTTTCCAATGAATACTTCAAACAACATTCTGAATATCTTTCTAAATTTCACAAGTCGCCTCAGAGTCACCTGTACATTTTCAGAACACACTCAAATTAAAGTTACAGCTTTGTGGGTAAGACTGACGACCTTTATTCTTTACCGTACTAGTTATATTGAAATTTAATCACATCCAATTGGCTTCCATTCTACGGAGAAAACTCCAACTTTCCCAATTAAGAATGTAGATCCCTCTATTAAGTGAAAGATAATGGCAGCCTATCTAAGGCCAAAGAACACAGGAAAACATTAATACAAAATTCTAAACCTGAAAACTCTCTAAAATCTTACATCTGCAAATACTGTAGTTCACCCACCCAATCACTATTCTTCTTACTATCTTAGATTCCCTCCATTTTGTGAATGACAGCATCTGAAAAAAAATCAGTTTCTTCCATGTGATTATACAGAGAAGACATTTCCCAGTAATGACTAGGACTTGCCACTAACTCATCGATTCTGAAATCTTCATGAGAATATTGAACATTCATTTCAGCAGACGGAGATCCAAGTTGCGCTGGCATTCTACAGTCGTTAAGGTTAGAATTATGATCTGTCTTCAGATCGTCCAATGATAAATCGGGCCCATCAGTATTGGAGGTCTTTACTGTTTGTGCAGGATCAGTAGCTTGATGATTTGAACTACCACTGCCCACATATTTGTTCCAACCCTTTGCTATTCTCACCGCCTTTACCTTCACCGGAATGACTTTCAACATGCCGTCAACAGCAGGAGAAGTATGTTTAACCTTTGTTTCCGGTTTCGGAGCAAGCTTCTTGTTCGGCAGACTCTTCTTGCCAAAATGAGTGTTCCAGTAATTCTTGATTTCGTTGTCTGTACGACCGGGAAGTCGACCGGCAACCAGCGACCACCTGGACATAACAAATGCCACACACAAAGCCATAAGAGTTCTTCGTGTCCTATATTTAAATGATCTCGAATTAAACATTGTGCTTGTACCTATTGCCAAGGAGCCCATGTAGTCTAACAATAAGTTCCTCTTCATCAGATGAAATGTTTCCTCGCTTGATATGAGGGCGAAGATAGTTCAACAACCGTAATCTACAGCTCTTCCCACAACGTTTCAGACCTTGAAAACAAATCATTCTTCTTCGAGCAATTAGTACCGTGGAAATTTTTACAGATACCAAAAGATTAGGGCACTCGTTTACCTGCTCTTTGAGGGATGGATGTCCACCCACCCTCGCCATGGATTTTGATGGCTTGAGTCAAAAGCATGTCCTCTTGGGCAGTCCAGGCTCCACGAGTGAGCCCTGCATGTTCTGAACAGCGTGTCTGTCGACCCATAGTGGCAGCTAACGGAATTCTTCACTGGTTTCAATGATTCAGGATAGGCTTGGCTCGTTGCAATGATTGAGGATAGCATGAACATCTATATATATAATTAGCAAGTTTTCTTTTCATGGTTTTTAGAGGATAAAAGTTATAAATTATGTCTGGTAATTTGTTGGTATGGGAAAAAAAGTTCTAGACTGAAAGTTTATGTTTGATGTCATTTTATATGAGTCATTCAATTTCATATACCAACTATCATTCAATTTTATAAACAAACCAGAAACAAATGGACCTTCGTATAAAGTTATAATAATATGTGGTCCCTATTACAATAATCTATTTAAAACCATTCCATTTGGTTTCATCTAAAATTATAATAGAAAACATATTGAACTCCATGATTGAACAATAATAATTATAAACCGTGTAAAGAAACCAACACGTGACACTCATTTGATATTATAACAGAAAATTCATTTATTCTAGTCAGAAGCAAAGTGTGGCATTGCTGCTACAGAAAGTACATAACTTGTCACTTTGTTTACACCTATACTGTAACCAACTCATATATATATATATATATATATATATATACATGTATACTTTTTCCTAATCTGATAAAATTTTAGAGTTCTCACATGCGATCAATATAAATAGTAAATGATGCATTTAATTTTAATGACTTTCTTTAAATGTATGTATAAATTTTTAGATCAAATATTATAGTTAGAAATAGTATGTTAAAAAAATTACTGTTGTTATTAGTATAGGAATGAAATGATTATTCATTTTTATTAAAACATGGAAATTGTTGGAGATAATGTTTATTTAAAAACTGTGTATAAAAAGCCTCAGTGGTAAAGATAATATATATCCAATATTCCAGTATATGCAAAAAATCATAGAATTTTTTTGGTGTTTCTATTAGCCATCCTAGGATCTTCTAGAGATTTGTATGAATCTATAACTATAACAACAACTCTATCTTTGTGCATCAACAAGAAACCAACAAGTTGTTATGTAATTTGATATCTGATAATATATAATATTCAAGTGTTTTTTTATTCGCTGCATTCTCATCTTTTATATTTCAAATACTTTATTTTGTTCAATATGGTATTAGAGCCCTTTTAAATCTTTTCCAGTAATATGTGGGTTTTGTAGTGTTGGCTATGAGCTATACAGGTTATTTTATTATGAGTAGCAAGATTTTTGTGGCAAACAAAGTAAGCAATATTGCAGCAATGAAAAGAATCAAATTAATAAATAAATAATTGGTGAGAGATTTTCTTTTTTAATTTAATTCTCATCTTAAAAAAAAGGGAATTTCACATAATGGATTTTATTGGTATTCCTTTACCTACAATTAAATTATATGCAAAAAATATTATGATTGGGTGTCTCGTATGAAATTTTTTTAACACTTCAAAATTGCTATGAAATTGTCAATGGTAGTGAACAAAGACTAGGAAGCACAGTAAAAGATCAAGAAGATTGGGATAAAAGAGATAAGAAGGCAGCAACATTGATTAAGCTTACACTTTTTGAAGAAGTTTTACTAGAATTCCTCAATGAGAGAAGTGGAGTCAAAATATGGGGTATTTTGAAAAATACATATTAAAATTTAGGTGATGTATGGATTCTAACTCTCACCACATAATTGTACAACATGAAATTATCAAATTCACAAGAGCTAGTACCCAGTCTAAGCAAATTAAAGGAAAAACAAAATGAACTTGCTTCTCTTGGAAATGATATAGATGATAAAGATTTTGTGCAAATAATTTTAAAAAGTCTACCAAGATCCTATAAATTATTTAAAGGAGGGCTAGATACTATTGATAAATTAAAAATTATAAAATATGAAGAGTTATGTGCTAAGTTAGTGCAATAATAAAGACATCAAATCAAAGAAAGGAAGTCAATTAGTAATGAAGCTTTCATAATGAATGAAAACAAAGTTACAAAAAGACATAAGAAAATCATCCAAGAGAGAAAAATTTAAAGTATGAAACTACATACACTCCATCCAAGGATTATAACAAAATAAAATAGAAATCTAATTATTTTTGAAAGTTGAGTCACAAAGCAAGTGAATGCTATAAAAGGATTAAAAATATTGAAAGGAAGAAAAATATGTTTACAAAAAAAATTATTCTAAAATTAATGTTGTTTGTATTGCACTTGAAGAAAATAACTCTTATACTTGGATGATTGGGTTATTGATTATGGTGCTACACAACATGTCTCATAGTAAGGAAAATTTTGAATCACTAAAAATTGATAGCAATTCAGAGAAAACATATATAGGAAATAACAGTGCTTTGGAAGTTAAAGGAACTGGAAATGTTCAAGTTGGTAACCGTGTAATCAAAATTGTGAAGTTAGTTCTAGAATTGAAGACAAACCTTCTTTATGTATCTCAAATTGTAAATCAATAGTATAAAATAGGGTTCTAAAATGATGAATGTTTAATAAAGGTTGTGAGTACTAACTACAAAGTGACTCCAATTGGTAAAACGAAGAATGGATTATATCAATTTCATGAATTTACTTTTAAATATAGAAATGATAATGTGTGTTATTGCCAAATATGATTATATGAGTATATGGGACATGTCAACTATTAAAGCTTCAAGATTATGGAGAAACTATATATGGTGGATGGGCTTCCAAAAATCTCATTAAGTCATAAGTTTTGTGAGGGATGTGCTATGGGAAAGCAATATGTGGAAATTTTTCCACAATGTAAATCATGGAGAATGAAACCTCCTTTACATTTTGTTCATAGTGATGTAATGGGTCCTTTTAGAATGCCATCAATTGCAAGATCAAGGTATTCCCTCACTTTTATTTATGACTATACTAGAATAATTTAGGTATATTTAATACAAAATAAGGATGAAGTGTTTGATAAGAATAAAGAGTTTGAGGCTATTTTTCTTCCTTTACATCTAACTAGACATGCTTCTATTATCCCTTTATTTGATTACTTATTTATTATTCCCTATCATCTTCTTGCCACATTATTTTATATCTAATCCCACTTAGAAATGCTAGGATTAAATTCCATTCTATTTCTTACCAAGTAGTGTTTCTTCCACCATATTACCAAATGCCCTTTCATTTTTTCTTTACAAAATTCAAAGTATTCAATTATATAATGTCCTCATACACAAAATTATGTTCTTCCATATCAGTGATCTAGCCTATCAATTCCTTAGGATCCAAATTCTTAAATTATTTTGAATGTCCAAAGTTGTTCTCTTAATAACTGAAAGGTGGAAAATTGCTGCTCTATTCTTGGGAGATAGAGCTAACAAGTTTCCAACACTTCTCATTCAAGGAAACCCTAGAGATCTCAATCCAAGGATGAAAAGGGGAAAGAGATCTGCAATAGGGATGCCCTAGGGTTTGATTAGAGACTAAAATGGGGTTCACCAACAAGTAAGGGCTTGGAAAGACAAGAAATGTAAATGCTATGCAAAACCTAGTGATATGACCTAGAATATGAAACTAAAATGTAGAACAAAAAACTAATAATGAACAAAGGTGCACCTAGAAGAAAGATGTGGTCAAAACGAGCTCTAAAACCCTAAAATATTGCTATTTGAATCCTATCGGGATTCATATTCCAATCTAGGCATATCAGTCCCAAACTAGGATTTCTAGGTGGAAATAAGAATTTGGAACTACCAAATCATGATCTAGAAAAAATACCCAAAAATAGGTATACTAGGACTCATATGTCACAAGTGGCGTATCAGTCATGTTTTGTCATGTAGTGTCTAAAGAGTAGAAATCTGAAGCAAAAATTTGTGAGCCTTTGAAGATGGATCAAATAAGCCTTTTCCCACTAGTTTCATGTAGATAGGTTGGATATCTTGCTCTAGATCTGAGTTTCCATGAGCCTTGACAAATTTACATGACAACTTCTGCAGCTTTCACAACTTTGCAATCTTGATACTTTTGAAGGCTTCAAATCCTTTTTGTCTTCAACCTCTAAACTTGCAATCACACAAAGAGAGAGAAAAAGTGTTATTTTGTTAGGGAATAGGGGTTTTCCTTAGTCAAATCCCATTTAGGTAATTAAACCAAATGATGAAATAATGAAATAAGGACATGAAACATGACACATGAAATGATGATTCCTTGGATGATGTATTTGAATGTAGATATGCAATCTATCATGAAGTGGGCATGAAGAATGTACATCTTGATCTCAAATTGGATGTGAAACAATGCTTGAAAATGCATCTTGAATACTACATCACACCACTAGCTCTACAACATGCTTGATGCCTAATGACTTGGAGATTATGAAAAATATTGAATTGCTGCAACAAATGATGAAGAAATCTTCCCTTGAATTCCTTAGAAATTTTATTGAATGCTCTTGTGAAGTCTTGTAGATTGGAAAAAAAATTCATTGATGTCAAAAGTGAAAATAAGCAGTACAAAGATTGTTGGCATATTGTTGTCATTGATGTCAAAAGGTTATCATAGGTGATGTCAAAGGGAGAGATCTACATTGATGAAAAAAGGAGGAAAAAGGTGAAGGGGAGACAAGATTGATATCAAAAGAAGATATGGTGTAAATGTCTTAGTCAAAATTATTCTAACTTAGAAGGCTTGAAGAGTTTTAGGTAATCCGTCTTTACAAGGAATTCACGAAGTAAAAGTGTTTGAAGAATCTGCCAAGTGAAGAAATTAGTGAAAGAAAAAGGTTTGGATAATCCACTTGAGCATGGATTCTACAAAATGGAGAACTTCGGGTAATCCTTTTAGGCACGGATTCTGCGAAGATTGAAGGTTTGGGTATAAATCCGCTAGGTGACAAATTTAGCAAAGGAGGAAAGGCTTGGGGATTTCACTCCTCGATGGATTTAGCAAAAAGGTTATAAGTTATGATGATCTCAATGATTCCAACTAAAGAGAAATTCCATGAAGATCAAAAATCCACAAGGTTACATTTTCCGTAAAGGTGCAAGTTTCATGAAGATGAAAGATAAGGAAAGAGTTCAAGTAAGCCTAATTGGGATGAATTCTACAAAGAGAGAAGTTCCACAAAGAAGCAAAATCTTCAAAAAGGGTAGAATCCATGAAGAGAAGAATTTTATGAGAATGAAAATTCCATGAAATGGAGAATTTTGTGAAAGTGCAAAATCTACAACAACCGAGAATCTGTGGAATCTGGACTTGATTAGAATAAAAGGATGACGAGTGAAAAATTTAAATCATTGTTGCAAGCATTCATTGGTGAAAATATTTATGAATATGGCATGATTTCTTATGTTGAAAAATAGATTATTGGCACTAATTCTTAAGTTGATTATCAAATAATGAAATTATTTCAAATCAAAGGATGGAAGAATGAAGATGATTGCATAGATAACTAGGTGACCAACCAAAAAGCTTTTAGTGATCATTGCTTGTAATGGCAGTACTAAGGAAAGGAAAATCAAAGATATTGTATAAAGATTTGTTGCATAGGAAAATGTTAGGCCGACATAAAAACCCTAGGTTTATTTTCTAATTCAAGAATATTTGATGAATCTAGGTATTTTTGAACAACTAAGATTTGCTTGATGATGCAAGACTTAAGAAATATGGTAGCTTGCAAAAGAATCTTGGAATCAAAGTTAATCCTAACTGGAGCTTCTAGATGGGTTAAGTAGAAACCCTAATAGGTGTTTCTAGATGATCTAGACAAGGGTTCGTAGATGACGATAATGAATTATATAAATATAACTATTTAGATATATGAACTGGTTGGTATGCATGCATAAGAATATTGCAGTTAGTGAGTAAAGAATGTCATTGTATCAATGTGTAAAAATATGAATGGATATTTGAAACTGTTTACAGATGAGTGTGAGAGAATAGAGAGAAATGAGTAATGTATTGAATTAATGCATTATAGGTTTTGTAGAACAAGCTTATGCATAACTGAATTTGTAAATTTGTTGAGGTTGTAGCCTCATTATACTAGGTTGTAGCTTAGGTTAGGTGATTGCAATCTCCTTGGAGTTGTAGCTCCTAAAGCAAGGTTTTGTAGCATCCTTGAAGTTGTATCTTCTAAAATAGGTTGTTGAAGCTTCCTTAGAGTTGTAGATCTTAAAATTGTAACTAAACTACATTGCTTGTGAGGCTAGATTAGGGCAGTAGATCCTAGCAGAATTTCTCACCTTGGTTTTTCCCATCTTGGGTTTTCCATATACATCTAGTGCTATGTGTTGTTCTTTTATGAGCACGTGGTTGCTAAATTTGTTTATGCTTTAATATGTGTATTGAGTATTTTAGAAGTTAATATGCTTGAGTGCTAGGAGATTAAAAATTTTAATATCTACTAATTCACCCCTCTTAGTAGATCATTGTGTTTTAACAATTGGTATTTGAGCATCAATTCCCTAGGAGAAGCTTAATCAACTCAGGTTGATCTTTTGATAGGTGAACACAATGGCAAGTTGGGAAGGTTCATGCAAGCCACTGAGGTTCAATGGATCAAACTATGCTAAATGGAGCTCCTTGATGAAAGGATACTTAGGTTCTCTTGGACTTGATATTTGGATGTCAGTCAAGAACAAGTATACTATTCTTGCTACTCCTCCTACTGATACTGCAAGAAAGAAGGATTATGAGAATAATGAGAAAGCTTGGTTTGCTATTATGAACAATTTGTCTAGTTCAGTACATAGAAAAGTTATGCATTATGAAACAGCTTATGATGTTTGGGAGAAGTTGAATAAGATCTATGAAGGAGACACCAAAGTGAAGTTGGCAAAGCTACAAGTGCTGAGAGGTAATTTTGAAAGCTTGTAGATGATTAAAGAAGAAAAAATTGGAGACTATCTTATGAGAGTTGATGATATAGTGAATGCCATTAGAGGATATGGTGTGGAAGTTAAAGAAGGAGATGTTATTGTGCTGAACGTTCTAAGGTCTATGACAACTAAATATGATTCCAAAATTTCAGCAATTCAAGAAGGAAGAGAAGTTGATAATCTCACTCTAGATGAGTTACATGGCATATTTACCACTGGTGAGATGAGGATGCCAGGTGTCAAATCTTCTAGGAGAGAAGTTGAATTTAAGATAACTGAGAAAGAAAAGGATAAAGAAGAAAGGAAGGACAAAGCTACAATCACTACTTGAAAAAATGAAGAAACTGATGAGGAAGAAGCAAATTTCATAAGAAGATTGAGGAGAGGATCCAAAAAATATAAAGTTAAGCTACCCTTCAAATGTTTTATTGGGGTAGAATAGGTCACTCTTCCTCTAAATGTCCATATGATAAAGAGGATAACTCCAATAGAGAAGGAGATGGCAAAAAGAAGAAAACATTCTATCCTAAACAAAAGAATTCTAGAAAGAATAAGAAGAGCCTATACATTCAAGAAGAAAGTGATGCATCTAATGCTAGTGATAGTTCATATGAGAATCAAGCTCATGGTCTATTTATGAAATACGTTGAAAAATAATTCCTCTTCATGGGTAAAGATATTTAGGATCAAAAGGATGCACGAGCTAAGGAATCACATGAAGAAGAAGTGGAGACAGTTGTTGATCTTGAGGGAGAATTAATTAGTGCTCTTAAAGCTCTTGATGAGTTAAGGGATAAATATGATGATATTAATAAGGAAAACAAGAGATTGAAAAATAATGCTCAAAAGGAGACTGATAAATTAACTCAAGAACTTGAGGAATCCAATTAGTTGGTGGTAAATCTGAAACTTTGAGTTGAAGAAGCTAAAAGAGGTGAAGAAGTGATGAATTCTAAACTAGAATTTGAAGTGGAAAGATACTCAAAGCTTGAGGTAGAAATAGTTTCCTTAAGAAAAGAATTGGAGAAAGCTAATGAGCAAATCAATAAAGGTTTGGAATTAAAAGGTGGTATTGAAATTCTAGATGAATTTCTAAGTACACAAAAGCCAACTATTAAGGAAAAATCAAGGGGTAAAATCACAATACTGTGTCTCACTTTTTTCCCAAGATGGACATTTACATCAATATTTTTAACTGAATCTTCATCTTCTGAGACCTATAGCAGCTAAATCGTTAAGAATTTGAAGATGATGTAAACTAGTGATTTGTGGAAATTTTTGTGTAGATTCTAAAAATATATTTTTAAAAATTTTCCAAAATAAATCATGAATCTTTCAACATCTCCCTTAATAACTAGTGTTAAACAAAAAATGACACTTTCAAAAAGTAACATTTGTGCCATACAACATGTAAATTTTTTCTATAAAAGATTAAATTCTAATTTTTGAAATATAGATTCTCAACATAAATACTTAGGAAAAGTATATTTTTCATTTTTTTTTATTGCATATTTTTTTTCAATTAAATTTTGAAGTCACTATCACTATAATTTGGACATATGTGTGTATTGTAAAACCTAAATTGTTGTGTATATATATCAAAATCCATTTTTTCTTTGGGGTGAAACAAGGACATCAATACCTAGGGAAAAGCTATTTTTTGAATTTTTTTACATTGGTTTACCATTTTTCCACCTCTACACAACAAAGAGCTTGATGTTCGAAGAAAAACCTATGTTTAGTAAAAATTAAAAATTAAATACATGATAAAATGAAAATATATCAAAACTATACCTTTTGGAAAGCTTATTTTGAGGGCTACAATCTTGGAAAATATAACTTTTAAATTACATTAATTAATCCCTCAAAAGATAAAGAAAAAGTGGTTTTTTTCCAGAATGTTGATAGGTGTGAAGGAGACTCCATTCTAGGTATGATTTAATACTAGAGGGCTTCTATCTAAGGGGGTTTGGCCTAAGGGGGTATTATCTATCCCTCTTCAAATAAAACAATTTATATGGAGCATCTCAAGAATTAAATCATTAATTTTTCTAAAAAATGTGATTTCATGCTAAAGTCAACACATCCCAAAAGTGAGACACACTATTGTGGCAGCACTCTAGGCTTGGGACTTCAAAAAGGGAAAAGTTCATTTGTTGATGCTTTTGCAAATCTCTATGGAAGATTTAGAGTAGAAAAAAAACTAGTCCCCAATGGTGAAAAATATGACAAATGAGAAGCCTCTAAAGATGAAAAGAAGTTAGTTGTGGTTGAGAAATCTAATAAAGAGAAGAAACTTGGTGAAGACAAGAAAGTTAACAAAAAAGTCCACTGATCAACAAAAGAAGAAGTAGAATACTAAGAGAACAGATAATGATGGTTTCACAAGAGTACACTATCCAAGGAGACCTAGACAAAGATCTCCTTATCTAGCTAAGAGAAACTCCATGACTAGGTACTCATCATACTTTAATGGATAGTGCTACAGTTGCAACAATTTTAGTCACAAGGCTAGAGATTGTAAAGTTATTCTAAGGAGAAATACAAATTTTGCAAGTAAAAAATTATTTTCTCCTTTGGTTGATATGAATGTAGTTTGTTTCAATGGCAACAATTTTGGTCATGTAGCCAAAACATGTAGAGAAAAATTGTGTAAGGCCAAATGCTCATTCTGAGAAGAAGAAAAGCACACCTCCCAAAGCTAAAATGGAAACTAAAGTCTCTGAGAAAAAGGAAGAAAATGATGAAAATAATGAAAGGGAAGAATTCTACTCAATCAATGATTTCCCAAACAACATTGCATGCAAAGTAAAAAGATCTATTGGGAATTGATGGTGGTTTCTCCAAACATATGATTGGTGATAAAAGAAAATTTATTAAACTTAAAATGAGAAAAGGAGGATCAGTGAGCTTAGGTAATAACACTGTTGTCAAGATTCATGGTAAAGGAATTCTGAGCATAGATGGGAAGAACAAAACTAAATATGTGGTTTATGTAGAAGTTCTGAAACATAATCTTCTTAGTTTCAGCTCGATGTGTGATAATGGATACAAGGTTGTATTTAGTTTTGAAAGTTGCAAGATAAGGAATAATGGTAAAACAATTGTTGAAGGTGTGAGGAATGATAGTAATCCATACAATCTTAGTGATGTACAAGGCCAAACATGTATAATCAGTCGAGCAGATGAGAGTTTGTTGTGGCATAGAAGACTAGGACATGTAAATTTTGACAACTTGGTGAATATAAGTTCAAAAGGTTTGGTAAGGAATATTCCTAAGATTGCAAAGCCTGAAAATGCAATCTACCTAGGATGCTAGCAAGGGAAGCAAACAAAGTTTAAGTTTCCTACAAAGGATTACTCAACTTCAAAACCCTTGGAGATAATTAATATTGATTTGTGTTGTCCCACAAGGACAAAAGGATAACTTGATGAGAGATACTTCATGTTGCTAATTGATGACTATACTAGGATGGCATGGGTCACATTTCTAAGGGAGAAAGTAGAGGCATTTGAGAAGTTCAAACTTTTCAGAAAATTGGTAGAAAAGGAGACTATAAAGAAGTTTAAGTGTCTTAGATCAAATAGAGGTGGAGAATTTACATCAAGTGGGTTCAAAGAATATTGTGAAGATCATGGAATCAAGTGACTATATTCTACTCCAAGAACTCCACAGTAGAATGGAGTGGTGGAACGAAGAAATAGAATTGTGAATGATATGTCTAGAGATATGTTAAATGATTCCAACATAGTTGACACCTTTTGAAAGGAAGCTCTACATACAACAATACATATTTAGAACAAAGTCCTCATAAGATCAAAAAGTGGCAATACTCACTATGAACTATGGTTTGGAAGGCCTAAATCTTTCAAGCATTTTAAAGTGTTTGGCAACAAATGCTACTTTAAGCATGAAGATGATAACTTGTGAAGCTTTGAGCCAAGATGTGATGAAGGGATATTCTTTGGATATTCCAATCAAAGTAAAGCCTACAAGTGTTATTTATTAAGATATTTCAAAAGATTGTGGAGAGTATAAATGTCAAGGTAGATGAAAATATAGATCAAGGTAAGTCTAGCAAAAATAACTTGGAAATTGAGTCAAAAGATGACATAGGTGCAATAGTTTAAGAAGAAGAACAAATGGAAAAAGTGGTTGAACAAGCCCTTGCAAACTATGTGCAAAAATATCATCTTGCAGAACAAATAATTGGTGACAAGAATGAAGGTGTGCATACTAGAAGAAGACTTGCAAAAGACAAGGAACAAGTGAACTTTGCTCTCCTATCCTAGTTTGAACCAAAAAGCTTTGATGAAGCTAGGAAGGATGAGATTTGGATACAAGCAATGGAAGAGGAACTCAATCAGATTGAAAAGAGAAAAACATGGGAATTGGTTCCTAGACCAAAGCATGTAATTAACACCAAACGGGTATTCAGAAATAAGTTGAATGAAGATGGAGTTGTGGTTAGAAACAAAGCAAGGTTAGTGTGCAATGGATATGAAAAAGTAGAAGGTATTGATTTTGAAGAAATATTTTCCCCTATTACAAGATTAGAAGCACTTAGAATGTTACTTGATTTTTAATTATATAAAGGCTTTAAAGTATATCAAATGGACATTAAATTTGCATTTCTTAATGGAAACCTAGAAGAGGAAGTATATATTGAACAACCATAAGGTTTTTAGCTATCAAAGAATGATGATTATGTCTGTAGATTAAGAGAAGCTCTGTATGGTCTAAAGAAAGCCCTAAGGGCATGGTATTCAAGGTTGGATCAGTACGTACAACAAAAAGGATTCAAGAAGGATTGTGCTAATAGTAATTTATATCTTAAATTTGAAGGTGAGCACATGATCATTTTTGTTGTGTATGTGGATGATATCATATTTGGTGGTAGTAATGATTTAATGTGTAAAATATTTGCTACAAACATGCAAGATGAGTTTGAAATGTCCATGCTAGGAGAACTCATTTTTTTTCTTGGTTTGAAAATTCACAAATTGATAATGGTATATTCATATCTCAAACCAAGTATGCAAAACAAATGCTTACGAAATTTTGCATGGAGGATTGTAGACCAATCAATACTCTCATGGTTACTAGCTGCAAGTTGAGAAAATTAGATGATTCACGTGATGCAAATCAGACTTTGTATAGATCAATGATTGGAAGTATACTATATTTAACTTCATCTAGACTAGATATAATGCAACCAATTTGTATGGTAGCAAGGTTCCATGCTGCTCCAAAAGAATCTCATGTCAATGCAGTGAAAAAGATTCTTAAATACATCAAAAGCACTATTTATTATGGGTTTTGGTACCCAAAGTGAAAATATTTCTCACTAATATTGTATATATCTATGCATATTGGGTAGTAAGTTTTGATGATAGGAAGAGTGCTAGTGGTGGAGCATTCTTCTTGGGAAAGAATTGGTTTCCTAGATGAGCAAAAAGCAAGAGTCTATCACTATTTCTATAGAAAAAGCTAAATATGTTGCAGCAGTTGCATGTTGTACATAAGTCTTATGGATGAAGTATACATTAAAATACATCAAGGTGAAATACAAAGAGCCTATTTCTATTCTTTGTGATGATTCAAGTTCCATAAACATATCAAAGAATCCAGTGATGCACTCTAGAACCAAGCATATATCAATCAAGTATCACTTTATCAGAGAGAAGTTTTTAGATAAGGAAGTTAACATGGAATATGTTCCTACAAAGGAACAAGTAGCCGATATATTTGAAAATCCTCTTCCCACATAACAATATTATTACCTGAGGAAAAATCTAGGAGTAGGTTCTCGCACATCATTTCACTAAGCATTATTGACAAGACATGTATCTAGGGGGAGCTTCATTGCTTAATTATTTAACCTTGGTTAAGAATGGTTTGATCAAGTCAGGTAAAATATTGTTTTACAAATTTCTAATGACTTCATGGTTGCAAGAACTCATCAAAATTGGAGCATACCCTCAGGAGGAGTGTTACCTTTGCCATTGATGTCAAAGGGGGAGAAATGTAATGTGCCAACTAAAAATCAAAGGATGCTGAGAAGAGAAGAGATGTATGCCATAGGGGGAGCTGTTGTGTTGCTATGTAAATAAACCAATTGGTACAAATCTTGATTTTTCCATCAATTCCAAAGGGGGAAATTGTTGGAAAAATATTATCATTGATGTTAAAACTATAAAATGGGAATATAGATATTGTTGGCATAATGTTGTCATTGATGTCAAAAGGTGATCACAAGTGATGTCAAAGGGAGAGATTTGCATTGATGACAAAAGGAGGACAGAGGTGAAGTGGAGCCAAGATTGATATCAGAAGAAGCTATGGTGTAAATATCTTGGTCAAAATTATGCTGACTTAGAAGGATTGAAGAGTTTTGGGTAATTCGTCTCTGCAAGGAATTCATGAAGTAAAATTGTTCGAAGAATCTGCCAAGTGAACAAATCAGCGAAAGAAAAACATTCAAGTAATCCACTTGAGCATAGATTCTATGAAATGGAGAACTTCGGGTGATCCATTTAGGCATGAATTTTGTGAAGATGGAAGGTTCGGGTAACCCGCTAGGTGATGGATTTAGCGAAAGAGGAAAGGATCGGGGATTTCAATCCTTGATGGAATTATCAAAAAGGTTACAAGTTATGATGATCTCGATAATTCTGGGTGAAGACGAATTCCAAGAAAATCAAAAATCCATGAGGTTGCATTTTCCATGAAGGTGCAAGTTTCACAAAGATGAAAGATAGGCAAAGATTTCCAGTAATCTAGATTGGGATGAATTTTATGAAGAGAGAAATTCAACGAAGAAGGAAAATCCATGAAAGGGTAGAATCCGCAAAGAGAATAATTTTGCGAGAATAAAAATTTAGTGAAATGGCGAATTCCATGAATGTGCAAAATCCACGACGACCGAGAATCTGTGGAATCAAGACTTGGTTGGAATCAAAGGTTGAGATGTGACAAATTTAAATTTTTGTTGCAAGGGTTTGTTGGCACGAATGTTTATGAATTTTACACGATTTCTTATGTCAATGAACAAATGATTGGAACTAACTCTTAAGTTAATTATCAAATAATGAAATTATTTTAAATTAAAGGATGGATGAACAAAGATGATTTCATAGATTTAACCAAGTGATCAACCAACAATTTTTTAGTGATCAGTGGCTGTAATGGTGGTACAAAGCCAAGGAAAATAAAAAATATTGTATAAATATTTGTTGCACATGAAAATGTTAGGCCGAAATAAAAAACCCTAGGTTTATTTTCCAATTCAAAAATATTTGATGAATCTAGGTATGGTTTGAATGGCTGAGATTTGCTTGATGATGCATGACTTGAGAAATATGGTAGCTTGCAAAAGAAGCTTGGAAACAAAGGAAACCCTAACTAGAGCTTCTAGATGGGTTAAGTAGAAACCCTAATGGGTGTTTCTAGATGATCTAGAAAAGGGTTCATAGATGAAGATAATGAATGATCTAAATATAGTAGTTCAAAGATATGAACTAGTTGGTCTACGTGTGTAAGAATATTGCAGTCAATGAGTAAAGTGTGTCACTGTATCAGTGTACCAAAATTTGAATGCATATTTGAAATTGTTTATTGTTGAGTGTGAGAGTGACTAGAGAGAAATGAGTAACATGTATTGAATTGATACATTATAGGTTTTGGAGAACTAGTTTATGCATAACTAAATTTGTAAATCTATTGAGGTTGTAGCATCATTGTACTAGGTTGTTGCTCAAGTTAGGTGATTGTAATCTCCTTGGAGTTGTAGCTCCTAAAATAGGGTGTTGTATCATCCTCGAAGTTGTAGCTTCTAAAATAGGGAGTTGAAGCTTCCTTAGAGTTGTAGCTCTTTAAATTGTAACTGAACTTCATTGCTTGTGAGGCTAGATTAGTGCAGTAGATCCTAGTAGCATTTTTCACTGTGGTTTATCCAATCTTGGGTTTTCCACATACATCTAGTGTTATGTGTTTTTATTTTATGAGCATGTGGTTGCTAAATTATTTTATGCTTTAATCTACACATTGAGTATTCTAGAAGTTAATATGCTTGAGTGTTAGGAGATTAAAAGTTTTAATATCTACTAATTCAACCCCCTCTTAGTAGATCATTGTGTTCTAAAATTGTAAAATATTGTAATCATAAACTTGCTATTAGGAATGCTCTCTTGAAATTCTTAGGTTAAAATGAGTGAAATAACCTTGTATGTATACTTGTTTATGTCAAACTTCCCAAAATTACAACACCACAAGCCAACATCAGATCTAGGAAGATCAAATTCCACCAAGAATTTGAATTTAATTTAGGCTTAAGCCACATGGGACTCATATGCCAGAAGTGGTGTATGAGTCCCATTACATTAGGCCATAGGACACATTTTTCAAGAAATTCTTAGATTGATGTGAAATAAAAGATCGACTCCCCAAAATTTAGATGGGACTATATGCCAAAGGTGGCATATGAGTCCCAGATCACTAAATATAGTCCATACAATCGAAAACATGTGAATATTGAATGTTGGTAAATGTTTGGATTATCCTCATAAAGATGCAATAATTAAGGCTTGTGGATGTGGAATAAGGCCAAATAAGGCATAAAGAAGCCCAATTTATTAATGAAACCCTAGATTTGTGTGAAAGTGTTAGTATACACTTTACAACACTAAATTAAGGAAAATTTAGGTTCATTTATCTTAAAAGGTCTCGAAACCCAATGTGAATGTGTAAAATTGTAAGATAGGGGGACCTCTACGTGCAAATCCCCTGGACACAGAGGGCCAAGATGCGGAAGGCTTCCCTAACTTACCTCAACTTAGCGGGATGTTTAGGGTATGATGATGAGAATGATGAGGACCATAAATTATTGCAACCACTCTACAATCCTAAGATTTGAAATGGGGCTAGGCAAGCTAGTTTTTAAGCTCAACACTATATCTCAAATAGCTCTCTATCAGAGGACAAGAGCACAGTTCTAGGATGATAGCACAGTGCACTATAATCTCGTAGGTGTACTAGCACCCTTACAACTAGAGGATCAAAAGCACAATGTAAAATTATCAGAAAACAAGCTAGTAGCCTAGCTAGCAACTTCTAAGAGAGAAAAAAAACACTATGAAGTATGAGAAATATAAAAGGTTGTGATAAAGTAAATATAGCATTGTGAGGGTGACGAAGATGATTTTGTAGACTAGCCTATTCACCAACTAGCTTTGAAAAGCATGTATTCCTACACACAGAAAGAGAGGAAGACCCCCATTTAGGTGTTTCCACCTCCACGAACAACCAAGGAAGCGAGATAAAGAAATAATGTACTAAAGAGCACAAAAGAACTACAACACAGTAAAGTGCTAACTCAACCAAGTGATAGAAGGAAAGAAAGGGAAGCTTTCCACCTCCACCAAGAGCACTTAAGGCTTCTTGGGGGAGAAAATGAGAGTACTCAAGCCTCTACTACGATGGTGTTTCATTCTGAACTTTCTCTACCAAAGTGATGGAGTGTTGTATTTGCTGCAATGAGGTTCAAGTATGCTACTTAAGAGCTTGAAAGTGAGTGCAAGAGTGTGAGAATGGATACTTGAAGTGTGTATAGGATCAAAAGAAGTTAGAATGCATGTTGAAGGAATGAATTTGAAGAATGGAATGAAAGAAATGGCCATATTCGGGTTGGTTGGCCAAAAGCGACGTTACAACTTTACTCCCAATGAGAAGTGTAACACCTCTGTAGGTTCAGCTACATGAATCTACTAGGGTCATAAAGCACACCGCATAGATGTCTACGTCCTCCACAGGCGTCCTCGATAGAAACACCTCCAGTGATGCTCAAAATAGGTGCCAAGTGGGATGCAACTAGTGGGCTTAGGTGGAATTAAGCCTCCAAACTTAGTTTTCTAAAGTGGAAAGAGGCAAAGGGGGAATTTACAAATGGGGTGCAAATTCACTCCTAGACATTTTCCCCCCATTTTAGAGAGCACAAATACTGATGAGTGTTCGGTAAAGTAGATCAAGGAGAGATTAAAGTTATAAATGTATACCTTAACTGTCGAGGAAGAAAACTATGATCTAGTGTACCTAAAGGTGCATGGCAAGCGAAGGACCCCATAGCTACTTAGAACTATGAAATTGAAGAAATAAAATGCCTTACAGTTCCTTGGTCCTATAAGGAAGGTGTCCCCCAAAAACTCTATCATGGAGGATACCTCGTGAAGCAAGCACCTTACACACTCTCAATCCTACAAGGCATCCTCCAAAAACGCTACCATGGAGGAGACCCAAAGGAAGCTCCCTATAGGCTCTCGGTCATGTAGGGAAGGTATTCTCTAGGAACTCAAGCATGAAAAATACCAAAGGAAGTGCCCTATAGGCTCTCAGTCCTATAGGGAAGGCAACCCCCAAGATCTCTTGCATGTAGGAAACCTGATAACGCGCCTTACAGGCTCTTAGTCCTACAAGGAAGCCATCCCCAAGATCTCTCACATTAAGGAAGCTTAGAGGAAGCACCCTATAGGATCTCAGTCCTACACGGAGGTATCCTCCAAGATCTCTCACATGGAGAAAACCTAAGAAAGTGGACTCCACAGAGTCAAGAAGAGGCCATGTAGGCGAGTAAGTGGATAGTCACGTAGACCATTGACAGTTTTGAAAACTTTTAAAGGGATCCCTTGGGAACCCATCATGAAGAGAGGGTCCACTCAAGGGATGTATGGTAGGTGTTCTCTTTCTTGAATCGATCCTTCATTAGGGAATCCTTTTGAAATATGTTCACTACATCAAGGAATTCAAAAGGAAGAATAGTCCCCCATGCAAGGGGAAGGTCAAAGTTGTTCCCACTTTGGAGGAAGGTTTTACAGTCCTTTCCTTATGAACCCATGATGAAGGAAACATGTTTTGTTAGGGTTTTGAGTTGAGAATATGATTATGAAGAAAGGTTTGCGAGGATTTTCAAGAAAAGATTCATTGGCCATGAATGCATTCTCTAAAAATTGGAATGTTGAAGAAAGAGTATTGTCACACATAGGAGGGACAACTCAAACAAAGAAGAGAGAAAGATAAAGAGAAAGAAAAAATAGAAAATCACAAACAAAGGACACAAGGGGATTTGTTTTAGCGGGGTCAGATTTGTCCAAGCTCATATAATAATATGTAATTGTGGTGCAAGGAAAAAGATCATTAATCCCGACCTAGATTAGGAAGAATGCACAGAAAACAAAGTAAAAATTAAAAAATGGGTCAACGTGGAAGGGAAGCCTAAATTTCCCCAACACTTTGCATCATCCCCAATTTATCAAAAATCAAGCACAAACATGGCAGAATGATGATACAAATAGAAGGAGTTTTATGACACATAAATCATGATTGTATCCAAGCACCAATAGGGGTGACAAGGGTCATCCAAGAACACATAGTACGATCATAGGGGAACACATCACAAAACACACACACACACACACAAGATCAAGAAGAGGTCTCCTCCTAACATTGATCAACCAATAGGTTGGCCACTTCCCACTCTAAACCATCATAGGGGAAAGGAGGACAAGCTTGTAGTGGTGGGATGTTAACAGGAGGAGCGTCGGGCCTTCCCACAACAAGGGCTAAGCAAGAGGGCACCTTGAGGTCCTCTCCACCAAGCTCTTGTGGAGTCAAGGTCAGTAATTTCATGAAGATCGATGACAAGGCAAGAACTTCATCCATAGAGTTAAACATGCACCCGATAGGAGCGTCATGTCTAACTTTAGTGGATGGAGTAGGTTGCACTTGAGATTTGTCATTGGCCTCACCAAGTGACTTTGAAGTGGTGACAAAATCAGGGGAAGGTGGGATTGGTTTCGTTACTAATACAAAACAAGTCAATAGGAGACCACCTTGTAGAGAAGGTAAGATCCTCTTACGTCCTTCATTGCTAGAAGGACCACTCTCCACCTCTTTCTTCACTAGAGGAGATGAACTTGCCATAGACGAGGCTAGAGGTGTAGAGGAAGAGGAGGAAAGAACCAAATTGGATATGATCAAGGTATTAATCATATCCATGGGCTTCATAAAAGGTTGGATATCTAAAATGTGCATCATCAAAGGCGACTCCACCGAAGGAGCGATGGACACTTGTACCCTCTTGGGGTTAGGTACATTTGTACTTGCAATGAAAGATAGAGCCAGCACAAAACCAGACTAAACAGAAGCATAAGGAAGGGAAGAGGGAAATGTTGTAGGAGGCCCTAAAGTAGGGGTGATCGTCTCTTCATCCTTTCTTTGCTAGGCAGCCTGCTCAGCTAAGAGAGCCTTTCTCTGATACTTGTGTTTTCATGCAAGGTAGTTTCTTCGACTCTTAGAGCTGGAGGCCAGAGGCTGCAAAGGAGCAGAAGGTTCTTGCTCAACCATAGGAATGTCCACTATGGTCATTTTTAGCGGAGGAACGAATTCCTAAATGGGAGAAGGAGGAATAGGTTGAGAAGTAGTGAGGGGAATCGGCTCAAGAGCCTTAGTAGTGGGTCTCTTCCCTTTCACTACCTTAGGAGCAGGAGCAGTAGGAGGCTGCAGAAGTCAAGACAAAGAGGACTCTCCATGGGAGATCTTCCTATCATACCAAACTGGTCTAGGCTCCATTAGTAGAATAGGATGTTCAAATGTAGGACACTTAGGCTTTTTCCAAGTGGGCACCATAGTATTCTCCTACAAACAAGGAGCAAAACATGACTATACCACAACGAAGCAAGAAGAAGTGTCAAACTAACTAGCGGAAGAGGAAGAAGGAGGATCACAAGACCACTTCTCTTCTTCCTTCCTTTGAGCCTTAGTGGCGTCGCTCTAGGCCTTTAAGCAAGCCCTATGTGAAATAGAATAAGGTGAGGGATGGTATCTAACTTTCAACCTTAGGTGACCTTTCTTGTAGTTCTGATATGTTTGGTGTAGAAGGTTCATCCTAGGTGGGTGAGGACCAATGGGTACAGGTGAAGAGTAGTTCAAGGAGTAGTTTCCACGTGCAACTGACCTAGTCTATAACTAGTGTCATGGATTATGTGTAGGAAACACCCATGGATAAATTTTAGACATTATGCATAGTGAAGGGTACCGCATTCATCACCACCAACCAAGGGATACCCAATTTCACCCCAATGAGATCAGACCCAGGGATGATGTCAAACAAGAGGTTCATAGATTTAGGTCCCATAAGGACCAACAGGACAATACTACCTAAAGGTGGCATAAAAATCCCATCATATGTATGGATGGTACTCACAAGTTCATCATACCCATCTTTATGTAAAAATTTGATCAGCATAATTTCCTTGGTGATCATGTTTACTTGTGATGTCAGATCAATGAGAAAACCCAATATGATGTTTGCATTCTATGCAGGGATATAAAGAGGAGATGGTTCTTTGTTAAAACCCATCAACAGATCCTACGAAGTGAAGGTTATACCAGCACCACCATCCATTGACTGTATAGTGGGGATAGGTTGATGCAAGAAGGAGGCCATAATGCACACTAGACAATACTTTCATAGAGTCCCTAAAGGTAAAAGGATAAGACAAAGACCCAACAAAGGTTTCATTACACAATACCTTTGGAACCTTCCAACTGTGCCAACCAGGGGTTGCAGTTTGGGTTGCAAGGAAACAACCTTGCAACACTCACACCTACAACACTCCTAGAGTAAAAGGAAAGGAGCTATCAGTATCACAAAAATAGAACCAAAATGGTTTAGGTCAGGTTCACCAAAATATAAGATAGGGGGACCTCCATGTGCAAAGCCCTAGGTCATGGAGGGCCAAGATGCGGATGGCTTCCCTAACTTACCTCATCTTAGCGAGATGTTTAGGGAATGAGGATGAGAATGAAGAGGACCATAAATTCCTACAACCACTTTGTAATCCTAAGATTCGAAATGGGGCTAGGCAAGCTAGTTTTCAAGCTCAACATTGTATCTTAGATATCTCTTTGTGAGGGGATGAGAGCACAATTTTGGGATGATAGTGTGACACACTGGCATCTCTCAAGTGTGCTAGCATCCTTATGACCAAAGGACCAAAACCACAATGTGAGCTTATCCAAAAACAAGCTAGCAACCTAGCTAGAAAATTCTAAAAGAGAAAAACAACACTCTGAAGTATGAGAAATATAAACAGTTGTGATAAAGTAAATATACCAAAGCTAGGCTGATGAAGATGATTTTGTAGAAGAGCCTATTCACCAGCTAGCTCTGCAAAGAATGTATGCCTACACACATAAAGAGAGGAAAAATTTGGGTGGTTGTATAGGCTCCTACTGCAGTTATACCCGCATTTAATTGTTTCCATCTCAATAGACAACCAAGGAAGTGAGATAAAGAAATAATGTAGTAAAGAGTGGAAAAGCACAACACAGTAAAGTGCTAACTCAACCAAGTGATAGAAGGAAAGAAAGGGAAGCTTACCACCTTCACCAAGAGCACTCAAGGCTACTTGGGGGAGAAAATGAGAGTACTCGAGCCTCTACTATGATGGTTTTTTGTTCGCAACTTTCTCCCAAAGGGACGGAGTGTTGTGTTTGCTGCAATGAGGTGCAAGAATGCTACTTAAGAGCATGAAAGTGAGTGCAAGACTGTGATAATGGATGCTTGAAGTGTGTAGAGGATAAAAAGAAGTTAGAATGCATGTTGAAGGAATGAATTTGAGGAAGGAAATGAAAGAAATGGCCATATTCATGTTGGCTGGCCAAAGGGGGTGTTACAAATTGACTCCCAATGAGAAGTGTAACGCCTCTATAGGTTCAACCGCAAGAATTTGTTGGGGATGTAAGCATGTTGCATGGAAATTTATACACCATGTGGGAATCCTTGACATAAACACCTCCACTAATGCTCAAAACAAGTTCCAAGTGGGATTCAAGTAGTGGGCTTAGGTGGAATTAAGCCTCCAAACTTGGTTTTCTAAAGTGGAAAGAGGCAAAGGGGGAATTTACACATGGGATGCAAATTCACTCCTATACAAAAACACATTTTTTTTATCCATCTATACAAAAACACATTACAACAATAGATCAAGGTGACATTAGGTTCATTTTAACATTAATTATTCCCAAATTAGGTGTGAAAATATAAATGAAGACATTTTTCTACACTACAAATTTAGCCCCCACTTTAGTGAGAGGAGGAACTTCAAACTCACACTAAAGAAGACATTCAAAAGTGTTCTGAGCATACTAATGCAGATGAAAAAGGATGACAAGGATCAAAGGAGGTGGTCAAGCCCCCAAGATCCAAGATCCTACGCCAAACCAACATAAGTACAAAGGGACACACACAAGTTGTATGATTTACAACAAAACAAGATAGAGAAACTGCAATGCCAGAAAGATGATAGGAAAATAAAGAAAAGGTGGATCAAGCTTTGATTGTTTGTCTTGCACATTGTGGATCAGATCTATGCTATTTTTTGAAAGATGAATTCTCACTCTGAGGCAATAGAACTTTAAGCTATCCAAAGGGTGGCTTATTGAGAACGTCATGCCTCTTTATCGGCTTCTCACTGTATAATGAGAAAGTCATTCCCATGTTTAGGCTTCTCATCATATGTTAAACATACCAAAGCTATACCTATTGATAACTTGTACAAGGTACCACATAATAATGAGCTTCAAGCTTCATGAGGAAAGTAAAGCTTTGTATGCTTGAAACTCATGAACAAATAGGATGGCTCCATAAGAAAGCAAATTGTATTATGCAAGGTGGCCATATAACAATTGTTGTAAATACAAAATAGTGTAAGGTGCATTCAAAGGGATTTTTCTTAGTTCATGTGAGGGATCTTCTTAGGGAAAATTATGCCTAATGTCTCTAAGAGAGGACAAGTCAAAGAAATATCATTCTCTCAAAGGAAATCAAACCCAATGATATCACTGAGAAAAGGACGCATCGCAAGAATAAATAAAAACACACAGTGAAATATGAGTGTCGATGTATGCCCCCACTTTAAAGTGGTTGCTAACACCATTACTGTGAGAAATTGTTGTAAAGTAGAAGAAGACATTAGATGTTATTCAGAAAGACCTATGCCAAGTCATATGTTCTTGAATGAAACTACATCATGGATAAGGGGTTTCCCCCAAGACTCGGTACGTCACATGCAAGCCAACTTAAGACATGTCGTCCACATCCCAATCTTTCTCTTATATGTACATGAAAGGTGGTCAAATAGCCAAAAGAGACAATGACAAGTGACATACGAGGATAAGGCTACTTTATCCCTTGCCCCCACTTAGTGCAGCTCAAGGATGAGCCAAGATGATTAATGAGAAACATGCTAGAGTGAAAATCATTATCAATTAGAGGAATTGGGTGCCCCAACATAAGGAAGAGCACCAGACTCCTTAAGATGTTGAATTTAATTACTTAGAGACTTACATTCATTAGTAGAATAACCATTAACTCTATGATATGCACAAAATGAATGCTTGTATAGAATTTATTTTTTGTTCTTGGAGGAAGGGATATCAAACAATCTTGGAGGAGTCTTGACAAGATTCCCTCTTGATCAATAATAGAGGATGTTCCTTTATTTGTACAAAATCTCATACACACACTAAATGATAAGGCCTTAGATGAAAATGGAGATAAAGGTGGTAAACCTAGATCTTTCTTGAAAGATGTGGTATATCATTTTACTTTATGTGTTCATTGTATACATGTTTAGGAGGGAGTTTTTCATTAATACCATAACAATCTTTCAATTTAGATGAAGGGGGTTTATGCTTCTAAGAAGGATTGGATTCTTCATGAGAACACAAATCCTTTTTAGGTTTCTTAAAGTTATGCATCAACCTCTAATGAGGGATGGGAGTTAAATAGCTCCCATCACCCCCATGGGGTAATGTTGTTGAAATAGAACCAAGTTGAGCAAATCAAACACAAGGTTGTTTTGGTTTTTCTGACATTTTGTACTCTCCCATAAATGAGGGTGTAAAATATAATGAACCCCAATCATCACTAGACCTTGTGTCTGAAAATGAATCATTTGTATATGACTCTTTGGAATTTGAGGGTGAGATTTTGGATTCATTATTGAAACAAGGAGTAAAATCTAACGATCCCTAATTATCACTAAATATTTTTGTTGCAGGTGAAAGAAAATTAGGATTAGCATCAACTTGTATAGGTTCAACTTTTTATTTTGGAATGAAAGTATTAGGGGAGTTGGGAGTGTTGTGATCATATGAATTATAGCTTCTTTCATTTGCTTCGACCATGCATATCTTATTGTTGTATTCAAATTTCATCACATGGTGAAGAGTCGATGGGACACCTTTCATACCATGAATCCATGGTTTCCCTAGGAGAAGATTGTATGAAAAGGGTCCTAGCATGATATTGATAGGGGTAGACAACACTACAAATCTGACCTCAATAGGTAATGTGATAATTCCTAATGGTTGCCTATTAACATTGTCAAAGCCATAAATATTAACATCATAAATTTGAATAAACCTCTTGTCCATGCCAATTTTATCTAGGAGGTCAATGCTATAAACATTAAAACCTGCTCCATTGTCTATGAGAGTGTGTCTAACTACAATTTCATTAATGATCACCTTTATGATCAAGGCTTCATTTTTGCTTTGAATCTCAAGTGAGGGTAATTCATGTTTAGGGAATGTGATTCCTGACTTTGTGACTTACATACAATCAAAGGAGGATGTTACATCATTCAATTTCATAGAATATTGGATCTCCTCCTACTTTATTTGAAACATTTCTCAAAATAACCAATTGTATATAGGTTATGTTTGAATAATATGCAATAAGGATATAGTAGTGGGATTCTTTTTATGATCTTCCACTACATTATGTAAAGGTGAATGAAGAACACTAGGAAAAATATGTTGAGGAAATGGTATGAAGTGAGAGTGGTTTGTGGTTACCTACATGTTTGAGCAACTATGTTATAACTTGGGTGTTGAAAAATATTATTACTATCAAATTGCATTATAGATTTCAAGAAATCTCTTATTTTATTTCTATGTGGTTCGATGATGGGAGGTGACTTAGAAGGCTCACTAATTAAAGGAGATCCAATTTGTGCCATCATAACCTCAACAAACTTTTCCCTATTATCATGATCTCTTAGTGAAGAGTAGTCTAATGTCACTTCATCATCTTCATCTAAGGAAGCCTCATTACTAGTTGAAAGGTCAAAAATTGTTACTTTTCTAGGGTTTTAGGACCTAAAATGACAATCTTCACTCTCTCTCATTTAAGAACAAACCCTAGAGATCTCAATGCAAATGAGAAAGAGATGTTGCAATATGGTTTTCCTAGGGGCTGATTGTAACTAATGAGGGTTTCACCACCAAGCTAGGGATTAGAAAGACAAATGAAATGAAAGATGTAATGTTAAACCCTAATATGATTCAATGCTTCACTAAATGAACTATAAATGAAAATAAATCAAAACAACAAATTAGAAAAGTATAGAGGAGCACCTAGAAATATGAAAGAGATTGAATGGAAGCCTGATATACTGAATATCCTAAAATTTAGTCCTACTAGGACTCATTCGCCACTTTTTGGGGATCAGTCTTGTTTTGTCGCAAAGTGTCCTAGGAGTAGAATCTTAAACTGAAACTTTGCAAGATTTTGAAGATGGATCAAATAAGCATGTTTCTATTGATTTCATGCAAATTGGATGGATATTTTTCCCTAGATCTAAGTTTCTGTGAGTCTTTACAACTTTTCATGAAAAAATTTATGACGTTTGTAACTTTATCATTTTGGTACTTTTGAAGGCTTCAAATCCAGTTTTCATCAATTTATAAACCTACAATCACACATGTAACTTAGAGGAGAAAAAAATGTTGATTGTTAGGGAATAGGGGTTTCCCTTGGTCAAACCACTTTTAGGTAATTAAACCAAATGATGAAATAATGAAAGATTAACATTCAAAACATGCAACATAGGACATGAAACATGAGAAATGATACCTTGAATGATGTCTTGTAATACAAATCAACAATCTAGCATGAAATGGCCATGAAGAATATAGTTCTAGATCTTGAGATAAGTGTAGAAAAATGCTTGACCTTGGATCTTGAATGAAACATCACAACACTAGCTCAATAACATGCTTGATGCTTGATAATCTTGACATGATAATGTATCTTGAATTGTTGTAACAAATGATGAAGAATCTACCCTTGAATGCTCTTGAATGCTCTTATAAACACTTGAATGCACTTGTGAACTTAAATTTTCTATAAGGATGCTCATTCAACTTGCTAGGTGTAAAATGAGTTAAAGAAACTTGTATTTATGCTTAATTATGCAAGAATTCCTGAAATTACAACACTAGAAGACAACATCAAATCTAGGAAGATAAAATCCCTCCAAAAATTTGAATTAATTTTGATTTTGGGCCACATGGGACTAATTAACCCATGTTGGTGAATGTGTCCATTAGGCATAATTTATGGGACCATTTTCAAAAATGCTTAGAAAGGTGTGAAACTAGGTTCAAGACCAAAAAACTTAGGTGTGACTCATTCACCCAAGGTGGTGAATGAGTCCCAGACCACTAAATATTGGGCCATTCAACTTGAAACACCTGAATTAAATGATTGGTTATTGATTTTTGTCAAGATTACCCGCAAAAAGATACATTAAATAAGGCTTGTGGATGTAAAATAAGGCCAATTAAAGCATAAAGAAGCCAAATTATTAATGAAAACCCTAGAAAAGTGTGAAAGTGTGTTAGAACACTTTATGACACTCCAAATAAGACATGATTAAGGTTAAAAATAGGTTTATTAGGTTTAGTTAATCAATAAAACCTTAGAAAAGTGTGAAAGTGTGTTACAACACTTCACAACACTTTACCAAGGTACCATTTATCTTCATTAGTTCACAAGGGCCCAATACCTAATGTGAGTGTGTTAAAAAAATTACAACACTAATTCAAGGCATCATTAGGCTCAATTTTACAAGGAAGGGCCAAAAAAGTGTTAAAATGTTACCAATGACATTTTTTGACACTACACTAGTGTTTGAAAGACTTGTGTCAATGTTCAAATTTTCTTGCACCATGATATCCTTCTTAGAAGGAGAGTTTTTAGGAGAACTAAAAACTAGATGTTCATAACATTCAAATTTTGGTTCTTCTAAAATGAATTCATAGCAAGTAAAGGAGTTACCAATGGTTATATTTTCTTGCTTATCAATGATGGTGTTTTCTTCTTCAATACTGTTTTCCCTAGGAGAAGAGAGACATATAAGATTCTCATGAATCTCATTGGTTGTAGTTTCTAACCTCAAAGTATCTTCTTCACAACTAGGAGAGATGCTAGGAGAAGATCAAATGTGATTTTCATGTTTTTCTATGATTTCATTCTTTTGTCCCATAATGTCTTCCAAAATAGGATAGGTAGGGGAAGGAACATAAAGAGGATTGTTATAGACCTTAAAGATTTGATTATCTAACACCAATATATCCTCATCATTTACAACATTATCACAAGAGGGGAAGATGTTGGGAGATGAATGTAGACTAGTTGGAGTGTTATGTAGATATGTTTCAATGGTCTCTTGTTTTGTTATGTGATCATCATGATTACCTATTGTTATTTCCTCTTGTTTAGTAATGTCTTGCATAATAGGAGAGGTAAGAGGAGAGAAACAACTAGGGTTCTCAAAAATCTCATTGATTGGTTCTTCTAACATGTTTATCTTCTTTACAACTAGGAGAGATATTAGGAAAAAAGTGAATATGATTTTTATGATTACCCTAGGTTGTATTCTCTTTCGTTAGAATGTTCTCACAAGAAAAAGGTGAATGGAAATTAGGTAGGGTGATGTTTAGAAATTTATCTATGATCTCATTCTCTTGTTCTATAATATCTTCCAATGGAGGATAGTTTATAGAAGTGGAGCTTTCAACATTGTTATGATTCTCAATGGGTACATCTTCTAACGCCGAAATATCTTTGTCACATGTAGGAGAGGTATTAGGAGAAGAGAAACTATGATTATCATGATTGTCTATATTTTCATCTTCTTTATCACATTGTTCCCAAAAATAGGAGATATAAGAGGGGGTGTAGGTTTAAGGAAAGCATCAACAATTTCACTCTCTTGCACTAGAGAGACTCCCATAACTAGGAAATGCATTGAATGAATGACTAACATGCTTATGGACTACCTTATTCTTTGAAAATTTGGAAAAGACAAATATTAACATTTGTAAAAAGTAATATATACAAACTCAAAATGTAAAGGGACTTAAAATGCTACACAATGACCTAGAATGAAATGTTTAAATGTAATTTTTTTATTACACTATGCAACAATTTGAAAATAAAGTATTGTAAATGCAATTTTGAAATTAATAAATGTATGAAATGAATTGATTTAAGATAGATCTAATGAAATGCATGTAACAAAAACTCAATAAACTAAAACAACTATCTAATAACAACAAACAGAAGTACAAAAATGATGCTTTTAATGCTACATAAAAAGGTAGTTTTAGGGCTGATCTAGGACTAATTCGCCTGGAGGGGTATATGAGTCCCATTCAGCATTTTTGGAAGGGTCAAATGCTAAAAAATGCACCACACAAAATTCCCAAATAGTAGGCAAAAAACCTGTACTGGGACTAAATCGCCTAGATGTGCATATGAGTCCCAGATTAGGGTTTTTGCACCAAAAAGGGGTTCATCACCAAGCAAGGGATTGGAAAGACAAGAAATGTAAATGATATGCAAAACCTTGTGATATTAAACCTAGAATATGAAACTGAAATTCAAAACAACAAATTGAGAATGAATAGAGGTACACTTGGAAGAAAGATTAGGTCAAAACTAGTTTTGAAACCCAAAAATCTTGATGTTTGAAGCCTACTAGGACTCATACATCAGTTTGGGAATATCATTCCCAAACTAGGTTTTTTAGGTGGAAATAAGAATTTGGAACTACTAAATCATGATCTACAAAAAATACCCAAAAATATGCATAGTAGGGCTCATATGCCACAAGTGGCATATAATTCCCATTTTGTTGTGAAGTGTCCTAGGAGTAGAATTTTGAAGCAAAACTTTGTGAGCCTCTGAAGATAGATAAAATAAGCCTTTTTCTCACTAGTTTCATGTAGATAGGTTGGACATCTTACTCTAGATCTAAATTTCCATGAGCCTTGTCAACTTTACATGACAAGTTTTGGAGCATTTACAACTTTGCAATCCTGATACTTTTGAAGGCTTCAAGTCCACTTTTTCTTCAACCTTTAAACCTGGAATCACAGAAAGAGAGAAAAAGTGTTGTTTTTTTAGGGAATATGAGTTTTCCTTGGTCAAACCCCATTTAGGTAATTAAACATGTAGTGTCAAAAAATGTCATCTATGACATTTTCACACTTGTTTGGGCCCTCTTTATAAAATTGAGCTTAATGATGTCTTGAATTAATGTTATAATTTGTTTAACATGCTCACAATAGGTCTTGGGCCCTTGTGAACTAAATGAACTTAATTGTACCTTACTTAGGGTGTTGTAAAGTATTGTACCACACTTTCACACTTATATAGGGTTTTCATTATTAATTGAGCTTCTTTATGTCTTAATTGGCCTTATTTTGCATCCACAAGCCTTAATTAATGCATCTTTTTGAGGATAATCTTGACATAAGCGAATATTTAATCATAATTCATGCCTTTTTAGGTTGTGTGGCCTAGATTTAGTGATATGGGACTCATACACCACCTTGGGTGTATGAGTCCCACATAGGTTTTAGGGCCTTGATCTAGATTTCACATCATTTTAAGCAGTTTAAAAAAATGTGTCCCATAGTTAAGCCTAATCTGATTCATACGCCACTTCTAGCGTATGAGTCCCATGTGGCCCAAAATTAAATTTAATTCAATTTTTTTGAGGTATTTTATCCTCATGGATCTTATGTTATCTTGTAGTGTTGTAATTTTAGGAAATTTGGCATAAACAAGTATGAATACAAGGTTGTTTCACCCATTTTGCACCTAGCATCTTGAGTATTCATACATTATAGAAAATCTGAGCATTCAAGAGTTCACAAGAGAATTCAATTTCTTACAATAGCATTAAAGAGAATTCAAGGGTTTATTATCAAGTGTTTGGAGCATTATTCAACCATCAAGCATCATGTCAAAGTCATCATGCATCATGTTTTTTTTTGAGCTAACAATTTTGATGTAGGGTTTTATGATTCAAGCTATCATTCAAGTCAAGATCTATCACATTCAAGCAAGATTCAAGATCCACATCCATTTGATGCACTTCATACATGTTTGCATCCTTTTATTGTTAGGGTTTGGAAAGTTACAACATTACTTTTTTTTCATTCATCGTTCCTTAATCTCATTTGATTTCACTATAAGGTTTGATTACCAAAATATGATTTGACCAAGGAAAAACCCTTTCCACTAAAAAACAACATTTTTCCCTATTTAGTGTTTGATTTGTAGAGGGTATGTGCAGGATCATGATGTGCCAAAAAGTGGCCATATGATGGGTATGTGTAGGGTATGTGGTTGACGACCTTGGTTTTACCCAAAATTGATGAAACGAAAAGGGATTTTAAAGGAGATTCTTAGATTTCCACCAATATAAATTATGCTTTGTACTTTGAATTTAATAAATAATTATTATTCATTTTCTATTTGAATTATGACTAAAGTCTTGATTGATAGGCTGATTGAAAAACATTTATAGCTTTCAAATGGTACCATGTGTTTTGAATATGAAACATGCGTCAAATTCCATGCTTTGCATACTATAGGATTAAAAAAAAATGAATTTCATGAAGTTTTAACCATGTTAAGGTGGTCATACATGCAAGTTTTTATATTTTTAAAAATTTATAGTAAAAAAATTATAATTAATTATTTACTTGGAAAAAAATTACAAAAATATGCATCACATCAGACATGAGTTCTCTACTTATATCTAAAATATTATAAAAAAATATTATCATTTTATTGTGGTTAGGGTGGTCAACACCTACTTCTCATTTTTCCCTAATTTTAAGTACTACTGCATTGAAATTTCAAATTTTCACCAATAGGATTTTGTTTAAAAATAAACATAGTAGTTTAGAAACTACATTCAATTTGCTACAAATTCTATTCTTACATATTTTTAAAATAATATAGATAACTTATTCAATTTTTTACGTCAAGTTGCCTAACTCTAATTTTTCTAAATTTTTTGCCACGTAAGGGCCTTTTTTTTACATGATGATCCTACACATACCCTATATCTAGGTTGAATACCTTCTAAGGAGTAAGATTATAAAGAAGTTGTTAAAGTTACAAAGTCATTCAATTTTCCACCTTACAAGATCATTAGAGAACATCTATAGAGTAGAAACTTCACATTCAGGTCTAGAAACCAAGTCAAGAAGGCAGAGCAAGGATTGAAGAGCATATTTAGATCCTAGTTTTCTAGAAAAGTAAAAATGGATTGATACACCACTTCAGGCATATGAGTCCTAGTATAGTAATATTTACAGATTTTAGGAGTTCTAGACATATCTCTACTAGACTTTTGTTCCTACCCAAAAACCCTAATCTAGGACTAAATCACCTAGAATAGTGTATGAGTCTTAGAAGGCACTAATTTTAGTGTTTTCAGCATTTTAAGTCTTCATCCAAAGCTCTACAGATTTCCAGGTGCACACCTCTAATCTCTTAGCTTTTTGTTTTGTTTTACATGCATTTTTAGGTCATTTAGTGAAGTTTTGCATTGCACTAGGTTTAAACATCAGGTCTTCCATTTCATTAGTCTTTCCAAGCCATAGCTTGGTGTTGAACCCCTCTTTAGTCTCTAATAAGACCCTAGAACACTCTATTGCAAGATATCTTCTCCTTACTTCATTCTTGGATTGAGATATCTAGGGATTCCTTGAATGAGAGTGAAGATTTTTATTCTATCTCCCAAGCATAGAATGCCAATTTTCTTCATTTCATTTTGGTTAACCTAATGTGAACCTGATAATGACTCTAGTTCATAACTTTCTATTGTCCCTTTGGCTATTTTTATGCCTTTTGTATATGATGAACATGATTGGGATGACCTGCTAATAGGTTGACTCACACGTACCTAACTAGACTTTTGCATTGTTTCTTTTTCTTTTGTGTGATTGCATGTGTGTGTTGTGATCTCCCATGATATTCTATTTGATTATCTCTCTCTTTGTGATATTCCTATATGTTTACCTACTTCCTTCTTAATATTGTAAATATTTTATCTTTCCCTTTTATATTTTCTTTGTCTTGTGTTTTCCTTTTAGAGATGATGTAATGAATTGAGACACTCATGTCTCTTCCATGTTGACCCAAAATATTTTCCTTTATTTTTATCTTTTCATTTGTCTTGTTTTTTCCTTTTGGGGATGGCACGAGACATCAAGACCTTCATGTCTCTTCCATGTTGACCTGAAAGGTTTTTCTTTTCTTTTTCTCTCTTTGTGTCATTCCTCCAATTCTATGAGTATTTGGGGAATGATGATAGTTCTGAGCTCTCTAAAAACATTTTAGCAAGAACATACTGACCCTGAATCCATGGATCCCTCATGCGTTTGGAACTTTTATTTTTGGGGGAAACCTCTCTCTTCCTTTACATGATATAGCATTATTTAGAAACATATGACATGGCATAGGGCTTTCCAAGTTATCTCTCATGTCCTCTTTATTGTCAGCATTAATCATTTGCTACTTTAAAGTAATTACTCATAGCATGGTGTTTAGCAATTTCTTTAAAGTGGGGACATACATTGGAATTATTATTTTGCATTTCAATTCATGTTTCATTGTGTAGTTTTCTTACTTTATGTGATGTTTCTTTCACTTTGTGGTGACATTGGGGGTGATATCCCTCAAAAGCGCGATCTCTCTTAGCATATTATATTCCTCTTAGTGGCTTGATGTGACACATTGCATCCCCTAAGTTTTGAATCTTCTATTCTTCGATTGGTCCTCTCTTAGATATTTAGGCACAATGTTCCCTAAGCTAAGACATTACATGAACTAATAAAAACTCCTTTGAACATTGACTATGTTGCATTTACATTTTTTGTTATATGGCCACCTTGCATAACACACTTTGCATGCCTATGGAGCCATCTTTTTTGTTCATGAGTATCAAGTAGATGAAGCTTTTTTTGCCTCATGAAGCTCGAAGTTCATTGTTGTGTGGCACCTTATCAAATTTATTAGAAGGTATAGCTTTGGTCTAGTTGGAAGGGAAGCCAAATCAAGGAATGAATTTCCCATAGCCACTTGCTTGTTTGTGTGAGCACACACCAACTGCATGTGTATGTGTCTCATCCATTTTGGATACTCACCCAAAGTATGGCTTGAAGTCCCGTTTCCTTAGAGTGAGCATGCATGTTTGGAAAAACAACCTAGATCTGATCCACATCACGTTGGACAAATGGTCGAAGCTTGATCCACCCTTCTTTTTGTTTTTGTTTTTGTTTTTCCCTTTTCTTTTGCAATGCATTCTTTTTCCTTGTTATTGCTCCTCATATCATTTTTCATGTGTGTTCTTTTGTTCCTATGTTAGTTTTCTATAGGAACTTGATCCTACGGGATTTTACAACCCTCTTGGTCAGTTTTGTCCTATCCCACTAGCATTGATACGATTCAACCCCTCTTGATGTGATCTCATCTACTTTAGTGTGAGTTTGAAGCAAGTTCATCATGTCACTAAAGTGGGGGCTAAATATAGTCTCAAAAAATATCATCCATTACATTTCGAGATGTATTTGTGCTCTATTTATAAAATTGAGCTTAATGATGCCTTTAACTAGTGTTGTAATGTGTTTAACACACTCACAATATTTCTTGGGCCCTTGTGAACTAAATGAGCTTAATTTTATCTTATTTAGGGTGTTGTAAAGTGTTGTAACACACTTTCACACTTATCTAGGGTTTTCATTATTAATTGGGCTTCTTTATGTCTTGATTGGCCTTATTTTGCATCCACAAGCTTTAATTAATGCATCTTTTTGAGGATAATCTTGACATAAGCGAATATTTAATCATAATTCATGCCTTTTTAGGTTGTGTGGCCTAGATTTAGTGATATGGGACTCATACACCACCTTGGGTGTATGAGTCCCACCAAGGTTTTAGGGCACCAATCTGAATTTTGCATCATTCTAAGAAGTTTTGAAATTTTTTTCCCATAGTTAATCCTTATGGGACTCATATGCCACTTCTGGCGTATGATTCCTATGTGGCCCAAACATAAATTTAATTTAAATTCTTGGTAGGATTTTATCCTCCTAGATAATTTGATGTCAGCTTGTAGTGTTGTAATCTTGGGAATTTTGGTATAAATAGGTATAAATACAAGGTTGTTTCACTCATTTACACCTAGGAACTTGAGTATTCATGCATTATATCATATTTGAGTATTCATGCATTATAGCATATTTGAGCATTCAATATTTCACAAGAGCATTCAAGTTTTTACAAGAGAATTCAAGAGCATTTGAGGGCTAATTATCAAGTGTTTGGAGCATTATACAAGCATCATGTTTATTTTTGAGCTAACAATTGTGATGTATGGTTTTATGATTCAAGCTAGCATTCAAGTCAAGATCTATCACATTCAAGCAAGATTCAAGATCCACATCCATTGGAGCAATTTCATACATGTTTGCAACCTTTTATTGTTATAGTTTGGTCAGTTGAAACATTTCATTTTTCTCATTCATCATTCCTTTATCTCATTTGATTTCACTATAAGGTTTGATTACCAAAATGGGGTTTGACCAAGGAAAACATGTTTTCACTAAAAAAAATTGTTTCCCTCTCTTCAGTGTGTGATTTGTAGATCTAGGTTGAAGACCTTCCAAGGAATAAGATTGAAAAAAAGTTTTTAAAGTTACAAATTCATTCAAGTTGTCACCTTACTTACAAGATCATTAGAGAGCATCTTGTTGGTGTTTTTATAGTACACCTAAGTAATCTCTAAGAGTATCCAACTCCTATACTCAAGACCCTTAAAATGAATGGCCAACTAACAAGATTCAATTAGAGATTGAAATCTTCTACACTTTAGGCTCTTTGGGACCTAGGAGGGTGTTCCTTTCAACATTTCATTTGACTATCTCAATGAATGACACAGAAAATCACAAATCAATTCCTATCAATGATAAATAACGTAATTCACTCAAAGGTTGGCTCATCTTTAAGCAAATAACTATAAATTCACCAGGAACAAGGAGAATATCTCACATGCATGCCTCATACTAAATGAATTTTAATAAACTTTCATTCTAATCCTGATTCCATAGCCTCATATACTATCATTATCATTCAAATGACAAATACCATAACAAATAGACTAGTGTCTTCATCAATTGGGTGATGGAGTCATGCATCTTATAATCAGTCATATAGAAATTCTTTAAATATGATAATTTTGGACTATTTTCACAAGGCTTTTCATTATGAAAACTCACTACACATAACACATCACTTCTTACAAAATCCTGTATAAAATCTCACAAATCCATGGCCTCATTTAATCATTTAATTTAATCTTTGAACCAAAGTAGAAATAAAGACATGCATTCAAATTAAGAATTTGAAGATGAACAAAATATACTTGATATTATACTCAAAATTTGCAAGAGATGTACAAAAAAGAGTATATGAATTATGCATGAATCTATTTCGATATCAATGATTTCTACAAAACTATTTAAGATTTTCATATGCACAGTTCAAAGACCAAGACAATTCGACCAATCCATTTTCTGGTATTCTTCTACTTTCTATCCTTTTCTGATCTGTATAGGATCTAGGACTTATTGCTTACAGAATGCTTAACGTAAAAGATCGATTATTACAACGTTTAACTTAAATGATTACAAATTTAAATGCTCAAATGATTAAATGAACATAACATGAAATAAATAATTAAATAAATGCCAAGATAAACTGAGAAAGAAAAGAGAGAAGAATAGAGAGACGAAACCAATTGATAACGGAGTTCGTCCCTAAGGACTACGTCTCCGGGTCCCTCTCCAATGGAGGACCGATCCGATTAGCTCCAAAAACAGTTACAATTGAGGCAGCATCATCCCCTTCAAGCACATCAAAAACACAGCATTACTTCGATATACAGGAACAATGCAAATCATCTCTCGAGCATTCTCTCGTTCTCCACCTGGACTTGTAAAATCAAAGCCTACCCCCCTCCTTTTATACAAGAAATTTGCCTAATATGGCTTAACCACTTAATTAATTACACAATCTCCCTCTATCAGTTCGTATCATCCTCTGATAGCCCCATTTAGTTTGTTGGTTTTAATGGTTGGAAGTGGTTTTACATTTTTTTGGCTAAAAAGCCATTTGTTAAGGTTCGGCCACTAATACATGAAAACAAAACTAACTCCCATCTAATTTTGAGAGTATCGCGTGGTGTACCGGTATACATATATTTTGCTACTTGGGTGGTCGGCGGTTCCAACCCCGCCGACCACGCTTTACCACTCAATATGCAAAATCCAAACAATAAAAGAAACCGATGCATGTACATAGTCACTGTCTGTCCGCGGGCGTAACGGCTACCAACCACCGACCGAGGCGTAGGGGAGAAGATCACGGGGTCCAATCCCCTAAGTAGATTTTGCTGAAACAAACGAAGAAATCCGCGGACGACCTGAACGCTAATAAGCCTGCCACGTGTCATGCCACTATTGGCTGAACCCGCCACGATGTCTGTCGACGACGACCAAACGTACGCTGACGTGTCGAGCTTCTATTCGCCGACGATGCTAACTGTATTGCTGTCTTGTCTGCCACGTGTACAGCCACCGCGATGCCCTATCAGAGTACGGATGCCATGTCAACAGTACGGACGCGACACGTGTCACTACAGGATTGGTCCGTACAATCTGTGTCACCTGCCACATTTCAGGTCGGAATTCACCTATGCATGTCCGTACAGTACGGACTGCCACGTCACCATGATGACGTCATCATCAGTAACCACAAGTTGACTGAAGTTTGACTGCCTGTAACTTGAGCATACGACGTCGGATTTCGACGAAACGAACGCCGTCGGAATCGTCTCGACGAGCTCTTTGCGATGACGCCGATTCCGTCGATTTCCGAGATGATTATTTTTTCCGCCTTCTGGACGCCCCTGAAGCCAGTTTGACTGGAAGTTTGACTGGCCGTAACTTGCACAAACAGAGTCCTTTTCGACCCATTCAAGTTGCGTTGGAATCAGGACGTCGTTCTCTTTCTGATGAAGCTGAAATCTAGAGCATTGGGAACACTTCTATTTTCACTGAAAAATTGTCCCCCGGATCAGGCCTCCCCACTGGAGAGCTTTAGGACCTTCGAAAGCTTGATTACTTGGAAAGTAAGTGAGGGTAAAGTTCCCTCACTTTACCAATCTCCATCCATCTTGCTTTGCTTGGATGCATCCCCTTCAGGCCCACTCTGAGGTACTCAACATTTCCTCTTCGTGAAGTTCTGACATTCCTGTCGAGAATAACATCTTTTGGCAACTCTGACATGTACTCTGGAGAAAGTTCATCAACTGATGGAACCTGAATGTCCATGACCTCATCTAGGATCATTGGAGGCTCATACAGTTTCAAATTCTCAACATTGACAACCGAGTAAATATGCATGTATGGAGGAAGATTGAGGCGGAAGGCATTAGTACCAATCTTCTCAAGGATCTCAAAAGGACCATATCTAATTGGCTTAAGCTTTTTACCTTCACCTTGCATCCTTTCCTTGCTGATATGTAACCAAACTCTGTCTCCAACCTGAAAATGATGATCAGTGCGATGCTTGTCATGGCGAACCTTGTATTTTGCTTGGCTCTGTTCCAACCGTGCTTCCACTGCCTGATGAATTGCTTGGACTTTCTGGATGAACTTCAAAGCCTTCTCTGCATCATGGCATCCATCTTCAACATCATCTTTCCCAAAAGCAAAATCCATCGGTGTCTTGGGCACATAACCAAAGCATGTCTCAAAAGGAGACCTCTTAGTAGAAGAGTGTGCTGCATGGTTGTAGGCATGCTGCACATAATGAAGACTCTCATCCCACAACTTAGGATGCTAACTGCGTACCCTCTAAGTAGATGCACAACTATCCCATTTACAACCTCTGCTATCCATTGGTTGCGGATGGAAGGTTGTACTCTTCTTCAGTTTGGTGTCCATGAGTCCCCACAAAGTTGACCAAAATTCCCCCAAGAATCGAGAATCTCGATCCGATACAATAGAAGTAGGTAACCCAAAATGAACCCATACAAATTGAAAGTACATATGAGCTGTCAGTTCAGCAGTGACTTGCTTTTTACATGGCATCAAAATACACATTTTGCTGAACCGATCAACTACTACATACAAATAATCATGTCCCTTCCTAGACATAGGTAACCCCCCTACAAAGTCCATTGACACACTTTCCCATGGACGAGAAGGTACAGGTAGAGGTGTGTACAAGCCCAATTTCCTGTTACTAGGCTTACTAGTTGCACACATAACACAACCTCTAATATACTTAGTTACAGTTTCTTGCATATGAGGCCAATAACAATATTCTGCAGCTGAGTCAATGTTTTGTTTACCCCAAAGTGTCCTGCAATCAATGAGGTATGTGCTTCTCTAATCACCTGTGCTTGTTCATCTTTTGGAACACACAATTTACCCAAGTGATATAACAGTTTGTCTTGCACATAATAGTCTTTCTCTTCTACATGTTTACCATTCATTAAAGCAGCATAGATATCCTTAAAGTTCTCATCATTAGCATATTGTTCCTGAAAACTTTCATGAACCATAGAACTATTCTGAAGGATTATCAAAACATTCATCATAGAAGGTCTAGAGAGCATGTCTGCTACTTTGTTATGGGTACCTTTCTTATACTTAATAACCAAATGAAACTGTTGTAGAAAACCCATCCACCGAAAGTGCCTACTTTGTTGCAGTTTAGTTTGTGAGTGCAAATATTGTAGTGGTTGGTGATCAGTGTGGATTACAGTTTCTTTCCCCATTATGTAGTGTTTCCATTTTTTAACACTCTGAACTAAAGCATAAAGTTCTTTATCATACGTGGGATAGTTACTTACTGCTCCTGAAAAAGTTTCAGAGTGGTAGCAAACTGGTTTACCTCCTTGCATGAGTACTGCTCCCATGGCAAATCCACTCGCATCTGTCTCAATCTCAAATGGTTGATGTAGATCTGGTAAGGCCAAAACTGGTGCGGTGCTCAACTTTCCCTTCAAAGTGTCGAAAGCCTTCTGTTGCGGACCTCCCCACTGAAAAGTTGCCTTTGTACTGGTTAATGCATGTAATGGTGATGCTATAAAAGAGAAGTTTGCAATAAACTTTCTCCAGTACTGAACTGCACCTAGAAAACTTCTGACCTCTGTGACTGTACTTGGCTTAGGCCATTTTACAATAGCTTCGACCTTCGCAGGGTCTACTTTCAATTGACCACTCCCTACGACATAGCCTAAGTACACTAAGGATGTCTTAGCAAATTCGCATTTAGACATCTTTACATACAATTTTTCTTTTCTCAATACATCAAAGACTTTCTTTACATGACTTACATGATCTTCCAAAGTTCGACTGAATACCTCAGATTTATCATCTTCTTTGGCTTTTACAAGCATCAATACAAAGTTTTTACTTGAGTTGACCAACCTCTTCATTTGACCAGCATTAACTAGTGTAAGATTAGTCTTCACCTTATGTGCCCGTACAATGTATTCTACCCCATCTTTAAAAAGATGATACTTATTCTCCCCCTATAAAAGATTGCTTTTCTGTCATAAAGATAAGGACTCCCTAACACAAGCCCACAAATATCCAAAGGGACCACATCGACTTCTACCTCATCTACAAAGTTTGCAGTGATAGCAAATCTCAATTTACATTGTTTAGTTACTTGTAGTTGAGCATCATCGCAAACCCATCCGAGTGGATATGGTTTTGGATGAGGTGTTGTAGCCAAATTAAGTTTCTTTACAACTTCTTCAGATATTAAGTTGACTTGTGAACCCGTATCAAATAGAGTATCAACCTTAGTGTGTTTTGTTACAACACGAATGTGAAACAATTCATTTCTTTGCTTATCAACCTTAGGAGAAGATTCTTTACTTGTACTTGCACTGGCATTAGAAAAACTTGCATCAGATGAAAGAGATATACCTTTCCCTTTACCTTGGATTCCGGTAGCAACAATCTTTGTCTCATCTCCGGAGTCAGAACCAAGATCCTGTTGAATCACTGCAGTAGTCTTGCCTTTATTACCTCCATATCTTTTCGGCCTCAACTCAGGATGAAGCTTCCAGCATCTCGAATCATCATGCCCCTCTTTCTTGCAATGGGAGCATGTGGGTTTCTCACCCTCTTTCTGAGCTGTAGCTGTCTTCTTCCCTTTGCCTTTATCTTTGTCTTTGTCTTTCCCTTTAGACTTACCCTCGAACTTAGATGGCTTCTTAGAAAAGTTATCACTAAATGTGTTCTTACCCCTTGACTCTATATGAGTAGCTTGAACAGACACCTCGTCTAGATTGTTGGGACTCAACATCAAGATAGTGTGCCTAAGGTAAGAATGTAAACCACCAATATACTTAAGTAATGTGTCTTGGGTATACAAGGGAACATTTATAGCAATGGCCCGTTTCCTAAACTCATGCGTATACTCCTGGACAGACTGCCCCTTACCTTGCCTAAAGGTTTGCCAATTCATGGTTAACTGTTGCATGTAACCTAAAGGGTAGAATTGTTTCCTAAGGGCAGCAACAAACTCCATCCAAGACATGTTAACAAGACCATGGAGAGCAATTTCTTCACGAGTTTTACTCTCCCACCAGGTGAGAGCTGTACCTCCCAACCGGAGAGTTGCTAATTGAATCCTAGAAGCATATTCTACTAGGCCTTGTATCCTACAGTATACTTCTACTTGTTGGACCCAATCGTCTAATTTCTCAGCATTTAACTCCCCACAGTATTTAGGTAACTCAAATTTTACATCAAGCTTAATTACAGGCTTAGATTTGCTCTTAAATGGATTTACATTAGAAGAAGGAGAAGGAGAAGGAGGAGAAGAAGGAGGAGAAGAAGAGGAGAAGAAGGAGGGAAGATGGAGGAGAAGGAGTTTTTGGAGCTTTCCCCTCTGTGTCTTTCTGATCTTCCTGCTTCTTGTGCTTTGAAGAACCTCCCTTTTCGTGCTTCTTCTTTTCAGCATAAAGTTCATCCACCATTGTCTTCATGTCAAGAAATAGCTTCTGTAAATCCTTGACACTAAGCTCTGAACTTTGACCACCTTCTTTTTCTTCCATCTGTGACGGTTGATTAACTCTTCGTCTTCCGATTTCTGGATTGTATTCTTCAAGTTCTCCTTCGCCTCGTTGCAACCTGGATCTCGTTAGCATTCAAATTGCAATACAAGCCACATACATAGCTCTGATACCAACTTGATCTGTATAGGATCTAGGACTTATTGCTTACAGAATGCTTAACGTAAAAGATCGATTATTACAACGTTTAACTTAAATGATTACAAATTTAAATGCTCAAATGATTAAATGAACATAACATGAAATAAATAATTAAATAAATGCCAAGATAAATTGAGAAAGAAAAGAGAGAAGAATAGAGAGACGAAACCAATTGATAACGGAGTTCGTCCCTAAGGACTACGTCTCCGGGTCCCTCTCCAATGGAGGACCGATCCGATTAGCTCCAAAAACAGTTACAATTGAGGCAGCATCATCCCCTTCAAGCACATCAAAAACACAGCATTACTTCGATATACAGGAACAATGCAAATCATCTCTCGAGCATTCTCTCGTTCTCCACCTGGACTTGTAAAATCAAAGCCTACCCCCCTCCTTTTATACAAGAAATTTGCCTAATATGGCTTAACCACTTAATTAATTACACAATCTCCCTCTATCAGTTCGTATCATCCTCTGATAGCCCCATTTAGTTTGTTGGTTTTAATGGTTGGAAGTGGTTTTACATTTTTTTGGCTAAAAAGCCATTTGTTAAGGTTCGGCCACTAATACATGAAAACAAAACTAACTCCCATCTAATTTTGAGAGTATCGCGTGGTGTACCGGTATACATATATTTTGCTACTTGGGTGGTCGGCGGTTCCAACCCCGCCGACCACGCTTTACCACTCAATATGCAAAATCCAAACAATAAAAGAAACCGATGCATGTACATAGTTAGTTGTCTGTCCGCGGGCGTAACGGCTACCAACCACCGACCGAGGCGTAGGGGAGAAGATCACGGGGTCCAATCCCCTAAGTAGATTTTGCTGAAACAAACGAAGAAATCTGCGGACGACCTGAACGCTAATAAGCCTGCCACGTGTCATGCCACTATTGGCTGAACCCGCCACGATGTCTGTCGACGACGACCAAACGTACGCTGACGTGTTGAGCTTCTATTCGCCGACGATGCTGACTGTATTGCTGTCTTGTCTGCCACGTGTACAGCCACCGCGATGCCCTATCGGAGTACGGATGCCATGTCAACAGTACGGACGCGACACGTGTCACTACAGGATTGGTCCGTACAATCTGTGTCACCTGCCACGTTTCAGGTCGGAATTCGCCTATGCGTGTCCGTACAGTACGGACTGCCACGTCACCATGATGACGTCATCATCAGTAACCACAAGTTGACTGAAGTTTGACTGCCTGTAACTTGAGCATACGACGTCGGATTTCGACGAAACGAACGCCGTCGGAATCGTCTCGACGAGCTCTTCGCGATGACGCCGATTCCGTCAATTTCCGAGATGATTATTTTTTCCGCCTTCTGGACGCCCCTGAAGCCAGTTTGACTGGAAGTTTGACTGGCCGTAACTTGCACAAACGGAGTCCTTTTCGACCCGTTCAAGTTGCGTTGGAATCAGGACGTCGTTCTCTTTCTGATGAAGCTGAAATCTAGAGCATTGGGAACACTTCTATTTTCACTGAAAAATTGTCCCCCGGATCATTTTCGCATATAAGACCTAAAGATTCCAAAGACTAGAAACCCTACAAACGAGCCATGAATTCCCTTTTATAGTGTAAGGGAGAAAACAAGCTTCTGGCTTGAAATGCATACCACATTACAAAATTTCATTTCATTTCAAATTTCAACTACATTTCAAAATTCCCCACATGTTGATTTTGTAGTAGCACATTGAAATGGGGAAACCACAATTGCAATAGCCACCAAAGAGGGAAAAGTAAAGAGTTGCAAAAAATTCCCTTAGCCGCCAAGTAGGCGACACATCCAACATTCACATTGTCGTGATAACACATAGTCAACATCCAACACCTCAAAACATACTATCCATGCAGATAGAGAGAAAGAAACCACCACATAAATTATTAAATATAAAAAAAAATCATTCCACATGCCACCTCTTCAACAACCAAGAGACTTATTAGCACTAGCACAAATCCCTGATACACTTGCCCACTTCACATTGTCTCAAGAGGTGGAGAGGATACTTCAACCTCTTCTTCATTCTTGTCTCATTTTAGCACAACACCATCTCATCCACTAGGAGTCTTGACAGCTAAAGGAAAGATGAAAAATACCTCCGCTCTAGGGGATGGAAATCAACCCAAAGTTGCGAGATACTGGCAGTAGCTAGAATTTGTCTCCGTTTTAGTTTAAGATGAGCTATCTATGATTTCAATGGGTGAGTTTTGTCATTCAAAAGAGTTGTGACCATATCAAATTTTATGTTGAATTCTGCTGGAGGGCCAAAAAAAATTTTCTCCTTTTGCTCCCATTTCCTTCAAGCTCACAGCTTGACCCTTCAGTCGGTGGCTACATCTGGTATTGACAGGTGCAAATCACTTGCCACATATACCCTTATGAGTGCTTTTTCCTTGCTCCGAGTCTTCACCATGGGACCTCTATAAATTGAGTCAAGAAGACCTTTGAACTAGAATAAATGAAGCACCAGACTTGTTAATCCTACCACTAGAAAAATATACACTCATAACCTCAACTTTCTACATTGGAACAAATGACTTAACAACTAATCGCGATGGAAAAAATAACAACTATCAACTTCTATTTATTAAACAATGTGATGATAGCAATCATCAATGCTCAATTAAAACACACATGCAAATAGGGAAATTCATTGGCATGTGTATTGTCAATGTTTATTTCCCAAGTGCATGGAAATCTACATATCATACTTCATGATTACTAGCAATTAAATCTCCACATGCAAGGAGATCAATTTGATGACACCTGTAGAGAGTAGATCATTAATTCCCACTGGTTGCAGAATGAAATGGATATCACGTGATTTTTTATCAATTTTGAATTTCATTCATTGATCTCTTAATGGGGTGGTATATCAAATAGCTCACATTGGGCTGACTAAGTTTGAATTCCAACAGTGCTTTATTCATTTGTCTTCGGCCAATAGCATCGATCCAAATAAGATGGAAATTCCTCTTTCAATCGGTTTTTCCCATTTCATGACTTGGTGGATCAATCCACATGTTAAGATCTCACTGATCTCACAACCCTTAACGAGCATTCACTTTTTCCCTATGAGCCAGCAGGGAATGATAGAGATGGTTCCCAATCTTTAATCTTTTTCGTTGGTTCAGAACCATGAGAAATAAGCCAAACAGTGGAGAACGGGCCCCACACCTATACAAGGACATGCATCTACATCTTGTTGTCCTTGCACTACATAATTGGCTAACACTTTATGTCCACGAACTTATGGGGTACAACCAAGATCCTTTCCTATGGTCCCGAATCTCAAAACTTGCACACATGGCAAGGTTATAATAAATAAGGGGGCATTGTTAGGCCAAAGGTAATTTGACCCTTGCAGATGAATTCCTTAAGCTTAATTCATTTTGGGAAATATTAAAACCCAACCTTAGGAAAACATTAAAGTTGATGGCCACTGGGTGACTGGAATTCTAAGCCAAAGGGGCTAGTAGATAGACACATATGATGGCTCAAGTAATGACATAAAGAACAGGAGACTGGTAGGGTAAGACAACATGAAATTAGAATGGCTAAGGGTTTTTCAAAGGAAAAACCCTATCCAAACATGGGGATGAGGTTTTAAAGTGTTGATTAAATCCATAGGATCCTCAGGAATTTCAAAAAATTTGGAAGCTCCATCAGTGGCTCATGCTTGGGGATGTATAACCCTAGTGGGTATAGCAAGAATCCAAATATCAGGTTGAAGTAGACCAGGGTAGAAAAAAAAAACCTAGGAGCCTTCCCGGACAAGGAAAGCATACACAACAAAAACAAAACACACCAGACCAACCTATGTACACTATCCAAACAATATACATTACAATTTGTATCTAAGGGAAAATTTTGGGTTAGATTATCAAATCAATAAAGCATATAAAACCAAAGAAAACTATCAAGCACAATGGAAACTAAAATAAATGAATTATACCTGTCATCGAAGCTTCCTTGATTTACCTTCATAGCACCTTCTAACTTGCTGATTGTTGTATTGCCCTCAGATCGAATGTACGAGCAATGACTATGACGAAGTCCTAAACAAGCTTTGAAGGATTTTAAACATATGTCTATGCCTATGAGAAAATGACTAAAATACCTATGCCAAGAAATGTCTAAAACTTGATGAAATCACAATACGAAAATAAAATGTTGAAATATATGAGAATGAGCGTAAGTCTGACTAGTTGAAAATGTGAGCAAAATTGGCATTTTATAGAAAATGCAATTTTGGATGGATGGACGAGATCGACTTTTGATAGAAACCTAAAATCAAAGGATAATATTTAATGTGATAATCCCTAATTAGGGTTAGGGAAAAATCATTAAATGAGTGGTCGAGATATGATTTGAGAAAATCAAATCGACGGTGGAGAATAGATGAGATAATTAATTAGAAAAATAAAGATTTTTGAAAATTGAGAAGATAAAGACTGCCTGATTTGTGAGATTCGAAAAATCGAAAAGATAAGAGTTAAACTGAAGATCAAATTTGGAAAATCAATAATTTGCTCAATTACTTGATTTTTGGAAGAAAGTTACCATTTTGAATTAAATTAATTCAAAATATGGATTTTGTGAGACAATAAATAATCGATTTTTAGATTATTTACTAAAATAAACTATCAGTCAAGAATGTTATATCATTTTAAATAATTAACTTATTTAAAATGAGAGAAATGTTAAATTAGGTAATTAAATAATTAAAGATAATTATTTAATTGAGAGGATATGATTAGTAATTAAATAAACTAATAAATTCATTTAATTATGAGGATTAGTGACATATTAAATAAATAAATAAATATATTTAATTGTAAGAAGATAATAGACCCTTAGTGACACATTGAATAAATAAATATAATTTATTTATTTAATAATCATGAAGAATACAAGAGACATGAATTAATTAAATAATAATTTATTATTTAATTAATAGTTGAATGTGGACCAAGGACATAATTAAATGTCATAATTATGCTAGGATGAAAGTGGTAAAATAGAGCTTGCATGCCTAGGTCATTTTTATGTGTCTACACAATTCATTTTCATGAGAAGCCACTTTTAAACACTTGGATTCAATCTATAAACTATAGGTCCCTAGCCCCCAAAATTTTAGGGACAATTCTTTCCTTTGTTAAATACTTTTTCCTATTCTACTGGCAGTGGGTCCACATGGACATTGTGCAATTCCTAATAGTTAATATGATCATGATCGGGGCCATATATTAGTGCAATGTTGCCTCATTCATTCACCTTCTCCATCATAGGCTCATCAAATTGAAATGAAAAAGAAAAACCCTCATATTCTACACAGTCATGAAGTGTAGAATTCCATTTCATTTGTTCATCAAATTCAAAAACTTCATAGGTATTTTGGCTCATAATTGGCCAATCTTTTACTAGATCAGGGAAAATAAACATAGAATTAGGCATAATATGTTTGTCACAAGTGTTGTCCTTAGGGGGTGAAAGAAGTTCTATAATAAGATTCATAAGATAGGGTGCATTTGCAAAAAATTGCAATGCATCTTCAACTGACCAACATCATTCCTTTGGTTGTCCATACCTTTGAAAAGTCCTTCACATGGATCAAATAATCCTACAATATTAACATATACTATAGAATCATCAAATAATTAATTCTCCTCAGCATAAAATGATGTTTCTTCAGCATTCATGTATTCATCCTGGTTTTCCTTTTGGTCATCCAAGAATGGAATTCCTTTAATGTCCAGGCACATATCAAAACATGGAACCTGAGTGGTTGACACTTCAATCGTATTTTCAAGCACATGGCCAGTTACCATAGGGAAATCAACAGTCATTCACATCCCCTTTGATAGTAATACTACATTCAAAGCTGCCATCACCATCCTAAACTTCTTTATCATGTGAGCCATGGTCACATTTAGATGTCAGTGAGGCTGACTCATTCTCTTGGTACTTGTCATGTACAATTTGTTCAATCACATGTTGGTAAACCAATTCATCAGTGATTGTGTCGTCACATTTGTCATTCATTTGTGAAAATGTGAAGTTAGGGTTGACATCTTCAAAGGAAAAATTACCTACCCCAGCATCAACTTGATTCTTATTCATACTAGGGTATGTGTAGAATCATGATGGGCCAAAAAGTGGTGATATAATGGGTATTTGTAGGGTATGTGGTTGACAACTTTTCTTTTATCCAAAATTGATGAAATGAAAATGGTTTTTAAAGGAGATTCTTAACTTTGAATTTAATAAGTAATTATTATTCATTTTCTATTTGAATGATGACTAAAGTCCTGATTGATAGGTTGATTGAAAAACATCTATATAGCTTTCAAATAATATCACATTTTTTGAATCCAAAACATGCATCACATTCTATGCTTCACATACTATAGGATTAAAAAATAAAAAATGAATTTTATGAAGTTTTGATCAAGTTAAGGTGGTTAGACATGAGTTTTATATTTTTAAAAGTTGTAATAAAAAAATCATAATTAATTATTTACTTGGAAAAATTACAAAAAATGCATCACATCTAGACATGAGTCCTCTACTTATATCTAAAATCTTATAAAAATTTATCATTTTATTGTGGTTAGGGTGGTTAGATAGACACCTACTTCTTATTTTTTCCCTAAAATTTAAGTAATACTGCATTGAAATTTCAAATTTTCACCAAATATATATATTTTTTTTCTTAAATAAACCTAATAGTTTAGAAACTATATTCAATTTTCTATAGATTTTATTCTTACATATTTTTGAAATCATATAGATAACTTATTCAAATTTTTACATCAAGTTTCCTAACTGTAATTTTTCTAAATTTTTTGCCACTTAAGGGCCTATTTTTTCCATGATGATCCTGGACATACCCACCATCCACAACACATTCACTAGTAGTACTTGCTAGGTACTCATCTGGATTTTTTTGAAAAATAGGATTTCTTCTACACTAATAGGAATCATCATTTATGACATCATTGTCCAATGCAGGTTCATCAAACAAAGGATTTTGCCATACCTTCATGATGGTCACATGTATCTCATCAATCCCAGTGCTAGGATCCCAATAATTTTGATCATTAGTGCATTCAAAATTATTGTAATCACTTCAAGAATAGAGAGAAATACTTTCAATATCCTCTTCATCATTTGCACTCATAACAATTGATCCACATTCAAAAAATTCTTCACATGAAGAGAATTGTTCATTGCCTAGAAAACATATCCCCTACTAGAAGCAAGAGATTCCATCTCCATTTCATAAGAAGAGTCATACTCAATAGAGGATTGACCAAGTTCGACCTCATCCCTTTGATTCCTCATTTGTGCCATATAATTGAGACCAAGTGAATTCCTATCACTGATTGATGCAACATTACTCCTAACTAAATCAATTTGTGAGGTTTCACTATGTACCTCGTGTGTTTGCTCGTAGCCTATGACATCCTAAGGAAGCTAATTAGGCATTATTTCCTTGTCTTCACACCCTGTATCTTCATCCTCATCACTATTACATGAATATGCTTCCATATTGCTTGTAAAATGACAACATTCAATAGTTAATTGTTTAGACTCTGATACTCCTCCTTGATCTATGAATCTTAGCCTTTGGTTCTCCTCACTATGGAAATTATTACTCCCATTTTGGGAAACAACCAAGGGCATATAACTATGCTCAATATATTCCACAGTGTTTATCCAATCCACTACTTGATCAAGGATATGAGGCTTCAAATTCTCAAGCCATTTGGCTTTTTCTTGATTTGTACGCTTCACAAAACAAATTAATGCACATTAAATCATTAAGCCTAAAAATCTTCCGTATCTCCATCAAAACATCCAAGAATCTTGAAAAAAATTCATATGGTGACTCATTTGAATGTCTCTTCATGTCATACAACTTTCTAATAGAGAGAATTAAATCAGCCCTTCCTGACCTTAGTTGATGTGAGGTTGATCCTTGTTCATGTTTTGCATCTCATTGGAGTAATGCAGATGTAACATCTATGGGCTCCTTTCCTTGAAAAACACTTTTATTTCCTGATTGGTTTGGCTCAATAGCCTGAATTCTATTAGAGCTAGTCGTGCTAGCAATCATAGGTCCCCTCAAGATTGAGTATTTCAGATTGTTCTCAATATTCATAGCCTCTTGGTAGGCTTGTTGTAAGGAAGTCTCTTAACAAGAAGCTCATCTTACTATCAGATGCTCCCAAATATACAATCAAACATTCAACATCATTTGGTCTCATATGTTTAGGGATTTCTCTTATGACCTTTGAAAATCTAAGGTTGAAGGTAGGGATTAATTCTTCCTTATCCTTGGAGATCTCCATGAAGTTATTCCTTGCAACACTTGGATTTATCCTTTCACCAAATTACTCCATGAAAATTTCCTTAAGTTCATTCCAACAATGTACAGAGGACACTGGCAAGAAAGAGAACAAGTCTCTTGCATCTCGTTTTAGTGATTGAACAAATAACTTCATAAACACATCTTCAAAATCTATTTCGTAATCACCCATCATAGCAGCAAATTCTTGCAGATTCTTTCTTGTTGATTCTTACTTGTCACCACTAAACTTTGGTATTTTATCCCTAATCTTGGGTGGTACAATATTTGGATATCCACAAATATTGTCGAATTTGAGGGCCCTGTACCTGTCAGTACTAAAACTACCTTGGTGAGACAAGGATTGTTCACCTTGTATGATTTTGTCCATATTTACACTAGATGGTATAAATTGACAATTCACCTTTAATTCTTGAAAATGAACTTAGAATATAATATGAAATTATATAATATTACATTAATTTCTTTTGAAAATATGATCCTAAGGCTTAGCATGTATATTCCTCACAAATACTACCTAAGATCTAACAATTTAACATGCTTCTTTTATCATAATGCATAAATTTCAAGTTATACACAAAGGCATGCTAAATTCTTACTACTATTCCCTCAAATAGTGCTAATTCACCTATTAGGGAATCATTTACATCTCAAACATGGGAAATTTATCCTAATTCACCCATACTATGCTCTGATTTCTTCAAATTCTATGAAAGTACCTAGAAATTTGTAGCGGCTAACTATCCTTTGTATTTTAAAATGCAAATCCAAGCAATCGGTGTATGCTTGTTAGGTTCTTTGAGTATGAGTCACCACCTCCTTTACATAAGACTGGAATTCAAATGAGATGGAGTTTCTTTACAAATTGTACACATTCTGGGATTTTTTCTACAGTAGAGTCATGTTCGGATCCTTCAATATTTGCTACACTCCAATTGTTTACCAGGTTCAAGAATTTCTCAACATCTAAACAAGACGTTCAGATTCACTACATCACTTGAATTTGTATTTTATCTTTGTTTGGAGAATGAGAATTTTGCTAGCAGATTCGTGATTTTTTTGGTCTTTTTCTAGTACACCTAGGGAATCTATAAAGAGTAGCCATCTCCTATACTCAAGACCCTTAAAATGAATGGCCAGCTAACAAGATTCAATTAGAGACTAAAATATTCTACACTTTATGCTCTGTGCGACCTAGGAGGGTGTTCCTTTCAATGTTTCATTTGACTATCTCAATGAATGACATAGCAAATCATAGATCAGTTCCTATCAATTGTAAATAACATAATTCACTCAAAGGTTGCCTCATCTTTAAGCAAATAACCATCAATTCACCAGGAATAAGGATAATATCTCACATACATGCCTCATAGTAAATTAATTTTAAGAAATTTTCATTCTAATCCTTATTCCACAACCTCATATACTATCATTATCATTGAAATGACAGATACCATAACAAATAGAATAGTTTATTCATCAATTGGGAGATGGAGTCATGTATCTTACAATCAGCCATATAGAAATTATTTAAATCTAATAATTTTGGACTATTTTCACAAGGCTTTGCATTATGAAAACTCACTGTACATAACACATCAATTCTTACCAAATCCTCTATAAAATCTAACAAATCCATGATCTCATTTAAGAATTTAATTGATTATATGAACCAAAGAAAAAATAAAGACATGCATTCAAATGAAGCATTTGAAGATGAAAAGAATATACTTGATATTATATTCAAAATTTGCAAAAGCAGAAAAGAGTATATGAATTATGCATGAAATTTGTTTCTATATTAGTAATTTCAACAAAACTATTTAAGATTTTCATATGCATGGTTCAAAGACCAAGACAATTTGACCAATCTATTTTCTGGTATTCTTCTACTTTCTACCCTTTTCACATATAAGACCTAAAGATTCCAAAGACTAGAACCCCTGCAAATGAGCCATGAATTCCCTTTTATAGTGTAAGGGAGAAAACAAGCTTCTGGCTCGAAATGTATACCACATTAAAAAAATTCATTCCATTTCAAATTTCAACTACATTTCAAAATTCCCAACATGTGGATTTTGTAGTAGCACATTGAAATGGGGAAACCACAATTCAAATAGCCACCAAAGAGGGAAATGTAAAGTGTTGCTAAAAATTCCCTCAGCTGCTAGGTAGGTGACACATCCAACATTCACATTGCTATGAGAATGCACAGTCAGCATCTAGCACCTCAAAAAATACTAGCCACACACGTAGACAGAAAGCAACTGCCACATAAAATTATCAAACAACACAAAATTTTCATTCCACACACCACCTTTTTAACAACCAAGAGACTTATTACCACTAACGGACAATCCACAGTCTAGATGCCCACTTCGTGTTGTTGCAAGAGGTGGAGAAGATACTTCAAGCCCCTATTCATTCTTGTCTCATTTCAACACAACACTATCTCGCCCGCTAGGAGTCTAGACAGCTAAAGGCGGGACAGACAATACCTCCATTCCAGGGGATGGAACTTAGCCCAGAGTCTTGAGATACTAGTGGTAGCTAGAATCTGTCTCCATTTTAGTTTCAGATGAGCTATCTATGATGTCAATGGGTGAGTTTTTTCATCTAAAAGAGTTGTGACCATATCAATTTTTTTGCTAAATTTTGCTAGAGGGCCCAACATATTTTTCTCCTTTTTCTCTCATTTCCTTTGCGCTCGTAGCTTGACCCTTCAGTCGATGGCTACATCTGGTAATGACATGTGCATATCACTTTCCATGGATATCCTTATGAGTACTTTGTCCTTTCTTTGAGTCTTCACCATGGGACCTCTGCAAATTGAGTCGAGAAGACCTTCACACTAGAACAAATGAAGCACTAGACTTGTTCATCCTACCATGAGAAACATCTACACTCATAACCTCAACTCTCTGCACTGGAAAAAATGACTTAACAACTAATTGCGATGGAAAAAATAACAACTCTCAACTTCTATTTATTGAACAATGTGATGATAGCAATCATCAATGCTCAATGAAACCACATGCACAAACTAGGAAATTCGTTGGAATGCTTATTTTCACTGTTTATTTCCCAAGTGTATGTAAATCTGCATATCATACTTCATGTTTACCATCAATTATGTCTGCACATGCATGGAGATCAATTTGATCACACTTGCAGAGATTAGATCATTAATGCCCACTAGTTTTAGAATGAAACGATTATCATGTGCCTTTTTATCAATTTTGAATGTTAGTCATTGATCTCTTGATGAGGTGGTATATCAAATGGCTCACATTGGGCTGACTAAGTTTGAATTCCAACAGTGCTTTGTTCATTTGTCTTCAACCCATAACATCGATCAAAATTAGAAGGTGATTCCTCTATCAACAAGTTTTTCCCATCTCATGACTTGGTGGATTAATCCACATGTCAGAATCTCAATAATCTCATAGCCCTTAATGAGCATTCACTTTTTCCCTCTGAGCTAGTGGGGAATGGCAGAGATGGCTCATGATGTTTAATCTTTTCTATTGGTTCAAAACCACAGGCGATAAGCCAGATAGTGGAGAATAGGCCCCACATTCATATAAGGACACACGTCTTCATCTCGTTGTCCTCGCACTGCATAACTATCTAGCACTTTACGTCTGCGAACTAGTGGGGTATGACCAAGATCTTTTCCTACGGTCTCAAATCTCAAAACCTACACACACGACAAGGTTAGAATTAAATAAGGGGCCATTGTTAGGCTGATGGTGATTTGACCCTTGCAGATGAATGGCTTAAGCTTAAGTCATTTTGAGAAATATTAAAACTCAACCTTAGGAAAACATTAAATTCAATGGCCATTAGGTGACCGGTGTTCTAAGCCAAAGGGGTTGATAGACAAACACTATGATGGCTCAAGTAATGACTTAAAGAATGGGAGACTGGCAGGGCAAGTCAACATAAAATTAGAATGGCTAAGGGTTTTTCAAAGGAAAAACCCTATCCAAACATGGGGATGAGGGCTTAAAGTGCTGATTAAATCCATAGGTTCCCTAGGAATTTCAAATTTTTTGGAAGCTCCATCAGTGGCTCATGCTCGGGGATGTATACCCCCAGTGGGTATAGCAACAATCCATATCTCAGGTTGAAGCAGACTAGGGTAGAAAACCAAAACCAAGGAGCCTTCCTAGACAAGGCAAGCAGAAACAACATAAATGAAACATTTTTCCCTCTCTTCAATGTGTGATTTGTAGATCTAGGTTGAAGACCTTCTAAGGAATAAGATTGGAAAGAAGTTTTAAAGTTACAATTTCATTCAAGTTGTCACCTTACTTATAAGATCATTGGATAACATCTAAAGAGTATAAACTTCACATTTAGATCTAGAAACCAAGTCAAGAAGGTAAAGCAAGCATTCAAGAGCAGATTTAGGTCCTAATTTTTCAAAAAATTCAAATTGGACTGATATGCCACTTTTGGTGTATGAGTCCTAGTACTCAAGCCCTAGCTTGGTGGTGAACCCCTCTTTAGTCTCTAATTTGACCCTACGACACCCTATTGCAAGATCTCTTCCCCCTACTTCATCCATTGATTTAGACTTCTAGGGTTTCCTTGAATGAGAGTGAAGAAGATTGTTATTCTATCTCCCAAGCATAGAATGCCGATTTTCCACCTTTCAAAACCAAATGATTAAATAATGAAATAAGGACATGAAACATGAAACATGAAATGATGATACCTTGGACAATGTCTTAGAATGTAAATCTGGAATCTATCATCAAGTGGCCATGAAGAATGTATATCTTGATTTGAAATTGGATGCGAAACAATGCTTGCAAATAGATCTTGAATACTACATCACAACACTAGCTCAACAACTTGATTCCTAATGACTTGGACATGATGATGGATCCTAAATTGTTGCAACAAATGGTGAGGAAATCTGCCCTTGAATGCCTTAGCAATGCTCTTGAATGCTCTTGTGAAGTTTTGTAAACTTGTAATCACAAACTTGCTATTAGGAATTCTCTCTTGAAAGTCTTGGGTGAAAATGAGTGAAATAGCCTTGTATTTATACTCATTTATGGTGAATTTCTTGAAATTACAGCACTACAAGCCGACATCAGATGTAGGAAGATAAAATCCCACCAAGAATTTGAATGTTGCATATAAGAAATCATTTAATTTGATATTTTATGTATTCCTTCAAGCCTTCAAGGTTGTATATGTAAATTCTTTCAATTGAATGTGATCCTCATAAGTTGCAAGAATCTTAAGAAAAATAAATTCATTGTGAAGTTGTTGATTTTTGGTGTTTAGCCTATTTTATTCTTGAGTTGCTTGTGCATGCTTAGATTTTCTAAGAGTTGTAGGAAAATCTCTTGCACCAGTGATATTAGAGTAGGTTGTCTTGAGTCTATGGGAATAGCATCGAAGGGAGGTAGTTTGTAGTAGGACCTATTAGTATGGGTGTTTCAAAAATTCCTCCAAGAGAGGCCCCTAGAGGTAGGGGTAGAAGTGTAGGTAGAAACCATAATATAATAGAATATTTCAGAGCCCTTAGAAGGAAAGTGGAGACATTGTAGGAAGAGCAACACAAAATATTTGTGCATAAAGAAAGAGATGAGAGTGAAGATGAAGCTGAGGATGAGGAACCACTTGAAGAAGAAGTACCAGATGAAATTGATCTTAGAGAAATCAAATTATTGAGAGCCATTTCCAAGATTGGGAAGAGACCAAAGATGGAGGTTTTGATATTTAGTGGAATCTTGAATCTAGAAGAGCTAATAGACTAGATAAATGACATGGATGAGTTCTTTGAATTTGAGGAGATTAAAGAACCTGATAGGGTGAAATTTACAAAAACTAAATTAAAGGTACATGATATAATTTGGTGGAAAGAAGTATAGATTAAAATAGGTAGGGGAGGAAAGGATATGATTACAAAGTGGGGTAGAATGGTTGAGAAGCTTAAGGGACAATTTATTATAATGGATTATGAGTTGGAATTATTAAAGAAGATGCATGGATTGAGGCAACAAGGAGAATTAGTTAAGGAATACACTAAGCAGTTTCACATTCTATTGGTCAGAGTAGGACATTTAGATGCCAACAAGGAGAAGGTAGCAATATACATCAATAGACTGAAGCCGAGAATTATTAAATAAGATGCATGGATTAAGGCAAGAAGGAAAATTAGTTAAGGAATACACTAAGGAGTTTCACACTTTATTATTCAGAACTTGGGACATTTAGAAGACAACATGGAGAAGGTAGAAATATACATAAATAGATGGAAGCTGAGAATCCAAGAAGAACTAAGTTTGGTAATCATTTTTAATTTGGAAGAAACTTATCAATTTTCTTTGAAAGTTGAGGAAAAGTTAAATAGAAAATTTGAGAATAAGAAAAAGGAAAGGGTAGAGCTTATGTATAGCAAAATGAGGATAAGAATCAGATTGAAGACACTAAGGGCAACAAATATGGAATAGGTGAGAGTCTAAACCAATCCCATGAGAAAAAAATTAGGGGTAGAGGAAGATTAGGTAGAGCATTCAAAAAAAGAGGTTTGCAAGGAACTTGTTTCATGTGTGGTGAAGATGGATATAGAGAATATGATTTCCCTTATAATCAAGAAGGAATAAAAATGATTCAAAGGAAAAAATGTAAATGAAGAAGATGTAGAGTTTTCACATTCAAAAGATGCATAAAATGGAAAAGCACTCATTATAAGAGGAGCCTTGATGAATGAAGGAAATTAACTAGATCAGAGGAAAATATTGTTTTGAACAAGATGATGAGTGAAGGTAAGGTATGTAATGTTATCATTGATGGTGGATGTATTGATCTAATTTTGTTTTCAAAGAGATGGTGAGGAAATTGAAGCTTGAGAGAAGAAATGATCCATATCCATATTGGATTGCTTGGTTACAAGATGAAAAGAAATTTTTGGTCAGAAAATAATGTTTGGTGAAATTTAAGATAAGACAATATTATGCTGAGATAGTGTGTGATATTATTCCTATACATGTTTGCAATGTTTTTTTAGGAAGACCTTGACAATTTGATAGGTGTGAAGTGCATGATGGGTAATCCAATACATACTCCTTAACGAAGGACAAAATAAAGCACAAGTTGAAGCCATTGAGTAATGAAGAAGGAAGAGTATTTAATAGCACTGGAACTTTTTTAGTTAATGGTGTTAAATAGCTAGTGAAGGAGGATGAGAATCAAGATCATGATTTTCTAATGCAAGTTGCAATAGTGTCTATTACATTCAAAATGGGTAGAATAAAGGTTTTAGTGGAAAAAGAAGAGGTAAAATCAGATTTTGTAAAAATGTAGTCGTTGATTTATGTGAGCATGGTAAGATTATTGTAGAAGAGGATATTGCAGAAATGAAAGCCTTGGTAGATGAAGTTAGTAAAACTGAGAGTGTGGAAGTAGATGAGCAAGTAGATGCTTATTTTTTTGATGAAGAGATTTGTGTGAATATGGATCTTGTGATTGATAATTTATTGTAGGATTGGAAGGATGAATCTCTTTTTTTTTTACTAACATTGATCTGAGTGTAGAGGATAAAGAAATTGCAAGTGAAATTTATCTTTTAGAAGGCAAGGAGAAAGAGGAATGCAATGATTGCACCAAGATTGGTGAGGACACAAGTTGATGCAGTAGTGATAGAGGAAAAGGTGATGCATGAATTCAATGATTTTACTAAGGTCGAGGAAATGGATGATTAAGATTTTCTAGAATTTCATAGTGCATATTGGTGGGAGTTGGATTAAGTGAAGAGAGGGAGAAAGAGAGGAATAATGAAGGATGGAAGAGATATCAAGTTGCATCGAAAAGTGAGAAAGAAGAGAGAGGCAACTTTGGATAGAATGGTGAGTAAGAGAACAAGGCATAAGAATTTTTTTGATCATTTGGTAAAATGTTTTGGGAGGCATATAGAAGACTCATCTTGGATATCATAAGCTAAGGTTAATTGTCTTGGTTATCCTCTTGAGAAGTGACAGTCACTTTTCTTTCTACCATGGGTGTTTGATGCAGGAGCATTAGTAGTGGTCAGTGATCTTGCATCATCAAATTTTAGTCAATTTGGGGTGAATTGGTTTTATTCATATTTTGGTGTATTTTATTGATTTGACTATCCAAAAATTAGATTAAGTAAATTGGACAATTTTGGTTTGCAAACTACATTGGGAAGTGTGCCAAAAAAATGTATTATATTACTAAATTATCAAAATGGTAAATTGGCACATCAAATTTTAGGAAGTTATGATGTTTGAAATTTTAATTAATATTCCATGATGCACGATATGCAATAATTGGACACCCAAGAGGTGTTTAACTGGAAATTTGAATTTGAAATTTAAATTGGAGAAATGGATGAATAATTGTGCCAACTAGTGGAGGTCTGCCTAGCCTGGAATGGTGCAAACATACACTGGGGAGTTAGAAATTGGTGAATTAACGCCATTGATTGAGTTTTCTAAAATGGGTCATGGAATTGAAGGTGGCTTAATAGTTGGAGGTGTTTTGGAAGGATCTTTCATTACTGATTTTGTTTTGTCTTGATTTTTGGTTCCAGTTTTTTAGACTGGTAAACTAGGGCGTAGATATTCTTGGGGAAGCATTTTCAGATTTTATTTTGTAGGTGGAAGGTGGAAAACTAGAAACAAAATTTTGATGAATGCATAGGATTTGGTGTTCTTCATTTCCATAATACATAGTTGCAGGTAAATGAAGAAGAATTGCAAGAAGCTCGGGAGAAACAAGGAGACATACATGTAGATGACTATGTTTCCTATAACGGTCATTTACTTTGATTTTTTATGTATCCTTCAAGCCTTCAAGGTTGCAGATGTAAATTATTTCAGTTGAATGTGATCCTCGTAAGTTGCAAGAGACTTGAGAAAAATAAATTCATTTTGAAGTTGCTAATTTTTGGTGTTTAATATAATTTATTCTCAAATTTCTTGTGTGTGCTTCGAGTTTCTAAGAGTTGCATGAAACTCTCTTGCATCAACATTATAATATACTCTTGTTATAGAAAAATAAACTCAAATATGGTTTTGGCCACCATTTGGTCCCCCATCCTTTTGCATGTAGATCGTATAGACTACCTCAACTAAAAGTCTTATTTAATTCTTATAAAGGATAAATCACCATGCTATACTTCCTCTTCTTTTAATTATTCCTTAATTCACACCAACATTATTGACATGATTTGACAAAATCATTATAAATAAATGTATTGATTAGCTATAGTGAAACCCACAACACCAATCCATGATCAACCTCAATTTGAAACCATTTGATGTAGTCATACTAGAAGGTCATGAGATGGATTTTCAAACAATGCATCCCGCAAAAATAAAAAAAGATAATAAATTATAGAAACAAACTATAAATTGGCACAATATATACCATGGGAAAACCCTAAGTGAGGGAAAACCTAGCCTCCAAAAGGTTTCTTATTATATTGATTTTAAAAACACAATTATAATGTGCCAAAAAAGTTTCCCACATATAATAACATATAGTACCAAGAACATGTAGTACAAAGAGTATTATGTGAAATGGAAAGGAAGCATGATTGAACTCTCATCTTAGATTTTAAAGGTCGACATAAATATTTGTAGTTTCCCTTTGGCCACCAAAAATTGAGAGACACACTTTTTAAATTACCCCAACTATTAGATGTAGGGCTTCTTATCTGTGAGTGCAGTATTGCAATACCAAAATATATTTTCTCACTTTATTTATTTATAGGTTTTAATTAATATTTTAGTTATCATCTAGGCACCACAATTCTAACTACATTCCATTGTAGTTTTATATTTCATGTTGTAGTTGCAAACACTTGTTTTGCTAGAAGTTGACTATATTCCATCCAAATTTTATGACAAATATAATCATTGTAAGAACATACTTTTGTTCTAATTATACTATTGGCCATAACAAGATAACAACTAATTTCACTATACAAAGCTTGTGGCACCATTCCCAAGCATGAGGCAAGAAAAAAAATAAAAATTGAGACTCATTAATCTTGAGAGGGCTTATGGCATGAACTATATCAAGATTCATGATACCAATTTCACCACATTTCACTCTAGAAGAATCATCCTTTGTAACTACACATTACACATAGCATCAAGCTTTGCAACTCCTTATATTTGACATATCTCATTACTAAGGCTAGTGTTATGATTCAAGCATCAATCATGATCATTCAAATGAAGCTATGAACTTAAGAATGTAAGTTACAATCTTTTAAAGTTTTGTATTGTAATATATTTAAATTGTATATAATTTGCATATATATATGCTCCTATATCATTGAAACGTGAAATTTCATATTGTAAACCCTTGCAAATCATATTATTGTTTCATTGAATTATTTTTTGTAGGGTTCATTTAATTACATAATTTGATAATCCTTCATAGACCTTTTGTCTATGGCTACATCAAAAAGATGTCCAAGAATGTGATGTCTTTACTAATTACAAGGAATCCAAATTACTTGCTACATAACAACAATTGAGACCACTACAAAAGTAATAGTCTGAATATTTTCCCTTAGAAAAAATCATGAACCAATAGATTTTAAAGTATTCCCTCCAATTTATAATTTAAGCAACTCTTAGCAATGCCAATATTTTACTAAGCCAGTAATTTATTTCCTAAAGAATCTACTGACTGGTCTTTACTCTTGATTTCCTAATATTGTTGGAGAGAGTGTAAATGGAAAACCAGATGTACAGTTGTGTTTTTTAATTCTTATTTTCACGAGGAAACTGTAACTGTAAAGTTTTTTCCTGACATCTTCTCAAATTACATCTCTTTTCCACATCTTCACATTTTGTTGAAGAAAAAGTTCTCCTTTCAACTTGAGGGAATCAAAGAACAGATTTTCCAGCTTCATCCCAGCAGTCCATTATGCCAAAAGCAGTTTCTTTCGTTGGATGAGTAGTTGTGGCCTTTATATGCAGCTTTGTAGGTTGGTTGAGTTTTTCTCCACACTGCTATGTGATATAATTGAAAACGAACTACCTATTTTATGAAAGCTTTGACAACTTTTTTATTTTTAATGTAATAATTTTGGGTTTTCTATTTTCAGCAACCCGTTGTTCTTCTATCACTGCCTTGTTCAATACCCAGAAAACTCATGTCATATGAATTGAAATCTTCATAAACCTTTGCTTTGTAAGGCGAAGTGGGTAGCATTAACATTCTGAAATCGTTATCACATTTATGAATGTAATCTCAACTGCCATTCCTGTCAACTGAAAAGAAACAAAATACAGCTCACACTGTTTGACATGAAGCTGCACATTGCAAATGAAGGGCGCAGAAAAAAACAGGTTAACTGTCATCACCATTCCTGTCAACTTCAACCTCCCCTGGATAGGGAAAACTTTGTCGTTTCAGAATTAAAATCAGTGTGAGAATTTAATGGGGACACAAGCTTTGTCGCTATACTGGAGTGATGCCTGCTTGCAGGATGTATACTTGACATACAAGTTCATTTAAGAGAAAGATTTATTTGTGGTGTGGTGTATAGTCCCCCACCATTGAATAATAAATAAATTGGTATTTCTAGTGTTAAAAGGCCAAATGTTTGTTCTGATTGGAAATTGGAATTACTATTGTTATAGACTATCATACAGATGGAGGTAATTCAATATTGTTCAGTGTTCACCATTTCTGATTATATAATAAATATTGCTATCATTAAGAGGCCTAATGTTTGTTCTGATTAGATATTTAATTATTATTGTTATGGAGATGTAATTGAACATTCTTATTGTTTTATTTATTTGTTCTGACATCAAAATATATATTTTTGTTTTGAACATCAATTAATAAAATGAGACATTTGAATATAAAAATGGACTAACATTAACTATTAAATAATAAAAATAACATTTGTAATTATAAAAAAAAGGATGAACTTAATCATCATTGATTTTTTTTCTTCATATAATTATATAATATTTATATTATGATTAAGTTATATAAGTTATTAGTTTGGCCAAACTATTTTTACATTCATTCTTTTATGTCCAATATTCCATTGTTTAACCATCACTTTAGATAGAAGCAGGGAAGAAAGCCTGTGAAAATAATGCCAATGCTAAAAATGCTATTCTATGTGTTTTAACCAAAACAGAAATTGTAGAAGTCATGTATTGTAAATCTGCCAAAGAAGTATGGGAGAAATTGCAAAGTATTTGACCTAGATATGTTAAAGTAAAAGAAGAGAAGTTGTAGACTTATAGAGGAAATTTTGAGACTCTCAAGATGAAAGATAAAGAAAATGTTGCAGCATACATGCTTAGAGTAGATGAGGTAGTGAATGTAATCAAAGGTTTGGGTGAGACTATTGAAGAAAAGGTTATTGTAAAAAAGATCTTGAGGTCATTCTGACAAAGATTTGATTCTAAGGTCTCTACAATAAAAGAAGCTCAAAATATTGATACATATTATATGGATGAATCATTTGGGTCTGTAACTGCAAAATAAATTAGAAATGAGAATGATGTATCAACAAAAAGTGAAGTTGGATTCAAGACCTCCAAAACCAAGAAGATTAAAGAAGATTCAGAATTTGACATCAGCTCAAATGAAGAAGAAGTAAACTTTGTTAGAAAGTTGAAGGACACTGGAAAATACAAAGGTAAGCTTCCTTTCAAATGTTTTAATTGTAGTAAAGTACAATAATATGCCTCAAAGTGTCCATTGAATGAAAAGGAAAAGGGGGGTAGTTCCAAGAGTTAAGAAGTTTACAAATATAAAAAGAGGAACTATGGAAAAAAGAAGAAGAGTCTTTATGTGGATAAAGAAATTAGTTCTTCAGATGATTGATCCTTTGCAAGTGAAGATTGTGAAGTAGGAGATGTTGCATTCATGGATAAAGAGGTTAAAGAATGTGAAGATTCTGAAGAGGAAGAAGAAGGTGAGGTTGATTTGGAAGGTGAACTAGTTTCTGCATTAGAAGATTTGAGTGATGCAAGAAAATAAAATGCAAAACACAATTTAAGGATAAAGAATTTAAAAAACTTATTGTAGACCTTAAGCTGCAGCAGGAAGAGTCAAAGAATTGAAGAGATGACTAAACTAGATTTGAAGAAAAAAACTAGAAGAATGCCAAAAATTATCTAAGCTAAAATTGTTTCTTTGAGAAAATACCTTGAAAAGTCTAGTGAATAGATAGAGATAGGTTTGAAGCTAAAGGGAGGCTCTAAAATACTTGATGATTTGATCAACTCACAAAAGCCTACAAAAGAAAAAGAAAAGTCTAGTCTCAGTTTTGAAAAGGGTAAAGGTCACACGAAAAGTGCATCTACTAATTTATACGATAATTTTAAAGCAGAAGAGAAGTTTGATACAAAGCAAGATAAATATTTCAATGAAGATTCTAAGAAGACTAAAGGGTCCTCGAAGGATAAGAAGATTGAAGATCTCAAGAAATCAAATGATGGATTCATCAAGGTGCATAGTCCAAAGAGGATATTTAAAAGCCGACATATAAGAAAAACCATGTTTATTTATGCTTTTTATGGTTATTTTTTTTCATGTAATTAGTATGGGCATAAAGCTGTAGATTGTGGGATTAGACCTTTGACAAATAATAGACTTGATTTTGTATGTAAGAATCCTTTTGCTTCTTTAAGTTCCCTTAATGATGTATGTTATAACTATAATAACTATAAGCACATTGCCAAGTTTTGTAGAAGTAAGTTTATACAATCTTCTAGACAGGAGAGAAAGATGTTTACTTCTCCTAGGAAAAATAGATTTTCTCATGATCACGCAAGTCGAAAGAAAGAATTTGCACCCTTGTTAAAAAGAAACAATCTACACAAAGGTCTGAGGAAAAGGGGAAAAACCCTAAGAATCATTGTTAGTTCAAACTACATTTCATGCCAAAGGACAAGTCAATCCTTGGGTGATTAACAGTGGTTGCTCTAGTCATATGACTAAAGATAAGAGTAAATTCACCAGTTGGAGAAATGTAATGGTGGCATAGTCAAGTTTGGTGATAATACTACTGCTAAGATAACTGGGAAAGGAACACTATGCATAGATGGTATGACTCATACTCAAGAGATGTTATATGTAGAAGGGTTAAAATATAACTTGATTAGTGTTTGTCAGATGTGTGATAAAGGATATAATCTATTATTTCATGATAGCAGATGTGATAAGGAAATTTGGCTATGGTAAACTTGTTGCTATGGCAAGTAGAACAAGTAGTAATTTATACCATCTAAATGAAGTGAGAAGTGGAAGGTGTTTGTTAGGTCAAACTGATGAAATTTTCTTATGGCACAAAAGGATGGGTCACATTAACTTTGACCATCTTGTGAAAGTCTGTAAGAAGAATGCAGTCAAACATATTCCTAGCATTGTCAAACCAACAAACACTCTTTGTGAAGAATTCCTTGAAGGAAAGAAAATGAGGTTTAGATTCAAGTGAAAGTAATATTCAACTACAAATACCTTGGAGTTGATACATATAGATCTATGTGGACCATCAAGAACCAAAAGCATCAATGGAGAAAGGAATTTCATGTTATTAATAGATGATTATTCAAAACTGACATGGGTAACTTTTCTTAAAGATAAATCTCAAGCTTTAGAAAGGTTCAAAATTTTTATATCTATGGTTGAAAATGACATTGTTTCAATAATTAAATGTTTGAGGTCAAATAGAGGTGGAGAATTCACTTCACATGAATTTAACGAGTATTGTGAAAAACATGTCCAATTAGAAGAATTTTTTCTACAGCTAGAACACCTCAAAAAAATGGAGTTGTTGAGAGAAATAATAGAATGGTCTAGGACATGGCTAGAACAATGTTGAATGAATCCAAACTGCCTGATAGATACTAGAAGGATGGAGTTCAAACTATTGTTTATATTCTCAATAGAGCACAGTTAAGAGTTAATCATGATAAGACTCCCTATGAGTTATGGAAAGGAAAACCTGAATCTATGAAATATTTTAAAATATTTGGAAGTATATGTTTTATAAAAAGGTATGAAGATGCCTTGGGTAAATTTGAGATAAGATTTGATGAAGGAATATTCTTGTGTTATTCATCTACAAGAAAATCCTACAAGTGCTACAGTAAAAGATTACAAAAAATAGTTCAAAGTGTGAATGCCAGAGTGGATGAAGATCACTCTCAATAGTTACACAAAGATGACATGCATTCATAAGTCCCTGTCTATTAAGAGAAAGAATAATATATATAAGAAGAGCCACAATAGGAAAGTGATGCTGATGAAGAAGAGAAATGAAATACTCCTCCAAAAGCACCATGCAAATTTGTCAAAAGAAATCATTCTGAGAAGCAAATTCTTGGTAACAAATCTAATGGTGTCATCACAAGAAGAAAGCTTTCTCAACAAGATTAGATAAACTATTCTTTACTATCTAGAATAGAACCTAGACCCTTTGAAGAAGCTAGTAAGGATGAAAGCTGGATTGAAGCAATGAAAGAATAATTTATTCAAATAGAGAAAAATAAGACTTGGGAACTTATTCCTAGGCTTGCTAATAAGAATTTCATAAGATCAAAATGGGTGTTTAGAAATAAATTGGATGAAGATGGGAAGGTAACAAGAAGAAAAGCTAGATTGGTTTGCAAGGGTTATGCTCATGTTGAGGGTATAGATTTTGATGAGACATTTGCACCTGTTGCTTGGCTTGAAGCTATTAGAATCTTTCTTCCATATTTAGTTTATAAAATTTTTAAGTATACCAAAATCTACATTTCTTAATGACTATCTAGATGAGGAAGTCTATATGGAGCAACCTGAAGGATTTATTGTGACTAAACACAAAGATTATGTATATAGATTGAAAAAGGCTCTATATGGTTTAAAACATGCCCTTAGGGCTTGGTATTCTAGGTTACACAAATACCTTCCATAGAAAGGATTTAAGAAAGGTATTGTTGACAAAAAATTATATTTCAAATGTGAAGGTGATCATATGATAGTTTTTGTTGTGTATATAAACAAACCATTGATTTTAAGGTGTATGGAATGCTATGACTCTCTTTTGCTCAATTAGGGTTTTTCACCTAATGAAAATAAATAGATCCCACACCCAAAATATAGGCGGTTCACTCAATATAAGGTATGCATGATGAAATTATGTCTAAATGCAATGATTGAAATGTAGGAAACTAATGAAAACTATTGATTATTGAATGGAAACTAAAGAATGCAATTGTGTTATGCAGAAATGGAACAAAAATGTGAACAAAATTGAATAGAAAAGGATGAAACTGAAAGTGTGCACCTGAGATATTGATGAAGACTAGAAATGACATTTGGAATGCAACTGATCTTGATTTTTAGGCCTGGTGGGACTCATTCACCATTCTGGACAAATTAGTCCCAGTTCTGTGAAATTGTTCTAGAGCCCGTTTCAGACAAAAAGGGTATCTAAAAATGCAAAAAATGAAAAACTGACTTGATAGTGGGACTCATTCACCACCCATTCCAAATTCGTCCACTTTTGAATTTTTGAATATTCAAAGTTGGAATCTTGAGCTCTCGATCTGCACTTTCTACTTCTCCAGGTGTCTAGTTTTGAAACTATCAGATTCGAGTCTGAAAATGACTTTTTGTCAATATTTTGACCTATCCAATGAAGAGATGACTTGGAAAAATTTGCAATGCAATATTCAATTATTTCTAAGCTTCTAAGAGGTCTAAATCTTCAAACACACAAGACAAGAGAAATAAATGTTGAATGTTAGGGCATGGGGGTTTGCCTTGGTCAAACCCGTTGTAGGTAATTAAACCAAAATAGAGAAATAATGTAATGAAACATGTAATAGTGGAGCTATTACCTTGCATGATGATTGATCTTGAAGTTCTACAACAAAACATGAATAATATGCCCTTGCATGTCTAAAAATTGCTATATTAATGACTTCAAATGATGAAACCCTAACTTGCTTGACTTGAGATGAAAAAATGATGGATGAATAATGAAGAATGGTTATGATTTAGGGTTTAGAGAGTTGATTTTATAGGAAATTCGCCTTATTAGCCTGTAAATTGGATCCCTAAGGCCGACATGTAAAAATAATAAACTTAAATTTTAGTTTTTCCCACTCAAAGGTTAAAATTGGTCCAAATGGGACTCATTAGGCACAGGTGGCGAATTAGTCCCAGTGGGGCCATTTTGCTAGCTAAGATGCTAGGAAGTTAAGAAATAAGGTTTATATGGTGACTTTGTTGGGTATTTCATCAAATTAGTCCTTGGGATGCACAATATGGGCTAATAGGGACCTATTAATGATGATTTAAAGAGTAATTTTGGTTTGGGACACATAATTCAATGTGAAAGTGTGATTAAATACACTTTACAACACTAAAATGAGGTCCACATAGCCTAGAAAGGCACAAGAACCAATGTGAATGTGCAAGACACATTACAACACTAGTTTAACATTAAGTTTATTTTACAAGCCTTCTAGATTAGTGTGATAATGCTATTAAACATATTTTATAATGTTGAATTAAGGGGGAATGGGTTCATTAAGTCTAGAAAAGCATGAAAGTCTCTTACAACACTTTACAACACTTTTACAAGACCTCATTAAATTCATTTGAAAGGGTCCAAGACCTAGTGTGGATGTGAAAAACACCTCTCAACACCAAATCAAGGCCTCATTAAGTCTAGTCTATCATAAATTATTCCCCAAATTGAGCAAGTTGCCTTTTTTCTATGGTACATTTAGCCCACACTTTAGTGAGAGGATGAACTTGCTTCAAACTTACACTAAAGTAAGCATTCAAGAGAGAGGTCCAATCATACCAATGCAGATGATCAAGGATAACAAAGATCAAAGGAGGTTGCACAAGCCCTCAGGATCCAAGATCCTAAGTCAAACCATGATAAGTGCAAAAGCACATATACAAGGTGAAAGACATGCAGTGAAACAAGATACAAGATCATGCAAGGGCAAGAACTAGAAGAGAAAATAAAAAGGTGGATCAAGCTTCAATTATTTTTCTAGCTAGTTGTGGATTAGATCTAGGCTTGTTTGTTTCAGAAAGAAAATGCATACTCACTCTAGGGCGATGAAACTCTTGGTTGTCCACTAGGTGAGAAATCCCAAAAGTATACTCACTCTGGGGCCATGAAACTTTTGGTTGTCTGTGAGGTGAGAAATCCCAAAAGGTGAGACACATAAGACCAATATGTGCTCACAAACACATAAGTTGCTATGGGGAAATTCATTCCTTGGAATGGGCTTCCCGCTCAACTATATCAAAGTTATACCTCCTGATAACTTTAACAAGGCACCACAAAGGAAAATGATTTTTGAGCTTTATGAGGTAAGCAAAACTTCGTATGCTTGACAGTCATAGACATTGTTAATTCAAGATAGTGTAAGAAATGTTCAAGGGGATTTTGCTTGGTTCATGCAAGGTCTCATCTTAGGGAACATCATGCTCAATGTCTCCAAAAGAGGAAAAGTGAAAACAATCTCATCTTGTTTCCAAGAGAGGACAAGTGCAAGGTCTCATCCTGGGAAACATTGTACCTAATGTTTCTGAAAGAGGAAATCACAAGAAAAAGAAAATCTCACAATAAAATGTGAGTGGTGATGTATGCCCCCAATTTAAAGCAGTTGCGAACACAAGTACTATGAGTAATTTCTTTAAAGTAGAAGAAGAGGACATGAGATCTTACTCTGAAAGCCCTATACCAAGTCATATGTTTCTAATAAGCTATGTCATGGAAAAGGGAAGTATGCCACATGCAAGCCAATCTTAAGACATGTCATCCACATCCCAAGCTTCCTCTTATATATTCATGAAAGGTCAACAACTAGCCAAAGGAGGCAATTACAAGTGACATATGAGGACAAGGCTATCAAACCCTTTGCCCCCACTTAGTGTAGGACAAAGGATGAGTTGAAATGATTGAGGAAATGTAGGCGAGAGTGAAAGTTGGTATCAATTAGAGGAATTAGGTGCCCCCATAGAAGGAAGAATACCAAGCTCCTAAAAGAGTTGGATTTTTCAACTCAAAGCCTTACATTCATTAGTGGAATGACCATGAACTCTATGATAAGCACAAAATGAATTCTTGTAATAACATTTCTTTCTAGTTCTGGGAGGGAGGGTGATCAAGTGATCTTGGAGGAGTCTCAACAAGATACCCTCTTCATCAAGAGGAGAAGTAGTTTCTATTGTTGGAGGAAAAGAGATGTCTTGCTCAGTACAATATGTCATACCTATGCAAGGTTCTTTAGATTGCAAGATTTTTTTCTCACTCTTACAAGAGGAGGGAAAATCTATTGAATGCAAATAATTTGTGTCTTGCGAGATGACATTGAAATTAAGCGAAGGTGTATTTAGTTGTGTGATGATTTGTAAAGGATAACAATCAAGACCACTAGTGTCTATCAATTCAGGATGCTTTATAGTTAATGTTGGTTTAGAATAATGTTGTGTGAGAGTGTTGATGTTGAGGGAAGGCTTGGTGATTTCTATCACAGGACAATAGCCAAGACCATGAGTTTTTTGTTGTGTGATAGGATTGATAGGGTTGCAGATACCTTGCTCATTAGCACCACATCCTTTTCCACTATATGCAAGTTGTTTCAATAGTTCATAACCATGTCCATAAAGCTTATTCATTGCTTTTGAAGTTGGTGGTTGTTCATGATTAAGTTCTTCAAATTTTATTGTGTAATTTTATTCGTTGTCTAAAGTGGTTGAGGCAAATGCTTTTTAAAGGTCATCCACGTCATGTTTTGAAATCCAAGGAACCCAAATCATCTTCTGATAGCATAGGGAATTGTTCAATATGTTGTGGTTTGTCTTTTTGTTGTGCGGGTTCCACTTGTGTGGTTGGTGTTAATGTGTTCAAGGGGTTCTCTGTGGTTTTCTCAAGTTGCAAGACACTATAAGGCTTATGATCAATGTCGAGTGTGGATACTTTGTTGTTGAAGATTTATTTCATTTTTCAATGAAGAGTGGAAGGCACACCATTCATTGCATGAATCCATGGCCTGCCTAGAAGAAGGTTATTTGAAAGGTCATGAGGCATATCCTAGATTGTTGTGTTCAATGTGACTTCTTCAACTGTAATAGGTAAAGTGATCACACCAAGCGGTGTCTTTTCGACATTGTCAAAGCCCTTAATAGATAAAGATTCAGGTTGAATTTTTTATTTATCCACATGAAGCCTATACAAAAGGTTTACACTAAACACATTAAGGGCTGAGCCATTGCCAATAAGGGTTCACTTTATCCTTATCCGATTATATCGAGCAATGATCATGAAAGATTCATTTTGTTTTTCCACTTCCAAAGGGGGGAGTTCACTTTGGTGGAAAACAATGTCAGCATTTATGGCTTGAATCATGGATGTGATATTATGTGGTTGTGTATCAGAAGGGGCATAAACTTGTTGTAATATTTTTTGAAGCATAGTGTGATAGGTAGGTGAAGTTTGAAGAAGGTCCCAAAGGGAGATGTTTGTGGGAGTACTTTTAAGTTCAACAAGATCATACTCCCTTAAGTGAGGGGCACTAGGTAGTATAGAATTTGGAAAAAGGTAAAGAAGTTGGGTTTGGTTGTGGTAGTGATGGATTATTTTGAGTGTAATATGTATGAGCAACAATATTATGACTCAGTTGTTGCAACACATTAGTTTGAGGTGAGTAAAGAGTAAACTCGGGTTTAGGTGTAGTTGAAGGTTTATGTGACGGTGGGTAAAGGATGAGTTGAAGTTGAATAATATTAACATCCCTTGGCGAACAAAAATATAACATAGGCTCCTCATCTCCTTTCAAGGGCATAATATTATTATTAATGTTATCATTTCCTTGGATCATAATATCCTCCCTAGGAGGAGAGTTCTTAGGAGAACAAAAAACCACATGTTCATGAAAATTATTTTTTGGTTCATCCAAAATAACTTCATCACAACTAGGGGAGTTATTAATGGTTCAATGGGTTTGTTTATTGATAATGGGGGGATTAGGGGAAGACTCTATTCTATCATTTGTTGTTTATAAGGTCTTATTCTCTTGTTCTATATTATCTACCCTACTAGGAGAGCTTGTAATATGCTCATCTAAGGTTGAAATTTGCAAAGTAGCTTCATCACAAGTGGGAGAGGCATCAGGAGAAGGACCATTATGATTTTGAAATATATCTTCCCATAGGATAGGGACATTAGAGTATGTGCAAGATCATCATGGGCCAAAAAGTAGCAATATGATGGGTATGTGGCTGACGACTTTTTTTAAACCCAAAATTGATGAAACAAAAAGGGTTTTTAGAGGAGATTCTTAGCTTTCTGCCAATATAAATTATTCTTTATTTTGAATTTAATAAGTAATTATTATTCATTTTATATTCAAATTATGACTAAAGTCCTAATTGATAAACTGATTGAAAAACATCTATAGCTTTCAAACGGTATCATATTTTTTGAATCCAAAACATGCGTTACATTCTATGCTTCTTACTACTATAAGATTAAAAAAATAAAATATGAATTTTATGAAGTTTTGACCAAGTTAAGGTGGTCAGACATACGAGTTTTTTATATTTTTTAAAATTTGTAACAAAAAATTCATAATTAATTATTTACTTGGAAAAAAATTACAAAAAAATATACATCACATCAAGACATGAGTCCTCTACTTATATCTAAAATCTTATAAAAAAATATTATCATTTTATTGTGGTTAGGGTGGTCAGACAGACACCTACTTCTTATTTTACCCCTAAAATTTAAGTACTACTGCATTGAAATTTCAAATTTTCACCAAATAGATTTTTTTTTAAACAAACCTAGTGTTTAGAAAATACATTCAATTTGATACAAATTATATTGTTACATATTTTTGAAATAATATAGATAACTTATTCAAAATTTTATGTCAAGTTGCCTAACTCTGATTTTTCTAATTTTTTTGCCACTTAAGGGCATGTTTTTTCTGTGATGATCCTACACATACCCATTAGGGAAGGTAGGGGCAATGTTATCATGATCTTGAATAGGTATCTCTTCTAACACCAACCTATCCTCTTTTCATTGAGGAGGGATATTAGGAGAAGAGCAAGTTTTATTATCATGATTATGGAGACTAGGTAAGGTAATGTCTAGAAATGTGTCTATGATCTCATCTTCATGTTGTGTTGTGTGATCGTCATGATTACTTATTGTGATGTCCTCTTCTTTAGTAATTTTATGTCTAATAGGAGAGGTAAGAGGAGAGAAATAACTCAGATTGTCAAAACTCATCAATTGGTTCTTCTAGCACTAAAATATTTTCTTCACAAGTGTGAGATAATAGGAGAAGAAAAACTATGATGGTTATTATTATCCAAGGTTTCTTTCGCTAGACTAACCTCATCCACAAAATGGGAACTAGAAGAGGTATCTATAACGAACAAAAAGAGAGGGGAAAGGACCTCATATTCATATGCATTTAACAAAATTCTCTTACAATATGCAATAAGATCTAAAAATAGAACATGAAAGATGATAACTATAGAACTTTGTAATGAAAACATGATGGAATGATTATTCTACAAACTTGAAAGGTAACTATGACAAAGAAAAGGTGCAAAAGAGGAATGCAATTTTTTCAAATATTAAAGATGACAATTGACTGATTATGATATGTAACAAGATGAGAATGCAAACTTCAAATTTAAACTATGCATGAAATGAGCTAATTTAGGCTAAATGTAATGAAATGCATGTTATAGAAACTTAGCCAAATGATATAGTTAGGTAATGGAACCAAACAAAAGCTAAAAAATATGGTTTTCAGTTCTATAAAGGGCAGTTTCAGGGATGAAAAGGGACTAATTCGCCCAAGGTGGTGAATGAGTCCCAGTATGGACATTTTTCAGAAATTTTAGAAATTTTTGAGTGGTTTTGATGTTTTCTGGGCTATAAGAGGTGGACCTAAGATGAAAATGCAAAATTGAAAAAAAATTAAATGTATTTAAATGCCAAAAATACAACCTAAATGCACTTTTCATGAATGCAAAATTTGACAACTAGCATGCAAATTAATCCTTGCAAATCCTAATGCAAGGTCAATGCAATGTAGATCTATGATGAATGACTCCAAATCATAAAACAAAATGATTTGAAAAGTAGGTTCACCAAAATGAACCATTGATTTTAAGGTGTATGAAATGTTATGACTCTCTTTTGCTCAATTAGGGTTTTTTACCTAATGAAAAGAGATAGATCCCACACCCAAAATCTAGGTGGTTCACTCAATATAAGGTATGTATGATGAAATTATGTCTAAATGCAATGATTGAAATGTGGAAACTAATGAAAACTATTGGTTATTGAATGGAAACTAAAGAATGCAATTCTGCTATGTAGAAATGGACTAGAAATGTGAACAAAACTTAACAGAAAAGGATGAAACTGAAAGTGTGCACTTGAGATGTTGGTGAATACTGTAAATGATATTTGGAATGTTGTTGATCCTAATTTTTAGGCTTGGTGGAACTCATTCACCATTCTTGTTGAATTAGTCCCAGTTCTGTGAAACTGTTTCGGAGCCCATTTCGAACAAAAGGGTATCTAAAAATGCAAAAAACCAAAAACTAACCTGGTAGTGGGACTCATTCGCCACCCATGGAAAATCATTCCACTTTTGAATTTCTAAATATTCAAAGGTGGAATATGGAGCTTTCAATCTGCACTTTCTACTTCTCCAGGTGTCTGGTTCTGAAACTATCAGATTCAGGTTTGAAAATGACTTTTTGTCGATATTTTTACCTATCCATTGAAGAGATGACTTGGAAAAATTTGCAATGCAACCTTCACTAATTTCTAAGCTTCCAAGAGGTCTAAATCTACAAAAACACAAGACAAGAGAGAGAAATGTTGAATGTTAGGGCATGGGGGTTTGCCTTGGTCAAACCCCTTTTAGGTAATTAAAACAAAATAGAGAAAGAATGTAATGAAAAATGTAATAATGCAGTTATTACCTTGACATGATGATTTATCTTGAAGTTCTACAACAAAACATGAGGAATCTTCCCTTGTATGTCTGAAAATTGTTATCTTAATGACTTGAAATGATGAAACCCTAACTTGCTTGACTTGAGATGAAAGAATGATGGATGAATAATGAAGAATGGTTATGATTTATGGTTTATAGAGTTGATTTTATAGGAAATTCACCTTATTAACCTGTAAATTGGATCCCTAAGGCCGACATGTAAAAATAATAAACTTAAATTTCAATTTTTCCTGCTCAAAGGTCAAAATTGGCCCAAATGGGACTCATTCGCCACCTTGGCAAATCAGTCCCACCTAGCAGGGACTCACTCGCCATAGGTGGTGAATTAGTCCTAGTGGGGCCATTTTTCCAGCTAAGATGCTAGGAAGTTAATAAATAAGGTTTATATGGTGACTTTGTTAGGTATTTCATCAAATTAGGCCTCAGGATGGACAATATGGAGTAATATTGACCTATTAAAGATGATGTAAAGAGTAATTGGGGATTGGGACAAAGAATTCAATGTGAAAGAGTGATTGAATACACTTTACAACACTAAAATGAGGTCCACATAGCCTAGGAATGCACAAGAACCAATGTGAATTTGCAAGACACATTACAACACTAGTTTAACATTAAGTTTATTTTACAAGCCTTCTAGATTAGTGTGATAATGTTATTAAACATATTTTATAATGTTGAATTAATGGAGAATGGGTTCATTAAGTCTAGAAAGGCATGAAATTCTCTTACAACACTTTACAACACCTTTACAAGACCTTGTTAAATGCATTTGAAATGGTCCAAGAACTAATGTGGATGTGAAAAAAACCTCTGAACACCAAATTAAGGCCTCATTAATTCTAGTCTATCATCAATTATTCCCCAAATCAAGCAAGTTTCCTTTTTTCTATGGTATAGTAGACAACATCATTTTTGGTGGCAGAAATGACAAAATGTGTAAAGGATTTTCCATTCAAATAAAAAATTGAATTTGAGATGTCTATGCTTGGAGAAATTTCTTTCTTCCTTGGCTTAAAAATAGCACAAAATAATTATGTGATATTCATATCTCAAACTAAGTATGCAAAGGAAATGTTCAAGAGGTTGGAGATGGAAGATTGTAAGCTAGTTAGCACACCTATGGTCAATAAATGTAAGCTCAGCAAAGATGATAAATTTGAATTAGTAAATCATTATACACTCCCATGATTGTAAGTCTTTTATATCTTACAACAACTATGCCAAATATAATGCAAGTTGTTTGCATGGTTGCTATATTTCAAGTTGCTCCTAAGGAGACACATGTCAAAGCTATGAAGAGAATTTTCAAATATTTAAAGAGTACTATTGAAAACATATATATATGTTGATTGGGTAGGAAGTGTTGATGATCAAAGAATCACTAGTGGAGGAGCATTTTTCCTTAGAAACAAACTTGTTTCATGGTCAAGAAAAAAGAAAAATTCAATTAATCTTTCTATAGCTAAAGCAGAGTTTGTAGAAGTAGCGACATGTTGTACTCAAGTGTTATGGATGAAGTAAACACTTAAAGATATAAATGTAGAGTACAAGGAACTTGTTACTATTCTTTGTGATAATTCAAGTGCAATAAACATATGAAAGAATCCAATGATGCACTCTAGGACCAAAAACATATCAATTAAGTATCACTTCTTGAGAGAAAAGGTAGTAGATTAGGAAGTCTACATGGAATGTGTGCCAACCAAAGATCAAGTGATAGAAATATTTGCCAATCCTCTTCCCAAAGAATAATTTGAATATCTGAGGTGGAAGTTGGGAGTAATTTCTCCCACATCAGATCACTAAATCCTAGTGATAGGGCATGAGTCCAAGTGGAGCTTCACAAGAATATTTATCAAACCCTTGATGAGTGTGAAGAATTCAAGTCAGGTATGCATGGTTTTAAAATTTTCTAACAACTTGATGGTTGCAGATTATTGGTCACACTCCTTTATTTAATAAAGGGGGAGAAAAGTTTGGTCAAAGGGAGAGAGAACACATTTTCCTCAAGAGACGCATGTTGTCCTAAAGTATCCCCTTTCCACTGATGTCAAAGTGGGAGATAATGCTCAAATGCTCATACAATTGAGTAAGGGGATAGATTGAGAAAAATTCTCCTTGTTTTGCAAAAAGGGGATATTTCTCAAAGGGGGAGTTATGATTGTGAATAGTTGTGTGCCAAAGGGGGAGAATTTATTGTTATTCAGAATGAATGTTGATGTTTGGGTAGAGCATTAGTTTTTCCATCAATGAAAAATGGGGAGATTGTTGAAATTGTTGTCATTGATGTCAAAGGGTAGTCATTATTGTAATTTATGTCAAAAGGGTGCTACAATGAAGTATTGATGTCATTCATGACAATGGATCAATTTCAAGAAGTTTTGTGAAGGTTGTGGAGAGAAGAGCCTATTTTGCAATTATTGCAAAGATGCTCAAAATGTTGTTAATGTTGTCATGCAATATTGACATGCTTTTTACAAAGGTTGTTTGCAGAGGGTTTTGGAGAAAAATGATAATGGTTTTGATAAGGGTATTTTGAGTACATTCCAGATGTGTGGTTTGTAGATCCAGATGAAAAGTTGTGAGCTTAAATAAGAATTATTTATGCTCTCTGGTCTAATTAGGGTTTAGTGAAGAAACCCTAGGGTTTTATTCATGGTTCCTTCATAGGTTTCTATTTGATCATTCATTGGTTACCGGTAGTTGTAGGTTGCTTAAGTTATAACTTAAGCCTTTGAAGTCATTGTGTTGACTAGGCCCTCCTTCTAGTGTTTACCACCTTTGTGGGATGTTGATGGACTTTATTATTTCCTAAGTTAGGCATCAAATATTTTCTCAAAGAAAATCATGGTTGAGATCTGCGACCAACAATTGGGTGGCTTCCACATGCCTGCACCACTCAGGAGGTGATGTCATCAATTTCCTATAGGATTGTAGGAAGATGACACATGGTTGTGAGAGTGATGCACAATGGTAATGGAAGGTTATGTCTCAAAGACAGGTGGTAGTTTATGATTGCATTGCATAAGTAATTCACATGTAAGAAAATATTTGATATATGACGTTAGTGGAGTATGGTGTCATAAGGGATATATGGCATCATCCCACTAGCTCATTGAGAGTATGGTGGGTCCCCAGCTTAGCCCTGTGGGAGTGTGGTATAAGGATAGATGTCCAAGATGATAGATGGAAAGTTTTTTTTAGTTTTGAAGACTATATGCATCATGTCTATCTTCTCTGCAATGCAAATGAAGTTGTGATGAAGCAATAAGCAAGTGATATATCAATACATATCCAAAATGATAGTTTGTATCCTCTTATTGCATCACATAACTTCTCCACATCACCAAAATGATGTTTGAGCTCTAATCATAAAAGAAATAGTTATAAGGAAATAAAGATCAATAGCTTGGGTTTAAACATAGTTAATCTGATGATCATGTTTTAAAGTTAAAATGGTTAAAGGAGGATCATTATATGATGGCATGAAGAGTATATATTGATGGCCCAAATTCAAAGATTTTATTCTACAACAACTAAATGGTGGAAGTAGCCATGAACCAACATGGAAGTCAAATTTAATTGGATCGGTTGCTTTAACTACTCAATTTGATTGATAATGAGATGTGTAGATGATAACACAAAAGAAAAGGCGGTTAGAATATTAGACATAAATAAATCAAGTAGGAAATTTATCATTTAATGTGTATCTAATCTAGGTTTGTAGATTGCTAAGAATAGAAAATAAATCATATTTGGAATAATATTGAATATATATAGGAATATGGAATTAAATTCATATCAAAACCTAAGATTGATAAATGTCAAATATAATGATTGTATTGAATGTTGTCAGTGATTGTTTGGATTGAGGAGAGTTATCTTGTTGGAGAACCTAAGTGTTTCATGGCTAAGGTAGAGAGGTGTGAAGTGTGAGAGAGAATGAGTGTGTTGCAATACAAAAAAATAAAAGAGGCACATTGTGAGGTTAAAGGAGAACTAGTATGTTTCACATATGAATTTGTAATGTTGTAAGAGGTTGGTGCGTCAAAAAGATTGGGTTGGTGCTCAATCAAGTGTGTAGTGTACCTTGAGGATGGTGCCTCAAAACATTGTCTTTGGTGTGTATTGTACCAAGAGATTGGTGCCTCAAAACATTGTCTTTGGTGTCAATGTACCTATAAGTGGGTGCTTACAAAAAATATGTAATATCTTTGTTTGTAAGGTTCGATTTGAGCAGTAGACTCAAGCAACTTTTCTCATCATGGTGTAGTGTTGAAAATTTTCATCTATGATATTTTCACACTTGTTTGGGCCCTACTTGTTAAATTGAGCTTGATGTTGCCTTGGTTTAATGTTGTAATATGTTTAACACATTCAAGTTAGGTCTTGGACCCTAGTGAACTAAATGGACCTAGTTGTGCCTTATTTAGGGTGTTATAAAGTGTTGTACCACACTTTCACACTTATGTAGGGTTTTCAATATTAATTGGGCTTCTTTATGCCCTATTTGTCCTTATTTTGTATCCACAAGCCTTAATTAATGCATATTTATGAGGATCATCTTGACATAAACCAACATCCAATCATAATTCAAGTGTTTTTGGATTGTATGGCCTAGATTTAGTGATCTGGGACTCATACACCATCTTGGGTGTATGGGTCCCACCTAAGTTTCAGGGCCCCGATCTTGATTTTACATGAATCTAATCTTTTCTTGAAAAATATGTCCTATTGTGACTATATCCCACATGCCCCATTCGGACCAGGGACCCCCTCTCCTTGTTTCACTTTCGTCGGGTCATTTTTCTTTTGCCTCATTTTGTGTGCCCCTATTTTTGATCTTAAAATGGTCACATGCCTCAAAATCATCAAACTCATCTTGGCCAAGTTTACCTATCCAAGTTTCACTAAGTTATGAGCCCATGCAAGATTTGGTTTGCAGGTTTTTGTCTTCCATTTTTTGTTGCATCCATAAACATTGGTAGACCTACAATTCTAGGTCTACTTAAGTAAACTATCACTCATGTTTTTTTTCTCCCTGTGGCTGACCCCTCACATCTACCCACATTGCAGGATCCCATGTGTATTTTCGCCACCCAAACCTTAACTGAATGTCCACGCCAGCACGGGTTTCAACAACCCCCACCTACTCTACCCTAGTTGTACTTGTGACTTAATGTGGCCATTAAAATAGCTTGTGCTATATAAACCCCTCACCACCCATGTCATTTTCACTTGTAAAATTCAATTCGAGCCACAAAGAAGAGAATTTCATACATGAAAGAAAGTTTGAAGACTTCGTTAGCAATTGATTCATCTATATGTGTAGGAGAGTTATGCATCCAAGCTCTTAATTCCTAACATTTTGATGCTATTAGAAAGTTATAGTTTAGGGTTTGGGAAAACTCATGGGTATAGGATTTAGCTGGGGAAAGAAAACCCTATGTGTAATGATTTTCATGGGATTTTTGAATAGAAACTCTTTCCCCTTGCCTTGCAAAATGCCACTCAAAAGATTAATCTCGTGGGTGGAAAATTTGTACCCTTCACCCTTATGCTAAAAACATTCCAAGAAATGCTCACCACAAGCTCTCACATGGGAATTTATTTACTTATTGCTGCAAAATAGCAACCAACCAGACACTACCTCTCATTGTGTAATTCCTACATTCATCGTTGCCACTATACTGCCTAAAGGTAAGAGTAATGAGGTTGTTAAACCTAGCAGACTTTGAGGTGTGGGTTTTTGCCACCCCACCACTGTTTCTAATAGAAAAATCTACCTGGTATCCCACTATGTGAAGCTTGTGCTTCCCATCACTGAGAAATTGGAATTTTAACCCAAAGGTTTGCGATTGTCGAGGAAAGAGCCCATTGCAGACCTGCTTCTATGAAGGTTTGCCCCTACATGGCCTTTACACCAATGGAAAGACCTTTGCATCCTCTCACTACGCATGCTCCACCTTTTTAGTCGCTGCAAGTGACCTAGACCCAACACACTGTGAAATTAGTTAAGTTGTAGTTACCTTATGGTATGCCTCATGTAGCCTGCCACCACCTCATCACCGTCACTCAATAGTAGAGTCTTCATGCCATCCCGCATTGTGGATTCCACACTTATCACCTGTGATCCCAACCTTGGAGTCTAAAGTGGCAAAGGAGCTATGTCAAAATGATTAGGCTTGTCCACCCTTATGTGTTTCCACCATTGGAAAGTTTTCACCTAGTAGTCATTGATTAAATGGTGGGGCCCTTGCTTCATTCTTCCCTACAGGTTCTGCATATGTCATTTCCCTTAAACCAAGTTTCAATTTTGTCAGCAAAACTGTGTGTTAGACCACCTCTATGGGTTTTCCCCTATGGGCATCCATCTGCGGGAAGCCATAACTCCTCAATCATTTCTCAATGGTGAAACTTCACTACTTCCCCACCATCCGGACCTAGAGCCGACTAACACCGTCAATATAAAAAAGTGCACAAAGACAAACTTTAAGTAGGTATCTTCAGCAGGTCCACACATATGGGTCACCGCTACCAGAACGCCATCCTCATAAAGTTGTTCCTCAATGGCGAAAACTCAATGGCTCTCCACTACCCGAATTTTTCCTCCTTACCTTCTGCATTCCACGAATCACAACTTAAGGGAACTTAATCAAACCTAGCCGAGAAGAATGACCATGCGGGTCCTGCAGTGCAGAACTCCACTTGCAGGATGTTGCTTGCCTGAGGATGTTCTCTAATGGAAAAGTACCAACAATAGTCCCACTAACTGCCTCCGCATCCCTCACCCCTGAAGAAGCATTAAGATTGACGTAGTGACTTCAAATGCTTACATCACCTATTTTTTCCCATGCCAAATAGCTTCATGTAAAATTTACTCAAGTGCCAAATCATGCAGAAATTAACTATCATAATTCTACCTACAGGATTCTATCGACCTAGTGCTATTCCTCAATGACCTTCAGAAGGACGGCTTCCACAGAGGGGAAACCCACACTGCTAGACCTGCATTTCAGTAAAATACCTAAACAAGCTTCAAATGGTAAACAATGATGAATGTTATGATCTTTCAAGGATGTATGAATGCATTTAACAATGAATTTACATGATTTAACTAGCATTCATCCTATTGATATGTCAACGCACTTACTACACCTTTCATGCGAAGGATTTATGGAACCTACTAAGCAGCCATCAGAGAAGCCAGTGGAGAAGGTTGATAAGGGAAAAAGACTAGCAAGAACTCCTAGGGGGAAAGAAGAGGAAAAACAAATGAAATACCAATTCCATGGGGTAGAGTGTAATTCTAAGATCGTGTCCGACTAGGACACAATCTTCGACACCGACCTCAGGCATGTCAACATAGATGAATTCAAATAGAGGGTGATGATTAAACCCACAATAGAGGAAGCATTAAGAATCAAAGAAAGTGGACTCATTAAAGAAATTTGTTTTCATCCCACCTTAAGCGCTCCATAATTAGTAATGGCTTGTTCGGAATACTACCACCCTTAGAATAGAAGAATAATCTCAGAGGATGGGAGGGTGCTAGCAGACCTATCTACCTAATCTAGCAACAATACATTTTGGATTCAAACCTTTGATGAGATGGAGGAAGTTGAGAAGGAATTTTCCTTAACAATATAGTAACAAGATCCTCTTAGATGCAAGAGAACAATAAATCAAGCATGGCTAAAGGACAAGAGAGTCAGTGCCAATAAGGTGCCACAGAAGCTATATAGAAGTGACTTCTTAGAAGAATCTAACAACTTGGTGACCCTCCTGAGTAGAGTGATGGGCCTTGCCACTGCCACACTCTTTGAAGAATGTATCTTTTACTTCATGGAAGAAATCCTCCAAGCCACCTCCAAATTCCACTGGGCGAAGATGATAAGCAACAATTTGCATGATCAATTCATGGCGGTGAAGAAGACCTCAAAATTTTACATAACTTCATATTTGATCTACCTCTTAGTTGTGAAGTTCCCATACAAATGATTATTATGTGCTAGAACACTAGAAAAAAAGAAGGGACAACTCAAAGTATATGAATGCTATCCCTAATTATAGTATACGAATTTAAAGAAGGACTAGAAAAGATTCAATGATTCCTTTATTGGGCACATTATTAGAACCTTGAGGGAAGATTACCATAGAAGGGTGACACATAGGAACAAGCAGTCATAAAGGGATTTGGATATTTGTTCATTCAATTCCCAAAATTCACATACATCAAAGTAGAGGGATTCTCTGGAAGTCCCTATCAGCTTCCCCACTACCCAAATGACCAAATAATATTGCTAGAGCTTACTTAGCAGCTAAAAATTTCCCATACCCTATAAAGAAATAAGTATCATGTTGCGGTCCCATATCCCCTCACCTTCTAATAAGGAATGTATTCTTTTCCTACCGGTACATGTGCCAAAATTTTTGAGAAGGAGCTAGTAGAATAAAATTTTGAATGGCATATAGACTAGGGAGGCATGGATCCCCACAAAAAACTAAAGAATCAAGTTGGTAGACAATATGCTCACTTTCCTCACATTGAGGACTTCTAGGAAAATTGTGATGATGAAAAAGTGGTTCGAAGGTGTCACTATTTGAGGATGACCACTCAATTTGTAAAGTCTATTAATTTATTCCATGTGCCTAACCAAATTATTGAATTCAATAATATTGTAGATGAAAGTAAGATGCCTTGGATAATGTTCCATTTCCAATAATTGATTGGGCTAAACAACAAGAACCTAACCTGGACACTATCACCTGCCCCATTGAACAGAGAACCAAACATTGGGTTGACGGAAAGATAACTCAATTTCAAGAGTAAGGCACAAAGCTCACATACAAGGAACTCAAGGATGATATTACAAGTGAAATAGATGACGACACTATTACAGGCTTACCAGGTGAGGCACCCAAGTCACCGCCTATCA